>VWZY01008953.1:1243613-1320499 GCA_013399075.1 Chloroceryle aenea
CGAGTTGAGAAAGGTGGAGGGAAAATGTTTTTAGGCTTAAACCCGCCTCCTGGCCGTGCAGAAAATAACCCGAAGCGGGGGGAAGTCTGTGGGCGATATTAGTAAAACAAATTGGGAGGCGTTAGGGGTCTGTATGTTTAATAGCCTGCACACTTCAAAGACGATAATATGCCATTTTTGCAAGGAGTGTGTTGTCCCCAAAGTGCAGTGCTTTATTTTAGTCGCTTTATTTCGTAAAGCTTATGGTAGTTAATAGTAGTTACTGAAATACTCTGATATAGTCGAGTTAATTGCTTTAAAAACGTGATGACTAAGAAAATGTAGCAAAAAAGTACTCAAAACAATATACAGACCGTAGAGGCAGGGAAAGAAGAGCTTTTTACTCCCCTTTGCAATGTGAAGAAAATGTAATTCAGATTGAAACCCAGGAATTTTAAGCACACAGAAACAATGTTTGGATTTTTTTTTTTTTGTGCATAGCAGGTAATTGTCCTGTAATCAATAATTACCACACAAAGAAAATAGGCTCAAAGGCTGCTAGGATTTCCTCACGCCCTTCCCTCCAAAAAGGAGCTTTCTGTGTTTTGTGGGCAAAGACAGGCACACGGAATTTCAGTGTTAGTCTGCGGAAAGTTGGGAAGGAATTGCATTCTGCTGTTTATGAAGTGGGGGCACGTGTGTCCGTTCATGGTAGGAAGCTCTGGAATAAGCTGCTAACCTTTCTTGAACTTTCCTTTGAAGCCTTGGTCAGTGTTGGGAGATGAAGTCTGAACTGTTAGACCTCTCAGTTGATTCATTTTACTATTTTTTCTTCACACACACACACCCCCCCGTGGTTCCAAGTCCTGGCCCTGTGTGTGTTTGTGTTTTTCTGATAGAGTAGACTTACGTCTGCAATGTTTGGGTGTGTTTTTCTTTACTGATGTGTGTGGTCACACAAAGATTTAATTTAATTATTGGGTTTTATAAAGCTTTTTATTTACAAGATCGGGATTTCAGCTGTTGAGGCTGCTGAACTAATGTTGGATGCTTCCTATCCTGTAGCTACTGGCCCCTCCCACTTAAAGTCTTAGAAAATCAGAGATCTGTTTGTACTCGGAGAGAGGGAGCCTGTTCCCAGGATCACTGCATGGTCATTTCCTGAAATAATTTGTCCGGTTTTTGCTGGTTTCCCCCCCCCCAAAAAAACAAACCTTGGTGTCAATGTGGATGCATCTCTGCTCTTCTATCACTTGCTTATTACTTTAGGCCATGTTAATTCCAACCCCTAACTGTGCTTTTTTTCCCATAAATCCTTCTTGCTTTTGGTCAATGACCAGCCTGCTTTTGCCTAAAAATATGTTTATATTTTTTCTGATATATTTTTAATATTTAAATAAGATATTTACTTAGGGGCTTTAGGGGCTGTATGTTGCTAACTGCTGTGTTATCTGACCTCTCCACTTTAAGACAGGTCTTCTGGAATTACTCGCCTTGCCTTGACTTCTTCCCTTCTTAGCCTTTTGCAATCTTATTTTCACTCATCTATCTAAAATTTGTCCCTGCCCAGATTCCTGAACTATTTTTCCCCTTTTTGTTTTTTCTTGGTTTTGGCTTTTCTGTCATTCCCAGTTTGAGAGAGCAAACCACACTTCATAGTTTGTGGTCTTCTATTGATTTTTGCCACCATGGTTACTCCTACTTCGACACTACTTCTTGATGGTTCCACTTTCTCCATGTTTCTTTCTGTCTTTGTTTTCTTCAAACTTTTAAGGTTATTGCTTTTGCTTATATATTCCCCACCCCCCCACCACTGTGGGTAGCTTTCTGATAATATAGCTGCTGTTTGTTTCATTTTGTCTGAGTGATTCCTCATATTATCTCTCTGTGTCTTGGGCTCCTCTTTATGGCCTGGTAGCATACAGAGACCTCTGTAAATACAAGGCTCCTTGTGAAGCTACACAGTACAATGCAGTTTCTGTCCCGCAGAGTTAGTGAAGTGTCTTTCTTAAACCTGCAGGCAGTTAGTCATGGGGGAGTGGTCCTGCCTGATACAGAATTGTCTATTCGGGTGTTGACCGTCAGGCAGAAACCTTCAGCTAAGACTGGTAAAGGCAGTCGACCTTTTTCCCGTTTCCTTTTTGTGTTCCTTTTCTCCCGCTTCCGTCTTGGGTGGATATTGATGCCTCTTTCTCTCTTTGGCCCTCTGACCTTGCTATGATATTTTTGAAATCCTTTTTTCTCTCGTACATGTTAGTGCTAAGAGCTGTTATGCCTTCTGCATATTTAACGTCATTTAAAGCCTAGCCAGCTGTCAAAACCTTTTTAACTTTTGTGTTTTAAAAGGTGAAGTTTAAGTACTGAGGCAAAGATTACTTTGTGAGATGTCATGGTCACAAGAGTGAGTGCTATGACCACCCAAAACTTTATAGTGTGGGTTTTTAAAATATTTAAAAACTGTTCAGATGCTTACTTCTTTCTACTCTATTTATTTGTTTAGTCCATGAGATCCAAATATTTGGGTATGGGTTCATGTATGTGGCAATTTGAGTGTCTGTCACTTTCCTTGTACAGAATTTAGCAGAATGTGATCCCAAATGTAAATATGTATATGTTTAATTTTATTTTTTTATTGCTGCATGAATTATCAGTAATGCGTAAAACCCCTACACTTGGTAGAAGTCTCAAGTGTTGGACTTGTAGCGCTTCCCTTGGGAAATTACTTCCCAAATTAGTGTTCCTTATGTCATCAGCCATTCCTTGGTATTTAATCTCTGAATGCATTCTGTAGTGCTTTGTTATGCTGTAGGTATTAATTTCACAGTCAGGATTGTCCCTTTAATATTAAAGAGTTGTTTTTAAAAGAAATTAGTGACAGCTATATAAATCAGCCAAGATTAGTGTGGACCCATGTAATTACAAAATTCTAATTAAAGCTGTGACTTTAGATTCCGATTGGTGCATATGAAGTTCCATCAGTAGGAAGTCACAATCCAAACGCACTATGCCACTGGAAGTCAACTAAACCTGTTCTAGGTGGGTTTGAGGCCTCTTGTCTTGCCTAAAGGGTTATAAAGGTTAAATCACGCTGATGGTATAGCAGTGTATGTTTCTAGGATTTAAGTGTGATCATGTGATAGTTTCCTCGATGGTGTTGCGGGTAATGCATCATCCTTTTACGGGGATGTAGAAGACAGTATTTCCTGGAGCTTTTAATACTTAAAAATAGCTACTCCTGAGTGTGCATGCATTTTCATCTTACGTGACTTGAAGATGTGAAATCTGATTTTCAGTTTCTGGACTAAAGTGATTATTATTAATTTGCATGTTAATACCATATTTAAATTAAAAAGTCTAGTTTAGTTTATGCAACAAATATCTGTGTTTCAAAAGTACTTCCCATTGGGCTAAAACTTCTTACAAGTGCCCTTCCTGCTTCAAATACCATGTAGTGGTATGTTACTGTCATTCAAAGGTTCAACTGGCTTTTCAGCATTAACAGCCTTTTTTGAAATTCAGTTAAAATACTCCTAAAAGACTGCCAGTTAGATCAGCTTAGCTTTTTATCCATGGAAAACTTCATCCTGGAACCTCTGAAAGATATTTGAAAGGTGTGTGAGAGACTGTTACTGCTCATTTAAAATGTGCAAGTGCTTGAAAGGTTGTATGGCTTTAGGACAGTGCTCTACGTTTGGCCAGGAACCCTGCTGTAGAAATACAGGATAAGAGTGTAATTCTTGCCTTAACCATCTTGTTGTCTCACATCCCCTTACTTGGATTACATGTGGTTTAAGGGAGATTAAGAGATGGGAAGGAACAAAGAAACAACGTGACAGTACTGACTGGTACCTTGTACAGCTCTTGTCAAGTGTTTTGAGATAGTTCTTGATAATTTTAGAAGCTTGAAGACTAAATGGTGAAGTAGTGCTACAGAAGCAGCTCCCAAGCATGAAAAATGGCATGGATTACCAAAATAAAGAATAAAAATGGTTGACTTCTTGTTTTCCTACATAAAGATTAGTTAGTTACTGATGTTGCTTTCATTCTGTTCTTGTGGGAAAGTATTGGCCTGTTTTTTGAAAGTTGTATGCTGTCAATATAAATAGAGTATTGTGGATCTCATTCTGCTATCTGGGTTTGAAATTTATCTGAAGCTGGTGGTATATTGGGTTCCATGAAATTTGCCATCTTTGTGCGATCTTGTCTGTGTTGTTTGACCTGTGAAGACCTCTTCTTTGGCCCTTGCTGAGCTAATTTTCCATTGCTTCTGTGCTTCTGACTGCTTCTTCCACTATGCTGGTGTGTTGTGTGACCTCCTTCAGACTCCTTGTCTGTAGCTCTTCGTGGTGTTACAGATCCCAAGTAGAGCTCATTACTTTAGGCTATACTTTGTCATTGGGAAACTGTGAATTAGACCTGTATGTTAAACTTTAATATGAACATTGCAACAAGTATTTAAGGGAAGGAGCAAGTGGAATGCAAGCGAATTTTGACTCTAGAGTAAGCAAAGTAGTTTGTTTGGTTTTGTTTGTGGTGGTGTGTTTTGTTTGGTTTTGTTTGTTTTTTTCCCACTGATGGTATTGAGACAATCTGAGGCATGCAGCAGCCATGTGACATCCTTCAGAGAAGAGAATGTAGTTGGATGACATCTAAATAGATTGAAACTTTCTAGAAAATTGAATTTCCGGTCACAGAAATGGAAGAAGGCCGAAGAAACAAATTCCTACTACTAATAGAACTCAATTATATGCACGATGTTGGATTTACTGTTTGGGATCTGAGCCACACCTAAGCAAATTAAGCTTGGATATCAGTTCCAAAGTGAAAAATCATATATATGTTTCATGATGGAAAAGTTTGTCCTAGAAATACCATTCTTTATCCATTCTCTCTATATTAAGGAGAGTGAAGGCTGATTCATGATCTGTGCTGCCAAATCAGAGTTGTCTTCTGTGCTTGAAAAGCAGTCTGGATAGGTGTGCTTTTTAAATGTTTCTTTCACTGACATTTTCTTCTTTCTTTCATGTTCACATACTGGTAGTTTTAGAAAATGTTATTTTCCCTTTAAGAATTGCATGAATGGTTGCCAGAGTACTTGTGAATTCCTGAAGAATCTGCAAAATAACCATAATCTCTGAAACAGCCTTTGGGGAGCATGGACTGTGGGACTAAATACCTATCAAATACCTTTTGCTGAAGGTATTCTTTCTCGTTTTGGAGATAATCAGCATGATCAGTTGTCTATAAAATGTCCACTCACACATCTCTGAACACAGCAATTTTTAGGCAAGAACATGTTGGATGATTCCTCTTCCTCTTAAAATCTCTTTACTTAAATTCGCTGTTTCTCCTTCCTGTTTTTAAATCCTGTGTGTGACTCCTGGGAGAACTGCTTTTTCAAGGTTGTCTGCATTGTACTGCAGAAGTTTTGATAATATAAAGTTCTACTAGTTGAATTGAAATTGTTTTTTAAACTAAAAATACACCTCTGTCTTAGAACAAAATTCAGGAGTAGGAAGAGAAGCGACTGTGTTTTCCACCAGAGCAGTTGTTGATAGTGGGCTTCAAAAGAAGCCCACTACAAAGTGAAGATTGAAATATTGTCTTCTGAGATGATTCAAGATGAGTGTGTTTCTCATTGAGGGAATGGGAGATGGTGGACTGGTTTTGATGGTTGCCTGATTAAACTGATTGCTTTTCAGAGTGTTTAAAGAAAGGTTAGTGTGTTGCCAAGAGGTGTCTTTATTGGGACAGTTTAGTTGTCCAGGTCTATGGACACAGTGTGTTCGAACACCAATGTCTTTGCTTTCGTTTTCTTACTATGTTAGGATTTACAGATTAGATTGGCTAAATATGGAGTAAGCAGTTGCTGGATATTCTGCTGAAGTTTCTTGCGAGGACAGAAAAGATTCTTTGCATTTAGTTGAGAAATAATGCACAGCACAACTTTTCTTGAGTGCTGTGCTTTCTAGATAGTAAAGATTTCCCTGGCCTGGGAATTCACAAAGGAATACACTTTGTAGTCCTTCAGTGATGTAGTTTGTTACTACTGTCTGTCTCCTGAACCTTGCAGTTTGAGCACAGGTCTTGCTCTTTCTCCAGTGGCCTTGAAGAGCAGAGTTTAAGATAGTGTGGTTTATCTTCATGGTGGAAGCCTTTTTGCTTGGTGGGGGAAAAAAAATATTTTTTCTGACTTTTTTGTTTGCTCCGAGAATGTGATCAACTCAATCTATAATTTGCTTTGAAAGTTTTAACTCTCTTGAGTGCTTAATGCTGCATAGAAACCTGTTAACATTTCTCCCATGGGTATAAGATTAATTTAACTTTGCCATTTAAAACCTCTTTAAAATACAGCAACCTTGACTTTTGGGAAACATCATGACATGAAAACTTATCATTGGATAGTGAAAAAGATTCATTTATTTATGTTTTTAAAGCCTGTTCATTACAAAGTTTAAACTTTGTCACCTAGTTTGTTAAAAACACATTTAGAATTTTGCCAGTCAGTGCTTTTGTAAACATGAGTACTTTGAAAGAGAAATGTAACTTTGACATAGGACTTGGTAAAATATGTTGTATTGTTTATTATGCAGGGGGCGAAGTCAGAGAACAAAGCTGCCCCTTCTACTGTGCAAATGCAATTTGTTGTCACATTCCTGTGTTTTTTTCATGAACTTTAGCTAAAGAGGTTGACTGTATTTCTCCAAATGTGCAAATAGTCTAACTGTATTCTTATCATGGTTAATTTGAGTTCCCATGGTGTTCAGACAAAAATAGTGCAGTTTTTATTTTTCAAAAGAATCATATAATCATGACCATCCCTATATGAGGGTAATAATTTCTGTAGCTAATTTTTTGTATTTGTTGATGGAGGATGCTCGGAAATATTCAGCAGGCAGCAGAATGTTTTCTCTCATAGAATTTTTAAATAAGTTTTGGGTTTTTTAAGCTTGTGTGTGTGCATCCCATGTTTCCATTTTACATGATGGGGAATCTGACAAAGCTTTTGAATGTCTTTGGACGAGTTCTAGTGGCACTGTTGTTGTAGCTGTGGTGATCTAACAGCAAGATGGTATTTTCAGGAAGAAACACTATTATTTAGTTCACAGTTAAAGTTTACTCTTTCAGATCTGAAAGGAGCTTGTGTGCTGAAAGTCGTGGGCAATTTTGTCTTTTTTTTTTTTGTGGAATAAAACTATTTATGCCTATGAAACCTTGTCTAGCAAAACCTATTAAAGGACACGTGCATTTCTAGTGTTGACATTGTGAATTCTTTCTACTTACAATTCCTGGTTTGTAGACATAGGTTCAAAGTTTTGTGCAGATGTGTTGTATCTTCATGCCTCTCAACTGTGAATGTGGTTGCTACAAATGCTGATTTGTTTTCTGAATATTGAAGTGGATGTAGGATATCTGGGAAACAGGTGGCACCTCTACCAGGTGAACCAGGAGGTTTCAGTATGATGAGAAAAGCTGTCAAGCACTTTTATAACTGGGACAGTTTGTCAGGGCAGGGTTATGGCGAACTTCAGTCTGGTGAGTCTGCCTATTGACTTCTGTGCAGTATTTGTAGAATGGATCATCCAGATCGTGGCTCAAGCACACCATCTTGAGTGTATGCTTTGGAAGGGGTCTACATTAGGGCTTGAGATCTGTGGAAGGAGACCTTTCACTGTTGTCTTGTCATTGGCAATTGTCCCTTGCACTAACCTCTCTTCAAGTTTCTCTCGTCTCGATTGTATTTAATTTTCTTTTTCTAGTAGGTATCCAGATTTTACCATATATATAAAACAGATCTTACACATTTGCTTTATTTTTTTGCAGATGGTTAACAGACCTTTTCACTACTTGTCATATGCCTGCCTGTCTATCATCAAATAGTTTTGCAAATAGTGCTTTTAGGTTTTCTATCAAACTCTGAAACTGCTGCTGCTGTGATGAACATATTTTTCTTTTGCATATTTTGCTTTGAAACCTCATTGAGCTACTTTTCAGTCAGATCTAGCTGATAATTTCTGAGATGAAAATATGCTGTGTGGGGTTGAAGAAGGGAGCAGTGCAGGGGAGGTGGTGGGAGGAGCAAGACTTTAGCTTTCAGAGGCTGCTTCAGTTGAAGTGCTTGAGCTGCAGGTGGATGGACAGGTCAGCTTCAAAAAAATGAGTGATATCACCAGTCAGTGAGAACTAGCTCCCGTTCTTCAGGAGGTGGTTAAGTCTGAAGCTTTAATGTAGCAACTGTTAGAGATTACTGTCTGTTGCTAATTATTTTAATAGAAACACTCAGATCATGTTTACTCCAGAAAGGAAAATGCTGGAAGTGTATCAGTCCTACTGTTCAATCTCCAGCTTCTGGTTATTATGCTTGTCATATATTAATTTTAAGAGTAATGCAGAAGTAAGTACCTACGTGCTTCATCAGATTGATTGTAACTTCCTGGTTTTTAAACACTTGCTAGATTCACAGAGTTCTAGAGTCATGGTCATTGCAATGTTTCATGTTAACGGATAAACTGGTGCAAGTGAGCTTCCTTCTTAGCTCCCTACTTACGGTCTTCTCCCCTTCCTTCATGGATGCCAGTCCTACTTTTTTGTTGTGTAGTAGATAGGCCATTCAGCCAGGTTAGAGAGTGAAAGGAGTAGAGGGTTGAGAGTTGAGGTTTACACTTTTCACTTGCTGGAGACACACATGGAAGGTAGGACTAAAGCCTGTTTTGCCAGACAGATATTAAGACCAGTGATACATTTATTTCTGCTTGTAATAAAATTTGACATTTTTTCTAGTTTATCAAATTAAGTTTTAACGCTTACATCATTCATAAGACTTAAAAGAGTTTAAAAAGGCAATATATTTCAGTAGGCTTTTTCAAGGCGCTACATTAGTTACTTGTGCTTATCCCTTTTTCTAGGCCATTATATTTCTGCCTTTGCTGAGGATAGATGAGAATGGAAGGAGGTGACCTGCTAGATTCAAGTCTTTCTTCTCAGTGAATCTCATCCATTTGGAGCCCATTTGCTGGATGTATACAACTCACAATTGCTTTGATTCCCAATTTTTCTCCCCACTTTGGTCTCTGAGATAAAATTTGCAGATGCTTCCCTTCTTCCTGCAGCTGTGAAGTAACACTCATTAAGGAACACAATAGGAAGTATTCCTTATGGCTTAAATGACCTCCCTCCTGTTAGCAGCCCTTCCAGGACAGCTGTGGTATTTTGTAAATAATATTATTAGAAGTATTTCCTTTGTATATGCTGCTAATTAATTTTAAGTGCTCATATTAATGTAGGTGTTTAAACCTTTCTGAACGTAGGATAGTTCAGAGTTGATGTTGTCTAGGGGAAGCATTTTATTGGAGGCTTTGTAAGAACATGATTCTGCTTTTGGCATCTTAATACACCTCTTGCAAAAGAGGGTAAGAAAAGTTGAGGCAAAGATTTGTAATTCGAGGCTGTCCAGGGTAGTAAAAAGGAAGGCCTGCATTGAGCGATCGCAGCAGGATCTTAGGCGGATGGATGACTGTGCAATAAAATGACAAATTTATTTTACATAAATAAAAAACTATAAACATTAACTTCTCAGAGCCCACCATTTTATGTCTTGCAGATCTATATACATTTGTAGATTTATAGGAAGGGGTGCAACCGCTGGCTACCAGCCAAAAGTAAGATCTTGGCCTTGCAATAAGAAACTTCAGAATATCATCTCAGTACTGAATATCAATCAGAAAAGCAAAGCAAATGCTAAAAATTAGGACTGGAATAAAGTGTGCAACTTTATTGTGGCACTGTATAAAACTGTGGTTCACGCATATCTTATTTCATTGCAGTTGTGGTCCCTCTATCAAAAAAAGAACCGTGACACAGTTGGGGGAAGGGTGATCCAATGTAAGGAAGAATTTATGTGCAGTCTGGAAAAGAGACAGCTTGGAGGATTTAGTGGTAGATGTCTGTAAAACTGTGGTTAGTGTGGAAAAAAGGATGCAACATAACAACTGGCAATTGTCAAGTGAAATTACTAAGAGTCATGTTCAAAAAGGTCATTCGCAGCACAATCGGTAGTTGACCAGGGAACTTCTTGTCAAAGCCTGTTGTGACTTGTTGCATTTTAAATAGTTAAAAAGGATATGAGGCCAGACAAAAGAGAGACTCGGAGTTACTAAGTACATGGAAATCTCTCTGTGTGGTTATTCCTAGGAGTTTGAGGATGGGCTAGGTAACACCTTGGTATCCTTCCTGGCTTTATTTTCATGGTGGAGTTCATAATCTTAATCTGGGAAGATCTGGTAATTTGCAGCATCAAAGGAGTGTTATGCCTGGGGAGCCTGTACCATCCAGCAGTTTGGAATGTCCCAGAGTTTAGTACCTCCAGGTTCTAAGTAACAGCTTGGGTGTTACCTTTCTGTGACAGTTACTGACTTAGTACCATTCCCTGACTATTAAAAGTAATGAAAGTTATTTTTCTGTGAATTTGCATCTCATGGTTGACTTTTTTTTTTTTCCCTCTTAATGATACTGAAGTTGAAGAGAGTGATAGGTGCCACAGAATCCATATGAGGGAAACTTGGACTGAGAATGAATATTCAATCAGATAGCTCAAGCTGAAAATACTACTGCAGCTCAGGCATTCCTCATGTCTCTCTTGTGTAGGTTGTTTGGCATTTACTGAGAGTAGAACTCACTCTGTTCTTTCCTTCAGTGAAAGCATGGAAAATGTTTTGTCCTGTCTATCTGTTTGTTTTTTTTTTTTCTTCACAGCCTCTGGAAATGTAAATTTTTTTGTATCCTCTTTTAGCATTCATACCTATTCAGTAGTTTCAGCCAAATTTATTTTGGGAGAAATACAATGCACAGTTGGTGATGACTTTTTAAAAATCTAATTAAAATTTGAGTTGATATTTTGTTTATATGGTTCTATCTTTGAAGTATCTTACTGCCTTATTGATCACCATAACTCATGCTTAATGGTCCTAAGTAGGAAAAAGAGGCCAAAGGTGGACCGAGGAGCACACCCGAGTGCTTGTTTCACTGGATATTAGTGCTGGTGGGCTTTTGGTCCTGAAAGTGCTGTGGGTACATGTATTTTATGGTGGCTTCTGAAGTCTCAAAACACTAAATGAGTGAGTGTTAGGTGTGTTTGCCTCCTGCATTGGTCCTGGTGTGGCTTTCTGCCTGTCCTGTTAGAAGGACTCATGATCCAGAAGGGATGGACAGTTTGTGCACTCTTTCTGCTTAAGGACATGACTTCTGAGACTAGCTGATGCGATGTAAAGCTTCTCCCCCTCCATGGGAGTTAGGGACTTTTCCCACAAAGTCAAACCCAATTTCGGGACCATGATGGACATCTCTGCCTGCATTGCTGTTTATAGTGTCATTTAATTAAAATAATAAAAAAAAAATTTAAAAAAAAAAAAATTGCAACTTTAGGTAGGATTCTGTGACTTCATGTTCCATCTGTTGGCTTTAAATCTTCACTGCTCTTAACTTGAAGAGTGTATTGCTATTGTCTTCTCATGGTGGGGTGTTCTGGAGTCACCCTTCCTCGTTAGATTAGCAAAGAAAAGTTAAATATCTGCTTTTTCACTATGAAGTGCATTTCCTGCCAAGTATTACTGTAATTGTACTTTGAACCTTTCCCTGTTCTACAGCTTCTCCTATTCACTATTCCTCCTGCATTGCTTTCCATCAGCTGTGTTCAAATGCTGCGTGTTTTCCTGTGGCCCCTGTTCCGGTCGTGCTGTAATGATACTTCTCATTACTTGACATCGTGTAGCTGTGTGCTGCCTGCCACCTTTCTAAACAATTACATTTTCTCTCAGTTAATTAAAAAAGATACTACCCAATAATGATGTCAACACTGACTCTTGTTATATGTTGCTCAAACCCCAGTTTACATCAAGACACTTAATGAAAGAAGGGATGGAGAAGTCCATTTCCAGAACGGTACCAGGGAATTTGTATTTCCAAGGGAAAATGGGATAGTTTGCTCACTATCAATTCAAGAGTGTTACAGAATTACTGTGCTAATACAAATTTCCTATTTAAACACATACAAAAAGTTGAATTTTCAGAAGCGGTCTGAACAGTGAGGAGTACGGAAGGCTGGGTTAGAGAGGTCAGTGGAACATTTTGACAAATGCTACAGAGGGAGGGACAAGCTTCCTATTTTAAGTGCTGCTACAGTTGAGGGTCAGTACAGCATGCCTCGCTCTTCTACCTGAGGCACTGGGTTCTTAACCAAGGTAACAGGAGGTAGAATGGATGGGGTTTATTCTTCAGTTGCTATCTCAGTCCATTCAACTAGGTCCATTTAATTACATAAAGTGGTATCACAAAAATTGGCATGGAAGGTCCACATGATTAAAATTTCCTTGGCAAGTGAGTGATGAAAGGAAACATCTTTATATTTGGTACTTTTTTCTTTTAATATCAGTCTGGTTTAATATATGTACTTCCCATATTATTTAATTTTATTAACTTGTTCATAGCAGTGAGTTTTGACATGGGAAAATCTGGGTGAGAATTCACTGATGGTTGTAACTCATCCAGCAAAGGCTCCTTATGAGGAGAAAGGTCTGGTCAAAGCTGAAAATCTGCTGCTTGGAAAGGAGGGGAAACCTGTTGCTGGTAGATGACTATAGATACTCTGCAATTTTAATTTAGGTGTTAGAATATCTTTCTGGCTTAGACATGGCTCGAAAATAGCAAAGCAATACTGTCATTTACTAAATACAGTTACTAGTTGGATTATTTCTAAGTGGAATTTCAGTTACCTCTGTTCTGTCATATTTTTATCCTTATGTGATACTTGGTTTGTTCTTAACTAAAAATAAAAGTCATTCTTCCAGGTTTTTACAGTTTTACAGTTCTGTAGACATAACCTTCCAGATTGTCAGTACTGGGTGTCTGAAACGTTCTGTGCTGTCTGGTGTGTGGATTCCTTTAGCAACTGATTTTTATCCGTTTTTTATTCTTACCAGTAAGATTTTGGAGAAAATAGTCTCTTGTGATTTCTTCACTCCTGTCCAGGACAGGAGTTGTTGTTGGCACTTAAAGTATTTTAGCATCATGTTTATGACAGTACCCCTATTTCAAGTATTATTTCACTGATACATGTCTGTGAACTGGAAAACCAGGAGCCACCACTCTGCAGGTAGGTCAGTCACCTCGCTGTACCTTCTGGTTTGGCACAAGAGTGATCTATTGGCAAGATAGGCCTTTTTTTCGTAGCTCTCAATTAATTTAAATACATTACAAGGTGCTTCATTCGGTGTTTATAAGAACTTAGGGGATCATTTAACTATATTTCTGGCTTGCAAAGTTAAAAACTCTGTGCTATATTCATGGCATTGACTATCACAAAGCTAGGCCCTATTTTTATCCCAGCTAAATGAAAAGTAAAACAAAGTCTGCTGTGTCTTCTTTCATTTTGGAGTTGATATTTCATCATTTTTATATTCCTTTTAGAGTTTCCCTCTGCTCCGTTGCCATTTGTTTCTACTAGTTGCATTAAAATCTCTGAAGTAGCTTTCCATGGGAGTTTATTATTGCACTTCTAGTAAATTCATAGAGATCTTGTGTGGTTTTTAAGTCTCAGTGGAAGAAACTGTTGAAGGGGACAGGAGTGTTGAGTGTTTCTAAAGGCTGCAGCAACAGAACCAAATAGGGTGTGATGGTTTTTTTTTTTTTTTTTACCAGTTATGGCAGGTTTGAAATTTTTTTCAGCTTATTGTTTGGATGTTACATTTTCTTGTAACTTAGTGAACTTTTTCAGGCAATTATTTTGATAGCACAAAAAAGTTCATCCTATGCTATCCTGCAAACTGGCCTTGAGTCCATTGTAATATTTCTCTCTCTTTCTTCTTTAGGAAATTTGCTACAAGACCCTATTGCTCCTACCAACTCCACATGCCAGCATTATGTCTGCAAAACTTGTAAAGGCAAGAAGATGATGATGAAACCATCATGTAGCTGGTGCAAGGACTATGAACAGTTTGAGGAGAATAAGCAGTTAAGCATCTTGGTGAACTGCTATAAGAAACTTTGCGAATACATAACTCAAACTCCACTGGCACGAGATATTATCCAAGCTGTTGATTGTTCTGCAGATCTTTTGGCTTTGCTCAAAGATGGATCACCACTCCACGAAGACACAGAAAAATCTTCCGATACAGCCTTGGCATTGTGTTTGACACATTCCCCAATACCTTCAACCTCAGAACTCACAACTGATCCTCCAGCCAGTTTTACGTCAATACCTGAAAGCACACACAACATTGATATTAGAGGTTCTGTTATCAACGGGTTGCCCAATTGTAATGGGCTTTCGGTAGATAAACTTGGAGTGAATATTCCTTCTCCTGAACACGCGAACACAATTGATGTCTGCAATACTGGAGAGTATATAAAAACTGAAGATATCTCCAGCAGCCTGCAGCCTGTGTGTGATACAGTTTCTACTAGTGACTTGTGTACGACAGGCATCGACATCTGCAGTTTCAGTGAAGATATAAAACCGGGCGGCTCACTTCTCCTTAGCGTTGAGGAAGTTCTCCGGAGCTTAGAGACCGTTTCAAATACTGAAGTCTGTGATTCTAATTTGCAGCCCAGCTTGGAAGCAAACATGACTAATGGCCCTTTCCTGCAGCTTTCTCCCCCACCTCTTAGCCATAACATTTTCATGTCCACAGATGCTTCTACTCATGGAATCTCCTGTACAGCGGCGACGCCTAAGGTAGTTAAGTTAAACAGAAAGCGATCTCGATCAGAAAGTGACAGCGAAAAGGTTCAACCCCTGCCCATTTCCAGCATCATCTGTGGCCCAACATTGGGAGCATCAGCTCCTGTAACAGTGAAACAGGAAAATAAAATGTCTTTGCAGCCTATTGCAACTGTACCTAATGGAGGCACTACGCCCAAAATAAGTAAAACTGTGCTCCTGTCTAACAAAAGCATGAAAAAGAATTTAGAACATGCCCCTAAGAAATCTCACCCGAAAGCCAAACCAGGGGTGCTGAAAACAAAAGACAAAGCGAAGGAGAAAGTTCCTAGCAGTAATGTTATGCCAGGAAGCCCAACAAAAACTGTGTATAAAAAGCCACAAGAAAAGAAGGGGTGTAAATGTGGTCGTGCCACCCAAAATCCAAGTGTTCTTACATGTCGTGGCCAACGCTGCCCTTGCTATTCTAACCGCAAAGCCTGCCTTGACTGCATATGCCGTGGCTGCCAAAACTCATACATGGCTAATGGGGAGAAGAAGCTGGAGGCATTTGCAGTGCCAGAAAAGGCCTTGGAGCAGACTAGGCTTACTTTGGGCATTAATGTGACAAGCATTGCAGTGCGCAATGCCAGCACAAGCACCAGTGTAATCAATGTGACAGGGTCACCAGTAACTACGTTTTTAGCTGCCAGTACACACGATGATAAAAGTTTGGATGAAGCTATAGACATGAGATATGACTGTTGAATCTTTCTCTCTTTTCCCTGCCATCAGTAGGGGAACTGCTACAGTTTTAAGGCAGCTATGGTTCTGTTTAACTTGCTGGAGCTCCTGCGTTTAGATCACTTGTATCAAGTGTTTTTCATTGCTATGTTATGTGTATTAGTGTCTGGGAAATAGTTGCAGATAATGGAGGAGTTACCCTAAAACTGTTTTTAGTTCTTACAGCACCTCATAGTTTGAGATCAATTGCTGATGTAAATGATTTTTTCACAAGATCTTTGGCAAGGAATACATTAACCTCATTGTACTTGGTCGTGCTTTGTGCTCAGTCAAAGCTTCTGCTTAAATGTAGAGAAGTGGCATCTGGTTAGTCCATCTAAACTGTGCTATATTACGATGTGGAAGGGTAATTGTTGATTAGTTACAGTCACCGTTACTAGAAAATCACCTCATGTTCTTGTTGGAAATGCAGCATTGAGCTGGCAGGTACAGTCTGAAAAGGGTAAATAACCAATTCTCACAATTCAGAAATTATCTACTTTATGAACAGTTTAAAACTGGAAAAGTTAAGTAATATATTGAGAAAGCTCATAGCCCAAAAATCAGCTCAGTCTCCAGACAAGGGTGAGGAGGATCAGTTCGTTAGAGATGAACATCAAAGTGGTGACTTGGATATGTTGTCCCTGTTAACAACTTCTCTATTTTACTTTATTTTTTTGTCTGGGGCAAGATAATTACTTGTACACACCACCACCCCTCCCCCCTCCCTTTTTTTTTTAAGCTCTTTTCACCACTTTGTTGTGTTTCTTTTTTTGCCTGGAGTTCTTTCTGATTTTATTACTGTTGCTTCTAGAAAAGAGAGTGGAGTTTGTGAGTTACAGAGGGACTCCTTGGCTGATTTTTGCCCCCTCTGCTGCTGATCAGTGCCTGGGATACACTGAGACTTCCACAGCAGTCATTGCCATTGGGAGTGTGTGTGTGTGTGTGTGTGTTTATTAAGTTTGTACCACAGTAGACCTGGGACCCATCTCCTCCAGCGTAGTTCTTCACTGACAGGCATCTTTCAGCTGGGAAAGAAGATTGATTGCTATCTAAGGTCAGATATTTTGGATGTTTGTTAGACAGAATAAGCTATATAACTCGCTCCATCCAGAATCTGTCTCAATTTTTTCTAATATTTTGAAAACAGCTTTCAAAGGTCAGTGCTTTTCAGCCTGGGCTGAAAGGCTCTAAAATGGAAAAAATCACAAATTTGTTAAAGAGCTTATCTCAAAGTGTTAAAATGAAAGCGCCTTTGTAGGAATTCAGCTTTAAGCAAAGATGGTTTGTTTCAGCATAATCTCTAAATAAGAGTACAAGTGGAAGAATTTAGTTTTGCATTTAGGGCTTCATTGGCAGGCTAAAAGTCAGATTACTTTGTGAAAGCAGAAATTTATTCTCTTTGAATGATACAGCACAAATTAAACATGGGCTGACTAGAACACAAAACATCACCTTCTAATTTAAAAGGCAATTCCTGTTTCAACAGCATGTTAAATAGTATGTGAATTTTTGAGTTACTTTGCTGGTTCCATCTTTCCTTTTATTCATCCAGTAAACCCTGCAGTGCTTTCTGACCTAACTTTAGGTGTGTTTTGATTTGGCACAAAGCATGTACAATGATGGTTCCTCACCTAAGAAATAAGAAAAAACCTTTGGACACAAATGACACCTCCTTTTGTTTTGTAGTGTACCATGGTGTCATTTTCTGTGAATGTGGTCAGATCTTTTTGTTGGTTTTGGTTTGTTTCTCCCCCTGTCTTTTTCTGTGGGGTGGGTAGGGTGGGGGGTTAAAGCCATAGGAAGAAAAATGTGATGTACGTGTCCAGTCTGTACTTTTTTTTGGTTTTTGTTTTGCAAGAAGAGTTGAAAAATATTTTTGATAATGAGTAAATGGTGGAAAATGCTTCTTAGTATTCTTGTCTTTATTTGCCAACCCAAGTACCTAAGATCTGTGTTTTTTAGCCCTCATGAGATTTAATGATGTCCTATTAAAATGTATTTAGTTAAACTTGTATGTGATTTTTGTGTTGACCCAAAAGGATCCTACCATTTTCTAATTTGGTGGTTTGATCGTGACCTACTAATGTAAATTTGTTTATTAGTCCACTGCGTGTAAGAAAAGTAGCCAAACAGAGTCTGATTTAAGGGGAGTAAGCTGCACAGCATGGGTTGTTTCTGAATGCTTTTGCGGAGCTGTTAAGTTTTGCTGAGATTGTTGATGGTACATTTATTAGGACTTTCATTAAATTAAATACAGAGTACCTTTGCTCCAGAAATGTGGGAGTACTTGGAATTTTTACTATCTCACCGCTGCATTAAATATGGTACCAAAAGTTGGAGAATTTAGGTCAAGTGTTTTGGAACCGTCGACAGGAGAGCCCTGATCGTTAATGTAAAATTGCAAATGGTAGATTCAGGTTGTTTCTAAAAACATTTCCTATTATGCTGCCACGTTCTTGAAATGTATATTAAAATTCAAATTGATTTAATAAATGTTAGTTTTCTAATTCTATTGTGCAACTGCTAAGGGCATCAGTGTGGCATATGTTGAACTTACTGTCTAAATACTACTTAGTGCATTGATGACTAATTCTGTAATTGTTTAAATTAGGGTTGGCTTCGTTTGGTTTTCTCAACCTCCTGGCTAGTTGTTCTTGAATAAGCTGAGCAATGGAAAGGATCATAATGTTGCCAGAAATAATTGCAGTGGTTCTGGTTTGAAAAGCATTAGTTTCCAGTTTACAGCATTACGAGCAGCATGCTGTTCTGGGACCTTCCAGTGCTACCTGTGGTCAGAGAGTTGAGTGAAAACTCAGTCCAAGGCAGCCCAGAGCAAGGACCTGCTGCCTGCTGGCCGCGTGTGCGGAAGCACTGGGGAATTGCAGACTGACAGCAGTTGTGAGGATCGGTTTAGGCCCAGGTTAGCATGGCCCGGGCTGGTCTGGTGGGAGTTCCCTGGCTGTTGTCGACCACACCATGCTATGGAATTGGGGAACTATGCTCAGCAGTACCTTAGAGAAAGCTGCTCAGGCATTTCTTTTCATATAGGAAGTGTGTGATATTTCAGCTTTCTTCCCAATCCTCTTGATTGTGATTAACTTCCAAACTTTATTAAAATCCTGTAATTTATAGAGCTGCATCAGAAAGCAAAAGCCAGAAGTTCCTCAAATGTTTTTCTGTAGGAGTCTTCCTGCCTGAAAACCTGTTGCAAAGATGGAAAGAACACATGGAAGTTGCTCTTTCAAGAAAGAGAAGACATCTAAACTGTCACTTTGAGTGGAAGGGCTCTTTCCATGTATCATACATTGGTGAAATAACTGATTTGGATTAAATCCAAGAGGGAGGAGGGAGAGGGGAACAAAACTGGAAGTGATCTTGCTGCTCTTCTAGCAGTTCATTCATGCAGGTGATGTTCTTACTCTCTGGCTTGTTAACCCTGCACTGTAGTGCCTGTGAACAGTGGGGTCATAACAGGCTCTTCTGTTCCCATTGAACTCCCTGCAGATTTCTTGTACATGCACACGAGTTCTAAAACGTGATCACAAACTGAGATGTCAGGTAACAGACATCTTCTTGTGCAGCTGCTTCCATTGGTGTCATCGTCACAGCTTAGAAGCTGCCCTCCTGCAAGCACTGTAAAACTGAATTGTCAGAAAAAACCCGTGGAGTACAATGTGCCAACAGTCTGAAATAAAACCTGAAAAGCTGCTTCCCACTTCTGGCACAGCAGGAGCTGCTTGTTCAATGAAACTCTGATAGACTTTCAGGAAGATCACACAGATACAGTATATGAATTGGGCAGAGATTCTGGTTTGATCCAGAAAAAAAGCGCCCACACCCCCAGACATTTTTTAATGTATTTAATTTTTATACAAATTATTAAAAAACTCTTTGTTGCTAACTCAGTTTCTGAAGAGTGAAACAATAAAAAAGCAGCTTAGTGTGCTAGAATCATCCAACTATGTGGCACAGCTGATGAAATTCACTCTGAAAGGTATGTTAACTATTTAAAGTAGTACCAATGACATTGCAAGCCCATCTTCTTTGGTCTTGACTATTTCATTCTTTCAATTGAAGTGCCTCTGGTATTTTAAAGAAACTAAGAGGTCCCCATCAAAAACTGTGCCATACGCAGATTTGGGCACACAAGGGAAGGCTGACCATTCATTAGTTTCACAGATGAACTAATAAGATAATGCAGTAATTCTGCTGGAGCATTTGCATATAATGAAATTGGAAAAGGTGTCGTGTGTGTGTGTGTGTGGTGTTTTTGCTTGTTTGTTTCCTCCTTCATTCCACTTGCAGAAGATCCAGGATATGTCTTTTGTTGTTTTTTTCAGGAGAGGTTAAAATGAGGAGTTTGGCATTTCGATAAGTCAGCACAAGAATAGTGCTGTGTGTTGTGGATGGAGCTGGAAAGAAGGTAAGTGGTTGCATTGTTTGTTCTCCCCAGTATTTCTGAGAAGGCGGCATGGAATTTTGGCTTTGGCAGGCTGTCTGACAGATCAGCAGCTGCAGATGAAGTGAACCAGTAACACTACCCTGCCTGCCACTATGAGACAGGTTTTACTTTTTAAATTCAAAAGTCCTTTATTTGCCAAAAAAGAAGAAAATACAAAGTAAAAATACAAAGATAAAACCATGCCAGCACAAAATGTCTTCAAACTACTTTTACAAAGTATGAGAGAACCTTTGTTGTTAAATATTGTTTCTAAAACCATCACCCAGTGATACAGAGTGATTAGATCAAAAGAGTAAGCACTGTTTCCATGTTTTTCTTACAGTAGCTCATGCTCTTTCTTGAGGTTCACTTGTGATTGCATAGACCTAAGATTTCGGTGAATTTAGAAACACTGTACTCCAAAAATACATACCACTAACACAATGCTTCAGTGACTTCTTTTTTGGCCTTTCAGGCATATTTTCGTTTAGTAACTAAGCAAAGTACCTTGGTTAGAGCATCTCGAGTCAGCTTTCTGAAATCCTTAGTTCAGGAGAGCAGGAAGGTTTTTTTGCAATGTTTTCTGTAAACCCGAGTCTGACTGGGATTTCTTTTTTTGCTGTCCGTGTCTGTTTTGCAGCACTGCCGCTTGGTGGCAGGCTGGCAGAGGGGAGCTGGGGCAGGGCCAGGGCTTTGCTGACCCAAACTAATGTAGCAATTACCAGTGAGATTGCAGAAGGAAAAAAAAAAAAGTCAAGCTAGTACCATTCTGTCAGTAATTGCATGGGGTTGTATCAAGCAATCTGTTTTAGTACTGCAGAAAGACAGTATTTGTGAATGTAAAAATAAAAGGCAAGGGTTTTGTAAGGACACAGGACTTAATTCTAGACAAAAGCAGACTAAAGAGAACACAAATGTACTTTTCTTTTAATCATGCAAAACTGAATTTTACTCACTTTTCTGACTACTCATAAGGAAAAAGGAACCCAGCTCATAACAGACTTCACTCTGAGCTGAATTTGCAATGAAAAATGCATGATCTGTCTTCAAAGGTATGCAACATCTAAAGTGGCATTGACAGTTGCAGATGGGAGGCAAAGTCAGAGCAAAGTGGACTCCTGAAAGTTGTGTGTGCAGTGATTCTTGGGTTGCTTCATTCTAGAACCCTTGCTGACCTCTGCAGCACAGACATTCTTGTCATCTTATGTTTTGACTACCCCAGAAAGAAAAGCTAAGTAGCAGGGGGGAGTTCCCAAGTTTCCCTTGTTTATATACTGTGGATTTAGAAAACTTCCATCCAGAGAAGCTGTGGACAGGGCTGTCACAAACGGGTGCAGAACACCTTTACCAATTCATCTGTGTCTGCTGAATTACAGATATTTTCAAAGGTACTGGTGAGAGAGAAGTAAAAAACACTTCGAGTAAAAAATACTTCAAATTTTGCATCAGTAACATGCTAGAAGTGCCATCTGCAGCTTGTCCTTATATGTGACTATAAGGCAGAACATTGCTTTAAGCTGTTTGATTAGCTTGTTGTGTTGATCTACTAGAAAGCATGAATTTGGCTTGGAATTGCTCGGCTTCGCCATACAGTCAGTAAACTTGTTTGTAGAAAAGGGCCTTGGATTTAGGGGCCAAAGGGCTCAACAGAACAGCTAGAAGCTTCTGTCTCAGTTTATTGAAAAAAAATCTTGAAAAGGTGACTGGTGTTTTTTACCAGGCTCTCCTGACTTCATCAAAAAAATGTACCAGACAGGCAGCTTGGAGTGGTGTGAGATGAAGTCTGAATTGATTTGATGGGTTCAGTCAGAGCCCCTCTGCAAAAGGCAAATGAGGAGAAAGATGAAGTATCCTGAAGTGGTGGGTAAATAGAAAGCATGGGAACAACAGAAGTAGGCTCAAGGTATGACCTAGCAGGAGCAGAAATGCCATACAAGAGCAATGTACCAAGGGGTGCTGGAGTACCAGCTCTTCCCAGTCCATCCTGGGCTGCATCTGCATCCCAACACATCTGGTACTTTAGAAGAGGGTGTTATTTGCTTAACTGCTGAGTCCTCAAGTCTTTCATCTAACTCCCTCCTTGTGTGAAAAAGAAATTTTGCATTCCTATGAATATACATCCTTCCTGGCAAAGGATGTTGCTCTGAACTCCCATAGGGAGGGGAAGGAGGAAATGTAATATGTAGGGAGGCTGTAGAATCACCATCTATGGAGATTTTTCAAAACTCAGCTGGATGAGGTCCTGAGAAACTCAACTTTGAAGCTGGCTTGTCTTTGAGCAAGGAGGTGGCCTACAGACCTACAGAGGTCCCTTCCATGCTGAATTACTCTATACCCCACTAAGAGAGCTGCCTTTCTTTGAGGCGTAAAGGCTATCCCAGGTTAGAACCTTAAAAAGCCAATCACTAAGTTATTCTGGAATGAGGCTTTATATAATTAGAAAACTGGGCTGCTTCCATTCCAGTACTGCTGCTGCTGGAGCTAAACGTTAGCAATGATGAAGTCAGGAAGGTTCAATGTCAGCGTAGGGGTCAGGTTCTTGTTCCTTTGAGGTATCTTTGTCTTTGGAGAGAAGCAAAATTTTATTAAATTAAAAAGTCACTCTGGACTTAGATGGTGAAGAAGAGCAGTGAACTGCATTGCCTAGGGTCTTTCTGGTAAAAAGTAGATGGAGCTGGTTACAATTAGTCGTTGTGTGACTTCCATCCATGTTCATTTCTGCAGGCGTTTCCCAGTTCCTTTGTAGAATCATGCCCAGTAAAGATTTTCCCCTGGAGGTTATAGTGATAGAGATGCAACTCAAACACCCTCGTATTGAACAGAGCCACTCTTGTGTGCTGCTTGCATTCAAAGAGGCTTATCCTGGTTTGCTTAAAGCAGTCCCTGCTTACATCTTTTATTACAGAATAGAAGTTACCTTGCAGTGCCTTTGCTAATAACCTCGGCATCCAAAAGTTTCCCAAATATCCCAGGATCCTGGGGTGTGCAGATGCACCTGGATAAAATAGCAGCTTTGTTAAGAAAAAGGAAATAGATTTCCCTGCAAACTTCCTCTCCTTGAGATTTCGATCCTGAGGAGAGTGTTACTAACCTTGAAAAGGCAGCAGTATGTCCCACCTGGGCAGCAAGAGGCAGGTGTTATGCTTCAAAGGCTCCTGGAATAGCTGAAGCTTCATTGCAGTGATCAGCTAATTACTTCCTTGCTTATTAACACTTAAAGGTATAATCTAGAGCTTAATGTTCTGTGTGTGTAAAGGCAAGAAGGTGTCTGCTTGGAGATCTGATCCTGGCATTGGCCATTCTTATGAGGCAAGAGGAAATACAATGTATACATACCAACCAGGCATTAGCTACTTGGCCACAATTATGATAGTTGAAATAAAATACAACAGCTGAAACCTGTCCCAGGCTGGAAGAATAAGAATGTGTTGTAATTAATCACAGAGATAATACAGTAGTTGACAAGGAGAAACAGCTCCTGCAGTAGAGTATGTGCTATTACTAAAGACACCAGTTGTGAACCCAGTTTAATTTTGCACTTAAAGCAAGAATTCATTAATTACCATGTTTCCTCTCTAATACTGGGGCCTGCCTTCATGGGTGGAAAACGAATTTTTGGCAATATTACAGACTAACTTTGCCAGTTAAAGTGTCTCTCTGGTAACAAAGGGTTGGGTTTTTTCTTCATTATTTCAGCTTAGTCTCTTGGAGAAGGCTACAGCTTCGCAATAAACCAGAGAAGAACATGGGGAACGGATGGAACTGGTGGACATAAGACACAGGAGTTTCAACACACCAGTTGAACAGCATGTATCTCTTTTTGCAAATATGCTGGAAAATGCTTCTACAGAGACAAAACACTAGCTTGAAGATCCTTTTACAAATAGGAGAATATGTAGAAATGTTAACTGTATTTCAGATTCTTAGTGAAACGTTACATTTTGTAGTGCATTAACTGTCCACAGATCCATACAAGTAAAATATGGACAGTACCAACTGTGAGAGCTCATGGTTTTAAGGATAAAAGGGGACCTCACTCTCCCCATGCACAGTGCGTTGGTTTCCAGGACATTAAGAAAAATGGATTTTAAATTATTACTTTGGCAGCTCTTTTGTCCTGCCTGGTATAAACTCAAGGGGACAGAATGGTACAGGACCAAACTGACTGAGAAGTGACCACTGTAGATGTTGCATGCAGTTGTTGCGGTTAATCATTAGATGCTGGCATTTATTGCACATCTGGGGACACAACAGAATTTATATATAAATGAAACAAGGTGCAATCACCATTTTTAATGAGCGTGCATGGTAACACATTGTAAAAAGCCTTTTTATAGAAATTACCTTATTGCAATTAACACAGGGGAAAAAAAGTCAGGTTCTAAAGGTACAGTGTACAAAATAAAACACATTGCTCCAACGATGGATTTAAGAAAAATCCCTGTCTTGAGACTGAACACTATCCAGTTTGAAAGATAATGATTAAATGTCTTCCATTTCTTTATGCTGAGAGATCTGAGATAACTAGTTTGTCTGACTTGTCTCCAGTTTCAGGGGGAGATAAGATTTCATCTGTATCATAGTCTTCTTCAAATGATCTGCAAAGATAAAAGGTACGTCTTTAAAAGCTGTATTTTGGTGGAAGTGTTTTCAGGTATGTCATTTCAGTGGCTACTAAAACAGCTGGCTAAAATACAGCAGCACATCAGATAGAAGTTTCCTCCTTGTGGTTAACAGGACATTGAAAACAGGGCAGTAGTCATTAGCATTCTGAGCGCCAACATGAATTTGTGCTCCCGTCCAACTTCATTTGTAAGTTCTGGAGCAACTCTTCACTGGTGTTAAGCATTATAAAATTTGAATCAAATTTCAGTAACAAATGTCAGTAGCTCACAGTAGCCTTAATAATTCAGTGTAGAAATAGTCACCCAACTACACATTGAGGCCCTAGAGATTGGGCTTGCTCAGATACACCTGGTTTCCAAAGCATCTTCTGGTTTAGGGTATGTTTTGACATCCAGAGAAGAACAACTGTGGCCATGCTGTAATGTGTCTCTCTCACTTGGTTTGAAGTTTAATATCCAGGTCTTAGCCTTTATGGCCTGAGGAGGTTTAGCTGTGAATTCCCTGCTCCAGCCAGTTGCCTTGTTTGGGCAGGTTGAGTTCTGTGCTCTGCAGCAGAAGGTATCACTTTAGGGCTCTCATCCCATTCCTATTCCTGAGAAACTATGTTTTTAAGATGTTTTCCCTCCGGTTTCAGCACACTACCAGTTAGTTTCTCAGGGGTCCCAAGAAATTAAATTCTTCCTTTTATACTGAAAGCAATGCTGCTTATCAGAGAAAAGTTGCAGCAGATGTTCCAATGGCAAGCACAGGAATAGCTCTACTTTGTTCAGTGGTAAGCTGTGCTGCAAGAAGGTTAACTACTTTGATACCCTAGCATGGATGGTGCCAAGAAAGAACCATCTACTATTTCTTGTGCTGTTTTTCTCTTCACTAACCCATATGCAGGCAGGACAATTCCTTGGGAGCATGTCAGTATCTATGTCCTGCTGTGGGGAGGATTCTATACTATAGTCTGGTGATCCCTGTGAGAGAGACAGACAGCACTGAGATTTTCCTGGAGGACATTTTCATCTTCTGCCACCTTCTGGATATCCCTGCACAAGTGGGAGAAGGGAAACAGTGGTCTGGATCCTACAGCAGTAACTGTTCCAATCATGCATGCAAGGATACCAAAAGGTACCCAATATACACACTTCTTGCTTAAGCTGTACCAGTTGGGAGTCTTCATGGCCCTGTGTTCCCCACCTGGCAACAGGCTGGGCATGTTTGTACATGCTTCAGTTTCTCTCTCTCCTAGGTTTGAGATGATGCAGCTAAGGAAAGCTTTTTATTTCCATTTGAATGCTTAGAATGTTCCTTTTGTGTCCCCTTTCCCTTCAATTTTACCAACTTCTCTTAGCTTTCTTCCTCTTTTTCCTATATATGAAATGTGACCTCTTTCCTGTACTGTTTATCTTGCACATTCACCAGCAATTGGAGCCCCATTACATTTTTTTGGTTTTTTTTTCCAGTGCCTTTTGCTTCTGCACTAAGCCACCTCATGTCCACTTCAAAAAGGCGCTTCCCATTTCCTTTTCCACTTCACTCTTTTGCTCCTTAAGGCTCAACAGTACCTGCCCTTCCCATCTTGGAAGAAACTCTTTCCACCTTTATGGTTAGGAAGCATCTCTCCTTCCAGGCCAGTTTCAAAACTTGACGGTCCTGTATAGGCCACCCAATTCCTCAAGTCTCAAACTTGACAACTCAGGTTTGTTCAGAGAAGGCAAATTACTCCAGGAAATTCTTTGGCCTTCCTTCTGGCAAACACACATTTTGTTACCAGGTCATTCAGTGATGTACTTCTTCACCCTTACTGCTTCTTGTGCTGCTGGGTTCATGCAAGTGAGCAACTGAGCCATCAGCTGACTTGAGGGAGACAAGAAAAACATCCTAAGCCAATGTCACCTGATCTCGTGTCTTTGTCCCTCCTGTCCCCCTCTGAGCAGGATTGCTCTGCATTGTGCCATCCCTCCACATTGCTCAGGTGAAGGTGATTCTTTCCTATCAGCAGCTAGTAAAGGATGATCTCTTCCTCCTAATTTCCCTTCATACAAAGATCTCTTTCCATGAAGGTAATTGTGGCTTCCATGTGCATCAACTGTCTGAAACTGGTTTCTGGAACAGTAAAGTTGTTCTTCCTTCTGCCAGGCAGGCCATAGCCTGGACTGTAAGAAAGGATTTCTGCAAAACCAATGCTTCTATCTGCATTAAGGGCTTGTGTTGGTCAGATTCAGCTATTGGTGCTGCCTTCAAGCAACCACTTGGGTACACATTCACCAGGGAACTGACTCTCTCTGCTGAATCTCATACAAAGATGTATGAAGCCGAGAGCATGGCTGGTAAGTGTTAGGATCAGCATAAGCTTCCAGTGAAACATGATGCTTTACTGTTGTCTCAAGCAAGAGAAAAAAAAATGTTTCTCCTATACTTGGTCATCACAGCTCTCAGTAGTCTCACAACATCCTTTAAGTCATTCTGAGGATCCACTATGTCTTGACAAGATTCCTCTTCCAGGAGCAGTGCACTCTCTCTCAGGGGCAAGCCTGCAGACAGCCAGACAGGCTCCCTGTTTGTCATCCTCAAAGGACACCAGAAATAATGTATGTGCAAAAACTCAGTGCCTGTTTCTGGCAAATTTGTCTGGCCATCCAGCTCTTTGTTTTTCCTGTTCCCTTCCTTTTTTTTCCTGCATGGTCCGTTGCTATGCTCCGCAAATGAGATCTAATCCTGCTGCCATGACTACAGAGCTTTTCAGGGGCTCTTAAAATCAAGCAGCAAGGTTGCTGACATGCTCTTTGCAGGAAGACACAGAGCTGTTTCAGACAGTCTTCAAAAATCTGGTATCACCTGCCACTTTTCCTTGGGTTTTGGTGAGTTTGGGGATTCATGGTCCTACAAAGCTTTTATGGCAGACTCCTATTTCTTTTCTGTGCTGAGGACACAGGTGCTGCAGAGGAACAGCAGGTTTATCTTCCATCTTGTGTTACCTCATCTTCCATTGTGAGGGCCACAAAAAGGCAAGGCAGCTCCAAGGAGATGAGGGAACAGCCCATAGCTGTTTGGATGCACATCACAGGGAGAGAGGGAAATGCAGCCCTCAATAGCTTTGCAAATCTCTGTCACTAATTAATAGGTGCTGCTGTTATCCCAAGCAGTTTCCAGTGTGGGTAGATTTGAAAATTATGCAATCCTCTCAGTACTCCTACTTTAATGCCTCTACAAATACTGTTCAAGAATGGATGACATCCTGAATCACACAATATTAGCACAGGGTAAGCATTCTTTGGATGTTCATTCTATTAACCTGGAGACTTCCAGAGAAATATTCTCAAGAAGATACTAACACAGACACAAATTTAAAAGATAATTATACTGAGTCTCCCTTAGGAGCCTCTGCAGGAAGCCCTTGCAAACAGAGAGGCTCTGGAGTAACTGCTTTGCCTAAATTAATTGACTGTAAGGATATCTGAGTGTCTCTGCCCATAATTTAACAGAGGGCTACAAAAATGAGTGTAAGCCAAACTCATTTTAAAGAAAAGTTATCGAACTTAGTAAATCAGTGAAAATGCTGAAACACAGATTAGGAAGAACACAGACTAACAGGAGCAAAGTTTGGTAGAAAGTAAATTATTTGACTAAAGAAAGTCTCCACTAAATGTAACACATGTAACAGAGCCACAGCTTCTTATCTATGGTAGTGTGACATGGTCAATACATGGCCAAGATTAGCAAAAGTCATTTGATCTCGTTTGTATGGTTGCCAAAAGAAAAAGGCTTTCTCCTTCTTCCCAGCTATATTAATTTAACCACATCACGTGTGGCCAATTCAAGTGGCTGCCCACAAAGAAGCCCATTGTGACAAAGACACCAATATTGCCTTTGGGAGCAACTGGGAGCATTTCAGGCTTCACACGCTCCAGTGTAGGGTCCAAATGTTAATTCCCTTAATATACTACCACTGTTAAAAGTAGCATCTACATGCTCCTACTAAACCTCACCTGGAGCCTACCAGCGTGTCCCTGGGGCAGTCACTGCCTACGCTTACCCTTCCTGTAACTGTTCGTTCCCAGACTCCTCAGCCACAAGAATCTCGTACTCTTCAGCAGCGTATCTGTCCCAGTCAGAGGGTTCCGGGCCATCGTTTTCAATGTCCTAAAGAGATCAGAGTCAAGCACACTATGTCCATACTTCTCTACAGCTGTTTAAAAGAGATCTAAACATGTGAAACAGCAGTTCTAGGAATAGCAAGCAACTGTATACAAAGGGCTGATCAAAAACTTACTTGCTGTTATCTTAAACTATTTTAACATCTGCACATAAACGACTATGAAGAAAAATGCATCCCTTAGTCTATAAAGCTCAGTGTGTGACCTGAGCTGCCAACAAACTGAGCCTGCTTCATTTCACAAGTGATGAACATTAAATAACATCTGCACACGTTCTTTGCTCTTGCTCAGCAAGCCCTGCATCTGTGCACTTCGTAATTGGTTAAAGAACTTAGTGATTTTAAATCTTTAATTAAATGTTAATTGGAACTAACCTTTTGATCATCTTGCTGATCAAACTCTTCACAGTTTGCTAAGTTTGGTCAAGTTTGAGAGATGGTTACAGAATAACATCCTTATAAACACTTGGCCCTCTGCCATTTACAGTAAGATGGGGAAAATAAGGTAATCCCCCTGCTCTGGGCCCACCTGGCTGCTCTTACAATGATCCAGTTTAAACAAACAAATAGGGTGGTTCTGGCTTGGGATATATTTAAGCCTTAAAATATGGAACTATAAAGTTCCTCTTAGAGGTTACATGGTAACAGCTGGGAGGGAATCAGAGTTGGTTTTGGCATCCCCCACACTTCACTTTGACCAGATAGGAGGCTTCTGGGACATAGTCTTTAAGCTGTAGTCACATCTGGTTTCACTGGATATGCAAGGGAAGCCAGAAGTGAGGGACTTCACAGCAACAGCTGACAAAACTCAAGTCTCCAAACATCCCACAGTTAGTCGTGAGCAACAACTGCAAAATATAAAAGCCACCATTTCTTCATATATTTTCTGTGCTTGGAAAGAGCAGATGATGAGTGACAGCACAGCCAGGCTGATAACCAGGCACAATTTGCAAGATCCAAACCTTCCATCTAATCTGCCACTGTGTAGCCTGATCATAGAGCTGGCATCTCGTTGTGCCTCAGCCCTTGTGTTGTAAAGGTCTGTCTTTTTGGTTCTGTTTAGGCTATGGGAAAATTACTGGTGCTGTTTTAAGGATCAGAGTCCAACTCAGATTTCTAATGAATCTTCACATGGAGCTGACTTTGACTGCAGCTGTGGAGGGGATGGAAAGAGACAAATGAGATCTTAAGTTCTGAATCTCACAGCTCCTTTTTAAACCGAGCAAACCAGGTTCCCCTGTCATGCAGCAGAGGCCTGCTCTTTCAGCCTGCTGAATCAGTGCAACTCAACAGGCTCCAGTCATTCTCTCTAGAATCTCACACACTACTGCCAGGGCTGGTGAAGTAGGATTAGTGATGGCAACCAAATCAGAACCACGGTATCACCAGAGCTGGAAGAGACCCAGGAGGTCTCTGGTTCCATCCTCTGCTCAAATCAGGTTTTGCTATGGGGATCAAAGTTTTGTCCAGTCCCATCTTAAAAAAACTACAAGAATGGAAGCTGCACAACCTCTCTGGGCAACGCATTCCAGTATTCAACTGGCCTACTTATGATAAAAGTTTTCTGTACATCCACTCCAAAGATGGGTTTGAAAAGGCCTGTATTTAGAAATAAAGGTGATTTGTACCTTTTGTACTGCAAAGGGATCCCTCTGTTCGTTGTCCAGGTATTTTTCTAAATTGAAGAAGGTGTTGTAGAACACATGTGCCATTCTGCACCTCTTCAGGTCTCGCAGGGTTACTCTTCCTACAGAAAAAACCCCACCAATGAATTATTATGCTACTGCATTCTTACTTAGTGAGAGACTGGACCCATTTCTTATCAGTCTTAATCAAACTTTCAACTATAATGTCAATATGCTACAATATTACAAAGTTTCTTTCCAAGTCCATGAAGGATTTTGACATTATTCAATGAACGGGTACATTGATTAGGCATAAATCTCACATACATGTGGAGGTGTCTCACATTTATGTGAAATATGGAAGATCATCAATGGGGATGGTCCAGTTGCATAAACCAGACTGCCAGCACATCCCACAGCTGCAATATACAAGACTTGTTGCTCCTGTTGCAGCAAGTTAATTCACAAGGGCTTGTTTTAGCATTTCAAATCATAACATTATGGCACAATAATCACCGTTCAGACTTCTGCAGTACTTTCAGCCCTGCGATTCCAACACAAGGCTCTACCTCTCAATGGGTTTCACAGGGGCATTACTTTCTCAGTCCACCACAGATCAGCAAGAATGGAAACTCCCGTTAAACAGGACTTACCTTCCCTCTCTGGCTTAACGAGATCAAGCATCTGACACAGCAAGTCATGAAATGGCAGTGGTTCTATGCCCATCACTTCCATCCGCTCACACTGCTCCTCATAAAAGTACTCTAGTTCATACATGGAGAGCACTCCATCCCCATCCAGGTCCATGCACCGAAACCAGTACTCAATGCTAGGAAAAGAGACAGGCCTAGTGAAAGCACAGCAGAGCACAAAGAAATCCATACAGCAGAGACTGCAGCAATGTACATTCTCCTTTCCCCACCCTCTAATGCTCTTCTGCCCAAAGGCTGCCATGGGGAAACCAAAGGATTGATGACTACCAAGACATTAAACATTACAAGAAAACTCTGCTTCTACACAATTTCTCCTCAAGAAAGGCAAATTACTTGAACAAATGTTGACAGTAAGTTGCTTTCTTCCTAATAATCACTGGAACCCAAGCTACTATCTCCTATCTCTTGTAGAAATCAGTAGGTCACATAAGTTTCTATAATCTTATCTGCTCATCTCAAAGCTTTTATTAAGACATGGAAATCAGTCAGACCTTGTAGCACTCCTTTTGTCTTCCTCTGAAATCAGGAGCCACACAAAATCAGCATAACTCATGCGACCTTCCTTTTGAACTTCATTGCCTCTGGAAGACACAAGGAAAAAAAAAAACCATCAAAAAACAAAAACCAAACAAGCAACCAAGCAAGCAAACAAACAAAACCAAGAACAAACAAAAATCCCCAAACACAAAAACAAACCCCAAAATCATCAGGCTCCTAAATACTCAGAACGTTATCAAAGATTTTTTTCAAAAGCCTCAAATCGCCGGTGAGACAAAATGGGGCATCATCAACCATGCAGCCTACGCACCCTGCAGCACCAGTCCGTGTGCGCTTCCCCATGGGCACAGCATTTGCTGCCACTGCAGAGCTGGTGCTCATCTAACCACATCCCCTCCCACAAGTGCTGGGCTGTTTTACTTCTCAGAGACTTTAAGCAGTGCTCTGCAGCTCTCCCTGTGCTGCTGTGGAGCATAAATGCATAGTACTTGCATGTTCCCTCCAGCTATGCACAGCTTGTTCTACAGGGAGGTCTACAGGTAGTCATCCTATGGGATTTTTTAATTTGTTTCCTAAAATACCCCAAAAGTCTCACTTCATTTTCAGACAGCTCCAGATAGAGCATGATACTGGAAACTATTTAGAGCAGTGGGGATTTCTGAAAGTATCCTGCATTTCTAATCAGCCTGACAGAAATTCACTTCTATCCCCAACCAGTATGGCATTCCTCACCTCACTACAGCACCGCTGAATATTCGCTCAATAATCCTGTTTGATAGAGCTGGAAACAAAGAAAACATGGAGAAAATGAAGCTACAGGTTACAGGGATAACTACAGTCAGTTTTTCATGCTGAATCCACACAAAGCCATTTCCCATTGCTAAAAGAACGTTCTTTTTTCATTGCCTGACCACTTTACTGGTCTCTTGTTTAATGGCATTTTGTGAAAACCAAAGGTGACTCTCCCAGTGTCTCTGCCTTTATATGTGCCCAAACACTTTTTTCCCCACAAATGTGGCAAGTGCTTGTTATCTGGATCCTTGGACATGGGCATTGTTACTCCTACCTTTGCTGCAGTGGCATTTGTCACAAGCAAATCCTCCTCATAGAAGGAGACTATTTCAGCGTGTGTTGCAAAAGAAGTTCAGTTATGAATCAAAAATTACACATTAAATCCCTACAAAACACTTCTTTGCAGGGCACAGGGTGTGTCAATGCCACTGCAGGGAAGGACAATGGAAAACAAGCATGGTTTTAGGTGAGTGAGGGGGCTTTACCAGACAGGAAATGTGTGGGTTAGATTGTTATGGTAGAGACACACCCACCAAGCAGCAAGTGACACTCACCCTCCCAGACTCTAAACACACTTCCTTTAGACTCCATCTACACATTCTCCACCACTTCTGTAGTCCTGGTACACTTCCAACACACCAGCCAGTCAGACACAACCTGCATCACCCCTCAAATCCCCCCGGCATAGTGGTGACAGGCTGCTGTACCACCACACTGACTGATGGCTTCTCCCCTTCACCCTGCCCACCTCTTCTACCCTTAGCTCACCAGCACCCAATGCTCTCAGGCCCATATTACCTATCCCACATCAGACACTCCTCCATCCTCACCCCATTCAGCCCAATTATCAATGCTCCTTACCCCTGTGACTGCCACACTCATGCAGAATTCCCATGGCCTTTCTTTCCATAAAGACCTGTGCTCAGAACACTGGGTGGCCACTGCACTGCTCTGACACACATACCTACAGCATTGCCATTCTCACACCCTTTCCTTCTTTCTTACCCAACTAGAAGCTTGGCTTCTAGAAAGCATCAACCCCAACCCCAGAGCTCCAGCAATGCCCGACATCATCACATCTCCAGATCCCTATAGCCCTGGAAACCACAACACCTTTCCACACACTTCACCTTTCCTGACACCTCCAATCACATGTTGTGTCCAAACATCCCCTTTACCCAAATGTGATTCTCTGTCCCAGAACTACTTTCTGAAAAAGTGCAGCAACCACATGGAGAATTCAAGAAGGCTTTGTCTTCAGGATTAAACATGCTGGTCAATAGCTCAAGCTTTTGTCCAAGGCATTACCTCATGAGATCTAACGAGTAAGCACATGGGCATATTGTGCTCTCAGAACACAGATAATCCTAAGAAGAGCCAACCCAAGTGTCTCCACCTAGCACAACACAGTACAGAACAAGTGCCTTTGGATTTTTTAGTCTTTTGTGGATTTGTATTCCATTAACCTATCCATGTCCCTCAAGCCTTTGAAAATCCATAGCATCTGCTCAACTTGAGGCACAAGTTCACAGTGAACTCCAGAGAGATTTTCCAGAGTGCACATGCAAACTGAAATTCACCCAGCTTCACTGGACTCTGGAATTTCTCTCGCACGTACCAAGACTGCACTTCAACAATCTCTGAAGTTCACATGCACTTGCCCTTCTTGTTCCTACTTCCAAGTAGCTGCAAAACCCTTAGTAAATAAGCAAGTTTCAAGACATTGTTCTAACACAGACCCACACGTGAACAGAAGCTCCCTCTCTAGCTACCCATACAGAAAGTAGCTTATACTGCATTTCCCTGTGTCTAAGCCCCTACAATTGGTTCTGTAAATCAGCATTTGTGTTAGAGATGGATGTCTCCATTTAAGATTTTTCTTGAGGCATTAAACTAACCAAATTAAAGCTAGGCTTTACTCTTCAGCAGGAACAGTCTATTTTCAGCAATCCCCTTCATCCCACCATGGCTTGTAGGCAGCATACCTTGATCACTGTACCTAGCCAGATCCTTCTGGCTGATAAAAAGATCATGGTCAGTGTCCAGCTCCCAGAATTTACAATATATAACATAGAAGTGCTCATAGGAGAAATAATCTGTGATCTGATTTATGTCATCCTCTTCTTCCAAGAGAGCAAGAGTCTGAAAGAGTACAAATAAAGTGAGAAGTTAAACCTAGACAAACAGGCAGTTCAGCAGCTAAGTCCTCCAGCCTCTGTGGAAATTGGGTGAACACAGCTGAGAGCTAATCCAAAATGCAGCCTTTCTCCTCTGTAGGAGATTTAGTTGCTGCATTCCTTAACAGGTACTTTCAGAGCATCTGGCTTGGCTATCCCAGTTAGCATACGTATGCACAATACTTCTGTCACTCCTGTGAACAATTTCTGCCAATTTTCAGCTATAGTAAAGAGAGAGGCAGAAAAAATAAGAACACAACTGCTGTCTCAGCTGGGATCCATTATTTGTGAAACATTTCTGACCTGCACCAGAGACTCTTATAGCCATTTACAACAGCAAGTCCACAGCTCTCCCCAGGAACTGACCAGGATCTTCACACATGCTTGCCTTCTCCTGAATAGCAAAATCAAGTCTTGCTCCAGAGTCATACCTCCACTTGGGGAAGGAGGGACCCCGAGCAGATCAAACTAATCACACTGATGTTCCTGGGCTGTCACTGATAGGAATTAGTCTGGTTAAACTGCAAGGCTTAGAAAGATTTCCAAACATGATGTGTTAACGTGTCTTGGTAGAAAATGTAGGGAGGATGCCCTGGTTTCATTCCCACTTCACACTGTCCTTCCCTCCATTCTGCCTTCCCACCTACAGGAGGACAGTGGATGTTTATGAGCACCACCTCCCTGCTTGCCTTTCTCCTATTGCTTAGGCCACAGGACACCAGCCTCTTCTGCCTAATAAATTATGGCTGCAGAAATGTGAAAAAAAGCTAACAAACTCAAGTGAGCTGTAGGTCATGAACTGAGTCTCAGCAAAACTCTCAAATCCCATTATCCACGAGGTCAGTGAGATTTCAGGCAGGAACAACAGGATGGCACTGCCAGACCCGCACGATTCTGACTTGCTGATGCTCAAGTCTAAAAACCTCAGGTTAATCACTTACTAGTCTCTTTAGATTCTTCGTGTGTGTCCCAATTTCTTTACAAATGATAATCACTGGGCAAAGTTCTTCAATAACTATTTTTTTTTCTTTTATAGCTCATGACAAAACACGCCCTTTATACATGCAGCGAAGAGCTGCCCAAGCCAAAATTATGGTCCCAGAGCTGAACTTCCCTGCTACAGGAGACAGAAGGCAGAGTAGATATGCAATGAGAAAAAGAGGAAAAGTGTATAAAGGGAGAAAATAACTGAATAAAACCAGGGTAAATTAGGATGACTTGCTTGTATCAGAGCCTAGGGAGGAACCAGGATCAAAGAGCTTGGACGTGCATGAGATAATCCAGAGGAGCACCGATTTATTGGGGTTTTTTTAATCAGCTGATGTGATCAGTGGAGCTGAAGATATCTGAAAGGACGAGGGGCATTAATTCAGGCTCAAGTTTCTGAGGAAGACAGCACACTATATATATCTAGACGGGAAAAGAGAATGCAGCAGTGAGGTCTCACTGCTTTAGATGAGTCAACCTTTCAGCCTGAAGATTCTCTGGCTTTTTTGGTTAGGCTGGAGTTGAGCAGCCTTAGATAGTTTTAACCTGGCGCTCTTTTACACAAAATATACATGGAACAAAGATTCAAATCCCAAAACCTCTTTTCAGCATAAAGATACAGCACAGGGTCTGTATCAAGAACCAAGCTTCATTCGTTAACTTATCTGAAGAAGTCTATTGCAGCAGAGGAAATCAGCTCCCGAGATGCGCAGTCTGGCAGCCTGGCAATTGCACAGCACATGCCTGACCACCTGTCAGTGGGCTGGTTGCTGGCTGGGAATCAGGAAATTGGCTATCCTATCCATGATGTAGGGTAGGCAATCCAGCAGCTATTCTTGGCTACTCAATGAGCCACTTAACATAGGTGCACTGCTGTGTCTTACTTCCCGTCATCTTTGGCTAGATCAGAAGCCGAGAGTCCATCTGCGTGATGGAGCTTCAGAACAAGCCCATTGTCACCCTTTGATGTTCTACCACTGCACTCTTGGCTACTCAAGCCCTCAGTCTTAACTGGGACGCAACTTCACCACTAGCTCCAGCACTCTTCTGGCACTGAGCATTAGGCCTGCCTCTCTAACCCAGGCACAGCTCCCTCACTGTACTGTATACAGCTATGGGACAAAGGTATGATGGATGCATTCTAGATCTTGTTCGGGCAGAAACCAACATACTTGTAAGAAGTTGCTTTTCCTCAGCTCTGTTAGAGTGATCTTTCCAGACCAGGATCGATTGACTGTGTAGAATATTCTCTGTATAACCTGCAACACATGAACAGTGCTCTTAAAATCAACTTGTGAAATACAACAGTTGCAAAATTCAAACGCAGTAACTTCATTTTGTTTATCCACTCATTTTACAGGGACATTTTTGCTAACAATTCTGTGGGGTTTTTTTTAAGATACTACTATCCTTAATTCACTCTTCAGCATTAAAGTATAATTTGTTTCCAAAACAGTATTATCGATTTTCACTCTGCAAATGTTTTCATTGCTCTTAATTCACAAGCATTATTTACGATGGGAAACACACTCAAAGTGCTGACACATCACTTTGAAACAGGTTTTTTGTGTTTTAGGGACTGTAGTTCACAGGGGTCAACTGAAATAGTGTTCTGCACCAGGGAAAAAAAATTATAAATAAATCAGGACTTATGAAAAGGGAACAGGACATGTAAATGAAAGCCACAATTGATGTCTGACCTATTGTGTCTATAGCAATGCCTCATCCCCTGAGTGGCTCCAGTGAAAGTATGCAATAGAGATTATCTGTCTGCATTTATCTTAGGTAGGTGTTAACCTCATTTGTCAGCTCATCTGATCTCCCTTTGGTGAAATGGAGTAAAAAGGGTAGCCAGACTTGAGAACCTGAGAGAGACTGAGTACGATCCCAAGTACCTAAAAAGGCAGACTGAACCCTTTCTAGTCCATTCCCTATGAGCTTGTCAAATATCATCACAAAGTGGGGGAAATGCAAGTGTGTGACAGGAGAAACAACAACAAATCCTTCAACAAGGGAAATTATAAGTGTAATTAATTTTACTATCAGCACTGAAATCTATGGAATATAATTCTCGTCAAACAAGCCTAATATAAACAGACCTTTGATGGCTCTGACATCATGGTGACATATCCTACAATTATGATAAATCTTAATAGGTGATTCCAATATAAAATTTAACTTTACACAATACTATGGACATTATAGGGATTAATCCAGTTAAAGTAAATGGGATGGGTTTGATTCTTAGCTAGAACTAGCTTCACGTGAGAAACCACCATTTAACAGCCATGCTTTGACTTGGTCACACAAGCCCTGGACCTTAGTCCAGATCACATGTGAAACAAAATATGAGTGTTGCTAATAATCTGCTTTGAGATACACAGATTAATAAGAGTAAATGCTGATAAGCACAAATAATTTTGAAAGCAGCAAGAATTATTTGAGGACTCGAAAGGTACCCTGAATAAAGAACACTTATATAGCTGAACATGACACCTACTGCAGATATCCTGGTCCTTAAAAGCCTACATGGGGAGATATGGAACAGCAGGACTTTTTGTTTTACAAAATACCTATCTAGAAGCTGAAATTAGCCTAATTCAGATAGATCCAAATGCACTTTTACACTGCCTTTGATTAAACACTGTGATAACTCCCAAAAAAACTGCAGGCTCTATCACTCCAGACTTCAACGACAGATGTTCTTCTAAGGTTGTGTGTCAATTCAATTAAAAACAATCAAACAAACAAATTGCAATCACTGAGCAATGTTCTCTTGTAATGGCCTGTGTAATGCAAAAGGTCAGACAAGGTAATTACAACCATCTTTTCTGGTCTTAAGCACAATGAAAAAGCTGTATGTTTGTTTCTGTAGTGCCTCTGGAAGTCACCACCATTCTGGACTATTTTTGGACATTGTTTGGCCTTTATTTCCACATTGCACAACAGCTCAGAGACTGAAGTGGGTCTCATCCCATACATAACCCATTATCACACCTGACAACTTTGTAGCAATTCTTACAAGATACAGGGTTTTCACATCATTCTAACAGCTCAAAAAAACCAATCACGAGAATGAGAACAAGGACCCATACCAGCAATTTTTCTCTTCCTGTGCCTGCAGGGCAATAAAAGAAAAAACCCAATCCACATCTGTGACATGTAAGAAACTGCTCCTTTATCAGAACAAATTGATAAGGATGTTTTATCAGCTCTTTCCTTACCTAGCTGTAAAAATAAAGCATTCAGAAGTAAAATGAGATCCCCTTTCACCTCTTTTATCATGTCCAGTCACTCAGTGCAGGCTTTATTATTCAAATAATGGTCCAGTTTCAACAGATAGTACATAGTGTAGATATATCAGTATAAAATGTTGATTCCTCCCTTTCTTCTTTACCAGATCATGAAATCAAAGTGGTCAAAAAAACCCCACAAACCACCAAACCCAGAAAAACCCAAACCACAAGCTCCAAAATAACCAACCAACAAAAAGCAACCACAAAACACACCACCAAAATAAAAAAAAATTTTAAAAAAGGGCATCTGGGAAACTTCCTAGAACATAATTCCACAGCTTGAGATGCCACACTTGTCAGTTACACACCACAGAAAGTCATAACTGGCTTTGATTTCTCAGCATGGAAGACTATTTATTGTCAGTTCGCTACAAAAGACTTTGGAAGGGGGAGCCCCTTCCTATTTGCCCATTATTCTCCTGTAATCTGCCTCCGGGACCCAAACCATTGATGGGGCAGTTCTAGACTCTTCCCCAGTCTTGCCAGAGAAGAACAAAAGCAATACCACTTCTGGAACAGCCCATAAAACTTTATTAAACTCTGCAGGCCATCATCCCCTTAGACATTGGTAATACTACATAAGCAGAAGCATTTTCCAACAAGCAGTGTGTTTTGCCAAGTTGGTTTTAGTCGACTCAGCTTTTCAACAACATGCAGTGTTAACTGAGCCTTGTTTGAACATCCTGGGAGAAGTCATATTTTAAAGCTTTTACGATAAATGACACATGATATTCTGCTTCATCTTTGTGAACTTCAGGAGTCAGTCTCTGTTGAAAGAAACACAAATAGTTTAGTGTACTGGCAATACAACAGCTCACAAATTCTAATACAATAATTTCTATTGGCCAGTTGTATCCAAAAGAGATTTCAAAGAAGTGTAGAGGTAGGTAAAAACCCTACCTGAAATGTGCAGACACATCTTACCCATACTAGGCTGTTAGCTTAGTCTCCAGGTGTTTTCAACCAAGTGATGCTGTATCCAGCAGTGAACACAAAAGCCAGTGTCTCCTTACAGCCCTTATCTGTAACACAAAAATAAAATGTAATTCTTGCACTGTCAGCAAATACGTTACTCTGTCACCATAAAAGAGAAAGTATAAAGCACTCTACCTTGAATGGATCAAAAGCATCCAAGCAGTCTCAAAATCCAAGGACAAAGCTGTTTCATCCATTACTTCCTGGTGGAAATACTGAACTTTTTAACATTAAAGAGAGATGGGCCAAAGTGTCTGTGAAAGATGTGAGAAACAGGAACTCCTGGTATCAGAGAGGAGAGCCACTGCTGTAGTGGGCTAAGTACTGTCACTCCAGATGGGAACAACCTGTCCAACAGACTGTCTCCTACAGTCTTGACTCTATTCCAATTCAGTGATCTGACCAAGGCCAAACACACTGAGCTTAGAAGGAATTTCTGTCAGCGTAGACATCCAGAACAGCATTGTCCTGCCAGCGTGAGGAGTCTGTGAGGGACATCACAGATTTGTAAGACTTGCTGCTATACACCATTCACCACAACTGCAAGCACCACTGTTTCCTGTCTGCCCAGGAGCAAGCCTAGGAAGCCACCTCCATCAGGGTATGGTGACTAAGGGTGCCTAAAGGCTCAGACTGAAGTAGGAAAGCACAGTAGAAACACAAGCAGAATCAAGAAGCACCAAAGAACTTTATGTACTCATGAAGGGTCTGACTCTGTGACTGCTTTATGGTGGTTACACAGGGCCTCTCCCAGACACAAAGGAAGTTGTGGAAAAGGAGCAAGGAAGAAAAAGGTTTTCTCCTTTTTAGTAGCACCCTGCACTTCAGTTGTCTTGAAGGGGAATGTCAGCTTCACACAGGTGGTCTCTCAGACCTGAACATGCATTGAACCCTGATGATGTCCAGAAAGTGAAGCAAGGATAATCATTTATAACAAATACATTTGTTTCTTGCCTTTATTCCCTCCATTAGAACCTGAAAAACACAGGAACAGCATGCGACTTGAAGAGGCACCTGGAAAGGCAAATGCACAGAACTGTCTTTGTTAACACCCAACAGCCACAACCAGAACAACCACACCCAGAACAATCACACACTTTTATCTTGACCTACTCACAAGCAAAGAACTGACTGATACTGCAGTCACAGGACTGATGTTAGTGTGACCCTAAGTCTTTCAGCTTTCACCCGCTCATGTACTTTAAACACCAAAATACCAAAGTACATATGCCACAGGCAACTTCCACACTCACCCACTCATGTGCCTCTGTAATTCCTGGCTACTATGATACCTGTTCTGGCCAGTTACTATACTTAAAGTATCTGTTGTTTTGCTCCATGGGGACTAAATATGCTGATAATAGAGTGATGTTCACTGCCACATTCAGATGCATATAAACAATTAAAATTGATTCTTGTTATATTTTTTCATAAAGCATTAGTGTGATAGTACAGGGTTTGCCCAGAGTAACAGTGTCTTTCTGCCACCTGCTCCTTACAGAAAAGCAACAAGCCTGTGTGTGCCAGTAATCTCCCAGCTGCCAGTATGTAGTGCAGCTGGCCCCCATGCAGATTCTGGCAAGCAAACAGGAGAAACTAAGTGTTTGAGCCCTGCTGGCATTCACCCCCCATCAGGTCTGTCACTATTTGACTTTGTTACTGCTGCAGAGATAAAACATCCTAACATTTATACCCTTTATCCAGATTCATACCCAACATGAGACAAGCTTACAGAAAGTACAAACATATTCAGGTAAGGCACCAGCCTATCTGCTGACTACAAAGCTTAAACAAAGCTACAAGCCAAAACCCAATGACAAACGGAAGTCTCATAAGCTCAGATGCTCAGAAAGACTAGTTAGGCTTTCTGGCAAGAGTGAGAGGCAGGAGAGTCGGACAGTAGACCCCTGTGTGCAGTGGATGCTTTGTACCATGGAACAACCACAGATTCTCCATGCCTAAGTGATGGAAATCTTTGAACATAGAGCCTTCCACATCTCAGCAGCCCAGCAGAATCAGGGGTAACTTAGCAGCTCTCAAAGACCAAAGAAAGGCCTCATTTTCCTTCAATGGAATTAGACACCAAAAAAAAAAAATTGATTTTATAGTTTTACTTAAGACCAGAAAGAACCATTATTAACCTTTTGCATACCCTCTTGTACACACAGGCCAATTAATTTCTCCTTTGGAAGTAGTTCTTAAAATAACTAATCACTAGTAAAAAAACCCACTTTATAAAAAACAAACAAACTGAAGGATTTGCTGATGGGAACAGTGACAAATAACAAAGGAAGGGTTGGTAAAGTAGTATCACGAGTCAAAGAAGCCAGCCTACCGTCGTAATATACCGGGAATGAAACTCCGGAGCATCCTTCAGGAACGTCAGGCCAGGATGCGTTTCCACCACATCCTGCAAGAGAAGACCAAATAAAATGAAACAGATTTTCTTCTCCTTTTCATGTTTAGAAGATACTGGGTTCACAGATTGATACTTTTTTCTTACTTTTGAAATTGCATTTGAGGTGTTAACAATAAAACTCAAATGACATCTTTTAATCTACACAGTGAACCTTCTAGAATTATAAGTAGAATACATTTTCTGGGCAATACGCACCTGTTGGGCCATTATGATTTACTTAAGGACAGAAAAACAAAGGAAGAGTTAGTGAGTAGATGAAAACTCATTTTCATTGAACGAGACAAAAAATTAAGTCGGTTGACCATGCAATTACCTCCTCCATTCACTGAAGATACTAACATTTCTTACAGCTAGCTGAGAACATGACCTTGTATGTCCTCCACAACAATGAAAGCTCTTGTGAGCATCAGAAGGCATAAGTACAATCAGTGCTTTTCCAAAATTTACTTGAACTACCTGTGGAGATGCCTCTAAGATCACCTGTTTATAAGCCAAACACTGCCTTAAAATGCTAAATCTGCCAGGAAATGAATGTGGAGAAATTGCTCAGATTCCAGTTGCATCAGTTCAGACCCTATATGAATGAATATAGGGTCTGTGTAATTTCTACATGTCTGACTCTGCTACCCGTTGAAAAAAAGAGTCCAAAGCTTTGCTTTGCCTATACCATGATACAAAGGGATAGAGCAGATAACAGGGCCCTTAGGGGTGCGATATGACATTTTGGCTGGTTTAATTTATGTCTAATACTATGGTGTACTACTGCGAATCTCTGGTTGACTGACAAACAAGACTGTACATGCCTTTGATTGCACCAGTAGCTAAAAAGCAGAGCTGCAATCAATCAGGAGAGGCAGTGCGCCCAGCAGAGAAAAGATGAAAAGCAACACGAGAAAATTTACTAATCACAGTCCCAGTTTTGTCTGAGACACAGAAACATCCAGTGCAGACACTAAGATCTTCCCCCAGAGCAGCATCTCCACAGATGTTTTGCATAGAGTGCAACACAGTGTGAGAAATCCAGGGATATGTGGAAAAGCTCAGAAAAAGTATTAACAGATGAGCAGATGGAGCAGATTTAGAGAGAAACTATAAAGCAACCTTAAACCTATCCAGAGCCTGTCTAAATGGCCACAACTAAAAGAATGACAACGATTTGTTAAAAATATCACATGTGAATAAAAGGCAGAGTGTAAAACCAGGATGTGCAGATTTAGCCTGAACATTAGGAAAAATAAGATAGCAGTGAGAATTCTGCACTAGCAGGGTTAGAGGCATATACAGAACAATTGGAACTGCAGAATTTTTTGCAAAGATTTTCCCGTGATGTTTTATCAGGTAGTCTTGCTAGATAAATTCAATTGTAATTGTCTTGTCAAGCAACTTTTCTAATAAGCTTTTATGTTTTGCTTGAGCTTCAACAGCACCGTGCATTTTTTCCAAATAATCACCTAAAGGAAAGGTGCAAGTTTCATCCTGATTACCAGGCAATGAAATCTAAATATTAACAATGGACAAGAGACTATGTAAATCTTCAATTCTTAGCAACTTTAGCAAGACATTCAGCTAGTTGGCAATTATGCAAAATAGTCCACTTGAAATGCTTTTTTCTATTTCACTCCAAAATAAACCCCACCCAGGTGCTGTTCAGACTGCATGTCCTGGGTAAACATGTAAAGATATGAAAATAAAGTTAACAAAACAAACATAGCTCTCCCTCCCCATCCATGCACTGCTGAGCTGTTGCAGGTACCTGAAGCAGTGGGATGAAGTCCTCCTGTTCAAGGTAGTCACAGCTAGGCTTTGCTAAAAGGTATGTGAACCTAGACGCATCATCATGGAAGTTACGTAGGACCCTGAGAGAGATGAAGAGTTACTCCAACTACTTTGTACCTCACAGGACAATCATGAACTACAGATGGATTATGAAGTGTGCCGTATCACATTACACAATAGATCTACAATGTGAATTATGCAAAGCTGACCTCAGACTACCAGAACCCATTTTCTTCAATATCTTTCAGCAGCACTAAGGTACCTCCACCCAGCAGAGCATTTTTTCATGTTAATATTGCTGTGGAAAGCCAGGTTTCTTACTGAAGTCTGATTTAACTTTGATTCCACAGCATCTTAACCTTAAGAAACCTGACTTTTCAAAACACTGCATGCTCACTTGAGGTCAACAGGATCAACCTAACAGGATGCATAACAGACATGCTCACCAATTTAATCCTTTACTATATTTCTGTATTTTGTGACATTATCCAACCAGCATGACTAAATCTTCAACCAGAAAAACCACCCCTGAGAAAAGAACAAAAGAGCATCCCTTGTTAAATACGGCCCAGCTGGCTGCTGTGCACTGAAGTCATGGAGAACAACCTAAGGAAAGAATTAGGACTGAGTATTTAGAGAAGCATGTAAACTCATTTCTTAGGTTGACAAATTTGCATCTGACACCCATTCTTGTCTCTGCTTTCTTCTCATACAAAATACTGGTTGAAATATCAGAATTACTTAATGCACTCCAAATAGAAATACTCATGAAAATGGAAACTCTTATGACATTTGCCATATCACTACTGAATACTGGTAACAGAAGAGAATGTTTGGATATATCAAACACTAAGTTTAAAGGAAACATATTACTCAGAAAATTGCCCTGGATTCTTTAGTAACTGTGAAAATACAAAGGCACTGTTAATTATTTACGATGAGTGATTATTCATCCTCCTCTCCTGCAAGTGTACAAACTAGTATCAAAACACAGTACTGAAATGACTGCAGTTTTCCTGCAGAGATCACACTCTGCTGGCTTGCCACTAAATCTAGCCTCATCACTTTTTTTCTGTAAAGCCTGCTTTTGGTAAAAACAATTTTTTTTTCCTCCAAATAAGCCTTCCAGGAGAAAAAAAAAAAATCTCAAAAAAATAAGTCAGTTTCTGACAAGCAATCCTGTTAGCTGCACACTCATATCATGCCATCAATTAAAAGATAGACTCAAAGTCAGCTGCAGAAGATAAGTGGTAATGTTTTAGCTTTAAAAAAAAAATAAAAAAAATTCAGGCATATAAAGATGACTCCCAAAGCCATATTTCAGTAACAAACTACAAGATCTGCTTTTCAGAAGTATTCTATACCCAGCAATTCATACTGACTTCAAGGGGGATCAGTGAGCAAGTAGTACTTTCAAGCATCTTAGTAGGTTACATGACTTCAAAATAGGTGTCAGCAATTAAAGATACCTGGTTTAAAGTTACAGTTTGTAACTTAGCAGGGAAGAGGACTGTGGAAAAAAAGGTCTAAAATAGCAATTAAAGTAAGAAAAGAATATAAAACTTGGCTTAGATATGGTGTGGTTGAAAGAATACAGAGGAGGGCTATGATCACAGTGTGCAAGTATCTAAAGGATGTGAAAGTCAAAGGAGTGAAAGTGTGATATCATACATGAGGGATTAATTAGGAATAACTGGAAGAACCTAAAGAAGGAAAAAAAAGTCTTGTCTCTGTCAAGAAAAAACTTAATGATCACAGCCACCCTTAACATTTTTTGCAATTTTGCCAGGATGACTAGAAACTGTTTTGACAATATTATCACAGGAAATACTTCGGAAACTCGGGCTTAAAAGCTTCTTCAAGAATCTGAAGAGCAACCATTAAGTCAAAAACTAGAACTCTCTCTAGATAGGGGATGGAGATGTTCAGGTGTTTCACAAAGTTAACTAAAGCCTGAACTGCCCTGGTGGGAAAAAGGTTAGGCAAAAGACCAGGTGTGCTCCATCTCACACCTCTGACTCAGCATTTATTCAGCAGTCTTAATTTCAAAAAGAAGCCTTGACAATGCTATGTGGACATGACCATCAAACCCCACAGATTTGTTACAGTGTGCTTGAGAAAGGTAGTAACTTTTAAAGCTCCCAGAGTATCCACGTGTACGATGCCTCTATTTTACATTATTTCTTCCTGTCCTATCAAATTATCACATGCCTCCTTGCCCCTAAATGGCATTTGCTTAGTGTACTGGTGTAGCAGCAACGAGGGCTGAGATAAATATATCCAAAATCCTATGACATCTATCAGCCATCACAGAATAGCTGACATATTTCTAGGGAGTGTGTTAACACATTTCATATGCCAACCACACTAAAACATCTCATCACCTACACAATTACTTCAGAGTTTGTTGATGCAGCATGGTAAGAAGTGTTCAGAAATTTTGGGGAAGAAAACTTAAGCTGATGGAGATAAAGCTATTTCTTTCCTTCTAAAGATGAGAATTATTTGAAACGTCCGGTAGAAGAAAAACAAAAAACCCCTCCTATGTCAGACTGTTCTCTCTTTCCAGGAAGTGCATTTTGCATACTCACTTTCTCCACATAGATACAAATGAGTGCACAGATACACATCCCGTCCGTTCTCCTCCTGATGCATTGAACAGGGGTGCTTTCCAGTAGAGTGGGCAGCCACATATCTATAATGAAACACCAGAACACAAATACAAAAGCAGTCAGAAGACCTTCCTTGTTTACTCGCCAAATTTACCATCAAGACTTTGAAGTAATGGACATAAGGTGGCAATGACACACAGGTTAGTCAAAAAGCTATTTACTGCATGCCAAGGTTCAAAATCCATCAGTAATTTTCTTCTTTGTTATATGCCTTTTTATGTGGCTGATAAATACATCCTGTCAGGCTAGAAGGATCAGAGACTATCAAGTTCTTAAGCTCTATCTTTGACTGAACTGTTTAGCAAGATGCCCTGCAAGGTGAAGCAGAGAGAGACTGTCGTCTACCAGAAGAGCAGTCACACAGCTACCTCACTGATCTACCTTAGAAAATGATGAGCCATTCTCTATATGGGCTGATTTCTTTGCATGGACAGCAAGGCAACTTCCATTCTAATTATACGCAAGTAATGATTAAGTGCCTGAAGGCAAAATAATTCCCATCCCATAGTTTTCAGTACAGCACCTTCCACCCAGAACAGTCCATTTTCCCAACATTGCTAGAACTCAGAACAAAAAAACCCCAAACCAAACCAAAAAAAAACACCATACAAAAAAAAAACCCAAACAAAAACCAACAACAAACCACAAACCAAACAAACAAAACAACCCCACACAACAAAAAAAGGCAGAAACAGAAAGAGTCTGATTCCAGCAAAAGGACTCCCCGAACGCAGCTTTTTAACTAGCATCTGCAGAGGCTGCTAGCTTTCAGAATGGTAATCAATGAAAATTCAAGCATTTTATAGTCTTAATGCCTAAAAAAAAGCAGTATTGAAAATGGTTTCAAACATTCAGCTACTGACACCTTCAAGAAACCTCCTCTTTAACACAAAAACATCTCCAGCCACCTTTATGACTCCAGACAAGGTTATCAGAACATCTGCAAAACACAGGCCTTGGAGGGAGTACAGATGATTTGAGTCCAGGCACAGCTAAGAAGGGTATCACACCAAATAGGAGGAATATTTTCAAGTAGTAACTGAAGTGCCCACAAAGGCTCCTTCAACTCTTCTGTTAAGCCAGACTACCCTCCAAGTCCATTCTCGACTTTTTGTCTGGGACTGCATGTTTGACAATTCCAATCAGCACAAGAACAGCTTTAGCATTTATCCATCCCCATCAAGTAATTGTACTTTTACAGGTGTTGAGCTACTCCGAGGAAAGAATGACATTGACTTTTTGTTTTCTTTGTGTAGCTGGTTCTCTGACATTTATTTCAGTGCCCCAAAAGTGGTACCATTAATGCCATGAAACAGAAGCAAGCCTTACAATTGCTAAATGGCATGGAGTATATCCACAGAGAGACAGATGCAGAGACCAGACAGAAAGGGAGAGGTCTCTTCTACACATCCCTCCTGCTTTTCCCAGTTTTGAACATGATAGGCCACACACACAGTTTCCTGTCTGCCATAAAAATCAGTTTCAAGTCTTCTTTTGATCAAGCAAGAAGTTTGGGTGTAGAGAAATCAAGTGGCGTTATTTGTAAACTCTCTCTGAAAACAAACAAACAAAAACCTAATCTAGTTTCTTTTTTCAGAAAGATTTTTCTTGGAAAAGAAGTGCTCCTCTTGGACAGAGCATCATTGCTCAATTTACAGTGCCAAAGATCCATTCAGCGTACACTGAACATATGAAATGTGTCTGACAACTGCCAGGTTTAGATCAGAGTTACTAAAAAAACATGGTTGTAAAAGAGGAAAATAAAACCACCCATATGCACCATGCTCCCACACAAATGCTGTGTTTTGTTCCCTGGAGCCAGGAACTCATTAGCAGACTGTAACAACTCCAAGTCTGCTGACACCTGCATTATGGGTATTGATCATACACATCTCAGTGTCTGAGGATTGAATAAGCATTTCCCTCTTATACGTCCAAGAAAGGATAGGTTGGAAACTGTTTTTTCAAGTAACACTGGAGCAGCAGACACAAATAAGTGTCCAGATGAGTGGGACAGCTAACCACAAACAAGGTAGCTGATACTACCTGAAGCCACAGAGGCAGACTCAGTTTCTGCTACCTTCTGAGCATAACTATGGAGGAACAGAAAAACAAAAATGCAGTTTACATTTGGTAGGAAATCAGGAGGGGCCATTTCACAGATCAAAAGAACGAGCCTTGACATCACAAGTGACAAAGCGCAAACTGAGAATGTTTACTACTATCTTCATCTAAGCAAAAACATTCAGCACAAAACAATATTGGTTCTTCCCCAGCCCCCAAAAATGAGCGCAGCTGTGAGATACTTTATTAGTTTTAGTTTAAGACTTTCTCCCCGTAAAATGAAAAGCCTAGAGAATAGTTACCTTAGCAACTTTCCCCATTTCACAGATATTTGCTTTCTCATCTTCAAACTCTGTAAAGGCTCCTTCAATCCTGGCAATGATTTCTTCGTGATTAGCACAGACATTAGGAAGTCCTTTAGGGAAGTAGAAACGTGGAATGTTTATTGACAAAGGGGTACTGCTGCTGGCTTTATTCACAGGCAGAAGAGTGCAAGGGCCAACCGAAGACTTCAAAGGGACTGAGGATGAAGTTCCAGGTTTCTTCTCTTGTTTACTTTGAACCTGAAAACAAAATGAATAAATATTTTTAACAGTGTGGCATAGAGAGCAGGACAAAAATAGTTGTGCTCCCAGCGATTAAGAAAAACATAAAACCCACCAACAATTAAGTTCTAGCACAGGGATAAAAAAGCACCATCTTAAGTAGCTAATTAAAAGTTTATGCAATATCAAACCACAAATTTAGGACATCACATCTGCTTTTATGTGCATTTGATGCATGTAGCTGTGGATTATGATATACTGTTAAGCTACAAGAGAACACTTAGCAATTTGTCAATACCTTAGAACAAGGACAATGCTATTTCTTCTCATGCTGGTCACTGTGTGGTCATTCTGACCCACAAGTAGCAAAATCTGCTGTTTAATATTTTACCTTAGAGCTAGCACACCCAAACAAATGTCTTGCCTCATGTATGAGCAAACTTACATTCATAACATCCAACACCTTCCATCAGAAAATGGGAACACAATTAGTTTTGCCAAAACATTGCTTCATGGGTAGAAGAAAAGATTTGCAAGACTGCCTTCTAAAATTCAGGAAGCCTTTCATTCTGTACACAACACCTCATTTTGTTCAAGGCAAATCAATTCTTACACTGGGAATTAGAAGCATCCAGCACAGTTTGTCATTAGGTACCCACATGATACAGCACACAATGTAAAATGCAAAAGGTCTGTTTACAACTCCAGCTGAAAGTGTCTTTTTGCAGGCGAAGCATCCAATGGTTTCACTGATTTGATGAAAAACAAAGAAAATTGGGAATTGAACCTAGGCCTATTTGCCATGCCTATTTGAAGGTGTTTTTTTCTCCCATGTCTACCATATGGTGGTTCTACTATCCAACTGCTCCTCTTCTGTCTGTAATGAACACATGGCTGATCTGGTGATCTCCACTAGATCACCTTTCTAATGGATCTCTGCAATCTTCTAGCTACACATCAATATTTTCCAGACAAGGCAGCATTTGTATTTAATTACATAATAAGATCCTAAAATAAGTAGTTTTTCAGACATGGAAGGGGGTATTTTTTAAACTTTGGAAAGTAGTTACAGTATTAGCAGCAGAATTCAGATGCTGGAATTCTGAGGGATGAGAAATTGCCTCCTTCCCCATGAATACGCATTTTCTTGGGAAAAGGCAATAGACTTGCCTATTGCACAAGGGTTCAAATGAAAGAGTTAATATTAATATAACAACATAGAATCATAGAATCATAGAATAGATTGGGTTGGAAAAGACCTCCAAGATCATCGAGTCCAACCCCTGCCTGATCCAACCCCAATTACTATATCATGGCACTAAGGGCCATGTCCAATCTCTTTTTAAAAACCTCCAGGGATGGTGAATCCACCACCTCTCTGGGCAGGCCGTTCCAATGCCTGATTACCCTCTCTGTAAAGAATTTCTTCCTAACATCTAACCTAAACTTCCCCTGGCAGAGCTTGAGCCCATGTCCCCTTGTCCTGTTGTTGGTTGCCTGGGAGAAGAGNCCCAGCACTGATCCCTGGGGGACACCACTAGTGATCAGCCGCCAGCTGGATGCAGCCCCGTTCACCAAACATATGTGATAAGAGGCTAATAAGGCAATAGTCAAGTAAATACATCTGCAACTTTCAGTTTGTTTATTCTAACTATTTCAAAACAAAATGGTTTTAGGATAAAGCTGCCGGGTCTGAGTTCATTAAAAGAAGAAGAAAGTATATGATGAACTGACTAAACTCTCTGCCATATTTTCCAGAAACTTGGAGCTTTCTTCTTAACACATACTGAATATCCCAGCCCTAGGGTTTTGCTTTCAGGAAGGTGCAGAAGTGAGAACTGTAAAAGCATTAAGTCCTGTTTTTATTTGCAGTTCGGAATACTTTATAACCTATTCTTCAGAGACCTGTGAAACAAGAATATGGAAGGATGTTCTTCCTCTTCCCTCCTTTAAATGGGGAGGAACAAGTATTTATCTTCATTTTCCCATTGCTGTCCTGTAACTGCTCTGTACAGAACACATTAAACTAGAGCATAGTTTTAAGTCCTTCCCTCCTGTGCCTCGCAACACAGGAAAAGCTGAAGACCGTCTTCAGGATTTCTGAATTTACCAATACTAGTATTCAGAGTCTGTATGGTCTTCAATACAGCTCTTAACCTTTGGAGAACAAGCCTGACTGCAACCATCTGCTCTTCCTCCCATCTTCCTTGACTCTTACTAGTCTGTCACATACTGCATGTCTTTGATGTCTGATCCTGAGTGATAATGAAGCTCAAAGTGGGCCAGGTCTGAGGCTCAAATTTTTACTAGGGTGGAAGAGGGCTGTTGAAAAGAGTAAACATCAGCCCTGGTTACTCTCTCTCACAGTATGACAATGCAAGTAGGTGACCACTTCTGCTTTTACAATCTGCCTCCCACCCTGTCTGCTCTGCCTAGCTAGTGGTGTTTCCAGCTAGCACTCAATTCTACTCAGTTTTCACTTTCTGGATACCAGTAGAGGGGAAATCCCTGCTGGTCTCTGACAGCACCATATTCATACAAACAATGCAAAGCTGGAACAGACAGTGAGGTGCCAGTTGACTTCTATAATTGGACTCAACATCTGTTTGTCTTGAAGACCCCCTTCTCAGAAGCAGGTTTATCACTCATTAATCTCTTTAATGCACACATGCACTCCTAGCTGTCAGGACACAAAGGAAAGTAAATGACTCGTATTTAACAAAAAGTCCACAAACCAAAATTAAGCAAACCAATATATTGTTCTCTCTAAGGACACCGACTCTTCACTTTAACAATACATTCAGTATGTTACAGTACCCTTACAGTACCAGAGAATGAGAAAATTTATTTTCCCTTAAAAGGCAAAGATGTATTTCCAGAGCAGACCTCCACAACAGCACTGTGCCATCTTCCCCCGCTTCTGTATACTGCTCACATTCTGCTATGGCAGGAGATTTGAGCTGACCATAATGTAACAATTCATTGACTTTAACAGATTTTAGAGGAAAATTAGTTGCTCTTCTCTTCTGAAGGTGAAGGCCAGAACAAAGTCATCAATGCTTGGTACCAGCTCACATAAGCCACAAATCAGGGTCCAAGAATCTACATTTCCTGATCCATGATCACAACACAAGACAGAAAGTTAGACACGTATAGAAGAAATACAGGGAATCTGCTAAGCTTCAGAGTAGCCAGTTCAGACACAGGTTTCTTTCCCAGGTTAGACTGAACTAACTCCTATTTAGTCCAAGGCAAACAAGGTGGAAGCATTACTTATGGATGGCTTCTTTTCATAAGATTCTATTTCAGGAATAGAGATAAGATTTTTTTGAACTTTGGCTTCTTCCTTCTCATGTAAGAAGTGAGGTGTCTACAACAACACAGAGAAAACAACAATCAGCAACTAGCTCTTGAGGATCCTCTTCCCTAGAAGAGCAGACTGAATCAATTACAACTATTTGTGAAAAAAGGAAGAAAGTGATATGATGAGAAATTGTGAGAATTCCTTGAAATTGTGTTGGAATTCCTTGGAAGAGAACAGTTTCTAATTCCAAAAAGTTAACCTTCAATGCTGTTTCCTTAACAGAACACATTTCTCCAACAAGGACATGCATTTTAGGAAAGGACAACTACAAAAGGAAACTACAAATTCTATAATAAATCTTCCAGCTTTGCTACCAATATCCAATAGATTACCTTCTCTTTTTTCTAAAGAGGAAGGTGAGACTAAAGCCTGTTTTTAAATGCTGCTCTATAGCATAGTCTAATTTACCTTAACTAAAATCCACCTATCCACTATAACACCTTCTGCCAGTCATGCAATTTATTTGTGGGCAGACTAAAACAGTGACATCTGCATTATAAATAAACCAGACAGAACTACAGCATCATTGTAGCTACACAAACAAAGCACACACATTAAACCTCTGCCATCCAGGCCTGCCTCTCAGGGACTTAACCAGTCCCAGCAGAAAACTCCACAGAAGGAAGTAGAGCTTCACATCAAGTGCTCAAATACTTTCTACTTCTTCCTCCTGGCCCCAGTCTTCAACAAGATCCTAAAACCTACCAGGCTTTGGGTTTTGTATGGGTTTCCCCACAGCTTATTTTCTCCAAACAGCATTCTGTAATCCTTTTTTCTTGGGTGCAGTGACTCAGCCTGGTTTCTCGCAGTCCACAGTGCTGACTTAATGTCTCCTTTCATTTTTTACAGTTCCTGTCTTACTAAAGTGTAATGGTAACTGGACACAAGCCATCCTCAAAGATCATCAGTCCTGCAGAACTCATTCGTATCTATCGCCTGAGGCTTTCTCTCCCTTTCCTGCCCTAAAGCCCTTTCCCATCATTGTGTCTTTCTGATGTCTTTCTGCTACCTCTCCCTCACCCATCTCTATGGGCAGTACGAACAGCAAAGGTTCATCTGCACAACAGCAGTAAGAGGAGAGCCTATAAGGAAATAAATTTTTGGCCAGAAACTTTCCTACTATAAATCATAATCTCACCAGCCAAAAGGAAGTCCCAATTGCACCAAAAAAAAAAATGAAAAACTCTACCTAAGTAACACAGAATCACAAAAGGATTTAGATGGGAAAGGACACCGGGCTAACTCGTGCTAAATCAAGATCCTTAGGGCCTTGTGCAGTTGAGCTTTGAAAACACAAACCGCGCATGCCTCCACTGACAAGTGTGCCTATAGACCTTACAAATGCCCTACCTGCCACGACTGATATACTTTAGCCCACATTCCAAATACTCCCCTGAAAACTCCATGATGAAAACAACCACTGTGCTTCTACATTAATTCAGACAGAAAGACAACAGTGGGCATAAACCTCCACTCCTCACAGAAGCCCCGCTGCAGTTCTCATCTGTCCCAACTTGCAGGTGATAGATACTTATGGGGGGATGCTGGCAGGATGAAAGGCAGAACCCCAGGTGGGGAGGCCTTGACAAACTGTTCAACTACTTCCATGAGAAAAGGTGCCAAGTTTTCTACCTGCATACAAAAATCCCAAGCTTTGGTTCAGGTTGGGAACCCTCTGGCTGAGCACCAGCCATGATAAAAAGGGAATGGGGGAAATGGTGGGCACCATGCTGAACATGAGCCTGCAGCGCTGGCTAGGTACAAAGCAGGCAAACTACCTACTACACTGCATTAGGAGTAGGGCCAGGAAAACACAGGAAGTTACTATCTCATCTGCCTGACCCTAGGGAGGCTGCATCTGTATTACTGTGGCCAGTTTTGAGCCTTCACAAAGGATGGGGAGCGACTGGACAGAGATCTATAGAAAGCAAAACAGCGACAGTCAGGGAGCATATGGTAGGAGAGCCTGAGGGGCTGGGCCTGTTCAGCCAGGCAAAGAAGCTAAGGGATGGTCTAACCACAGCCTATAGCTGTTTGAAGCACAGCTACAGAAGTGATGGAGCCAACTCTGTGGTGGTACATGGTATAAAAGGGACAACAGCCATAAACTGCAGCTTGGGAGGTTTAGGCTAGAGGATGAATTTAACTGAAGTTAGTACAGCCTTTAAGAGGTTACTGTAAGAGAGTGGGAGGAATCCCCATCCCTGGGGAGTTTTCAAGACTTTGAGAAAGCCAGTGTAGAGCTGAGCCAGTGTTAGGAATAGTCTTCTTACAAGTGAAATGTTGGATTCAAGACCTCCCTTAATACCAACGCTGCTACAGGAGGCTCTCTGATCCTTCCACAAATAGTACTGCAAAAGATGAGCATGAAGACTGAAGCATACAGCTCTTAACAGAGAGAATGGTTTTACAAAGTACCTCTCCTCCCTTGCCCTCCTGGCTGACATCTGTGTGTTCCACAAACTATCATTCATCTCTTTGCTCCTTATCACCACGTTATTACCCTTCTTCATGACAGCACTTTTGCTGTACTTAGTGAGCCCAGTTACCTCTACTCTCTGGTCATCTCGCACAAACACACCAAAGCCACAACGTGCAGTCCCCCAACGCACAAAAATTAGCGTCTTGCTGCTGCCAAGTAGGAGGACTCCCATCTCAGTCGTCTACCTCCAAATGTACAGTATCACTGTTTATTAAATGCCAGCTCCAGACCTTGGTTTAATTGGTTCATGATTTAACCCACTTAGAAAGGCAGAAAATGGACTTAGCTTTGTTGCTGGATAATATTCTACAATGTTATGAGCTAAGCTCACAGAAAGACCCACGGGACCCAATGCAAGACAGGGATAACACCTGGTGAGGAAGCTAGAGGGGAAAAGGTACTGGAAAAGAGGAAGCAAGACCATCTTTTTTTCAGCTGCAATTGCCCACTTCACTAGTTCACTTGCCTTTAATCTGCAGCCAGAGCAGTTATTCTCGATGAGTTTAGCAGTGAAGGTTGCTGCTCCTACTTCAGACCAGGTGGAGGGCTCATGCACCAAAAGCTTGTCACTTTTTCCAGTTGGTCGACTAGGAGATCTTATCTCTCTCTGCAAACTGTACCCCGAATGTGTCCTTTGGTAATCAGACTGACTAACAGGAACATTGCAGCAGCACAGCTAAATTCACTCTCCAGAGTTAGTCTCTAAATTGCTCGTGGTCCCTGCCCAAGCTATTACTACACATTACTTCATGCAATTCTCCTCTAGGGAGTGAAAAAACATGTTCCAGAGATTAACCTCATCTATGTACTTTAACCTGTCACCAGAAAACATGAAAACAAAATGTGCTACAGTATACTCTAGAGCAGTTTTAATAGCTGTTTCTTAGGAAACAGCTGCACCACTCAATTTCAACTTTAACTTCCTCACTGACTCACCAATTATTTAAATATAGATGAAGCTCAAGATGGGCTGATTTCAGCATATTGTAACCCCCTGTAAATCTGGGGTGGCTACATGCCCATTTGGTGTCCTAGCAAAAATTACTCCAGTCTTTTGCCAGTTGTCCCAGAAAGCGAATACAGCAGCCGGGATTTAACAAGAAATACAGACATGGTACAATTTCCTTCTCTTAGGCTACATATCCATGGTCTTAAGAATCTTTTCCGAGCTAAATGATTCTATGATCTCCTTCAGCCACAGCCCAGGGACAGCAGGAAACAGCACAGAGCAGCACCATGTGATGGCAAAAATCACAGACAAAGCCAGGTAGGCTGGTCTGTGCACAGATTTGTACAGTAGAGAGCACAACCCACTGAATGCAGCAGAACACTGTGGTTGTTCCACATGCAACAAGAGACGCTCAGGGCAGTCACATACATGGAGTTTTTCCTACCAAAAACACAGAAAAAATTTCATAGCCTTATACTACCTCTCCCTATTATTAAATCACTGCCCTTGCTGTTAATTTTTTCCCCTTGTTTACAAAGACATTTTAACTCTGCAATCTAAGCCTAGGAGGTTTATTTTTAAACCTGCTGGTATCTGCTGCAAATAACTTTCTGCAAATAGACACGCCTAGAGGGGACACAGTTTGATTCTCTGATCCAATAAAAAAATACAAAGCAACAGAAAAAGAAAAAAGAAACACTAAGCATTCAAACCTGGGCCTGCTGGAATGACTTCAGCCTCCTCTTGAATCGAGATGGAAGAACAAAGTCACAGCCCTTCGCAAGGAAAGCTAGTTCCCCTCCCAAGTCTGGGTCCCTCCGCAGAGAGCTCTCCTTGATCATCATCCTGGTCAGCTCCTAAGCAGATGTTGCCCTTTCCAGAAGGGGCACAGGGTCTCTGCAGGAGACCACGTCAAGACCAACACGTTGCTTTCTTGGTTCTGATTTTTACAGGCAAAAAACATCAAATGGCTTCAACATACTGCGTCTTCTCTCTCTTCACAAGGACATCATCTAGAGATTTTAATCTCACTCCTGAAGCCAAACCTCCCTTTTTAAACTAATATTCAAAGTATCTTTCAGTACCACAAGGATCTTCTGCCTTCTTGTAATACTTTAATTGAGAAACATGATCTACAACAGAATCTATTTCCCTGCTGGCTACATGACAGACAATCTGTCCTTGGCCTGTAATAGGCCGGGGTAATATGGGAAAGGAAGCACCCACCACCACTACCAAGAGCGCTAAAATTAGATGCACTGCAGAAGTGGCTAAATATACCATCTTCCCCAATAGTTCCTACTTTATGTGCTTCAGTTCTGAAATCAGAGGTGTAAACTTGCATTGGACTCAGCTAGAGTTAAACCACAGGCTCTCAAACAAGGCCTGTGCACGTATGATGCTAGTGGTTTGAGGTCCCTGCTTCTGAGGTGATGAAGCAGAGCAGCCTAAGTTCCCACTCTAGACCAAAGGCTGTAATTTAAAAAACACATCAACTTTTACTTATTGCTTGGAAAAAGCAAATCATAGAGTTTAAGGCCAAGTAAGCACATAAGGATGATCTTAGACAAAATGTTCAGGCATTCCAAAGTAGTTCAGAAGAAATGGTTTCATAAAGACATCAAAATACATAATTATTTTAATTCACTTTTCCCATAACTCTCACAAGGCAAAGCAATTCTCAGTGGACAGTAGTCTACCCTTTCTCTACTCTTACATAACCTTGAGCAAGCAGACTTCATATGCTTGCTCAGACTTTGTCTAGGCTTGACACTACATGACAGTGGTTCTGAACAAGGGCCTAAAACCCAGTTCCATCTCCACAAAACAAACACACACCTAGTCCTGGCCTGCTTTACCTACCTGACTTTAGAAGTCATAACTACACTGCCATTTTACTTACTCAGCTTTGTAACACATCAGATTTCTAATTAGTAGGGCTTGCTTTTATCAGGATACTAAATCTGAAAAGGTCACACTGGGGCTCACAAACAGAAAGCTCTTATTGGGACACATGCCTCTGATATCCTTTTCCCAGTTTCCTTTCCCGCAGAAAGCACAAATTTAATTCAAATACAGCATCACTTCTGGTGACTGGACTACAGATAGACACAGAAACTGCCTACCCAAAAGGCTGCTCTTATAGATTTGCTCTTGGTGCAGTTAAATAGGCTATTTATTAAAGGAGAGACACTCCCAGCTGACACTGACAAAAGGACTTACTTTAATTTCTTCACAAATCTGTATCAAAGTTCTCGAGTTTATTTTCTCTCCTGTCGTTTCTCAATCATCAGGCCATGGTTCCACAAGCTGGGCTGTGGAATCCAGTTCTTTATGAAACAAGACTCGAACAAGAATGTAGCATAGTTTGAGTCTCTTCAGAGCACTACAGTTAAGTCTGAACTGTGCAGCCTTGGAACTGAAAAAGCTCTGATGTCCAGCTCTATATACACAGCTACAAGTCTGAAGAATCAGAAGGTTATTACAATGACACCAGCCCACTTGGCCATGTGTCCTGCAAATGAATATGAAGCCTAACAGAGGGGTAGGATGAGAATGAGACAAGGAGCCCCAAAAACCAGGCAGGCAGGCATGTAGGTTTTTACTGGAACTGCCACTAAGTGATTGATACACAGATCCATATGCATCAGTTTGGGAATAAATTTTGCTGTTCTTACTCTCACAATTTTTTTCTAAACATTAAGGCAATATCTAAAAATCCCATGAGGTACTGGGAGTCCTCCACATCTCATATAGCAGCATGTCAGAAAGATATTTACTTTAAATCTGTGGCAATTGTACTTCATCTTCAATTGAACTCTCACCCTGCTTACAGGCTGCAGAAAAAAAATGTTGTCCAAAGAACCTCTCATATCTACAGTCACATGGACACCAGCTACAGTGGGCTTTAAAACACATAGACATGAAAGAGATACACTAATCTAGCAGCCACTAGCTGCCACTTAAAAAAAAAACTAACAAAACAGCCAAATATTTTTCATTCACAAATTAATCAGTCATAAAAGATCCTGAAACTTTGGGGAATTTTTGCACTAATAACCTGGAAAAACACAAGTAATCTGGAGGAAGGGCTTGCTGTGTCTGAATTCAATTTTTTTTTTGCACTATAGCAGGTTCCTAGGATGGTACTTCCTATCCTCAAAACACACAAGGTAGGTACAAATAAAAACATAAATATACAGTGCTATGGGACATTGATAATAAGAGAATCTTGTGTCAACAGTTTCAAAGTCAACTGGCCAAACCCCACGACAGACAAATCTGGTATAAACAGCCTACAGATCATCTGAACAAACTGCAGTCAAATTTAGAAATTCCTCTTTGTTACAAGTGACCCAGTTTCAAGGTGAAGGGAAGAATCACACCTGTGCTTCCAGCTGGAGGCTTAGTTCTAGAAGATTGGGATGACAATCATCACAGGAGTTAGCTGTACCCCAAAGCCTGTCTGCAGTGATTGAAAGCACTCCGCATAGGTGAGGAGGGCACCAGCTTCAACTGTTTTCAAAACAGATTAAACTCCTCCAGCAACAGCATAACTTCTGCCTGGTTTTAGAGTCAATGAGGCTGAAAAACTCGGTGTGTATCCCTAGGTGTTGCTTTACCTACCTTTATACGTCTACTTCAATACAGACCAACTTCACACAAGCAGTGACAGTACCTGTTCTGATTACAAAGGTGCCCACGTGACATGACCATGTCCCTAAGTGTTTTCTATCAGTTCTTTTAATTCATATAATACCACGTTGGACGGGATCTCATGGATCACCTAGTCCAGCATTGCTTTCTCTAATTCAATCTAATTTCTTTTTTCTTCCCTGTCATCTTTAACCATGACATACTTTTAAGATTCCCTTACTATTTTCATTTATTTCAATAACCATTTCCAAACTGTGTGTGTGTGGGAAGAAGCCCTTTTTTACTATTTAGGTTTACAAGTTATTAATAATTGCTGTTTGAAGAGTATAGAATGTATGTATAGCTTAATTGACAGACATTATCAATATCTGATTAGAACTATTTTTAACACATATGTAAGATGAAAATTGTTTTTCCAGACAAAAAAACTTTACATTATATTTTGGATGCATTTTGAGAAAATGTGATTATTTCATTACTAAGTTAAAATCACTGTTACAGAAGATACTTTTTTACAGTTAATTGCCCCACACAAGACCTTTCATAAGCATATCGTTAAACTTGAAAAACACAGAAATAAACAGAATTATGAAGTGGCATTTTGAAGGGGCAGAACTAGGTTGACCTGTCATCCTTACCTTTATATGATTATGAACCAATAAATTTCACTCAGAGACACGTTTGGGTATTCAACAGACAATTTGATACAGAAAAAAAACCAACAAGGTACATGGCTTCTAGACAATGTTTTAGAGACCAGTGGCACACTTCTGGGAGTCCCAGCAATACCCACCCCACCAGTCATACAGGCAAGGCAGCACTGGATGGATACTACCCACCATCAGCCCAGAGCAATGTGCAGCAGCAGGGAACAGCCTCTGGATACTTGTTTCAGGGCTCTGCCACCCGAGTTCTAATGTGGTTAGACAAAGTGGTCTGAAATCATTTATCAACTTTACAAACTGAAACCCTTTGCTCACAGATCCACAGTCCCTGTCCAGAAACAGCTGTATCCCCTGTGATCTCACTATGAGCAATTCCATTTACTAATCTGGCAGAAAACAAACCTAACTAAAATTTATATCTTGTGCACAAGCCTTATAGTCAGTGTAAAGATTCAGAACCACACAGTAGGAAGTAAAGACATGAGGGGGAGAAATGGGAAGCAGGAGTGCTCTTTCTGGCTCACTACACCATTAGTAATCCTTTTGAGAAGGGACACCCAACAGTGGATGGACAGACACACATACAAAAAAAACCAAACTCACATCAGGCCTTTTTGCATCAAATACTGGTCATGGTCTCTGCTTCCAAATATATTCACAAATTTTATCCAAAAGCTCTGACAATAAAATGCCAAATCCTGCACTACTCAAACTCCATTCTGAAAATGGAGTCTGAAGGACTAATTTTCTTACAGATTTTTTTTTTTTTCTAGGATACTTTCACTAGAGGACCAAGTATTCCACAAGCATTAACTAAATTTAAATACTTTGTAAAAATTGGCATCCTGTACAAGTGGCAGACCGAGAGCACAAAGAGGTTAAGGTCAAAAACACCCACTACTGACTTTTCCAAGGACTTTGCATAAGATGACATTTTACTCAAAAGGTAAGACCTTTACCTTCCAAAAAACCCAACCCTGACACTCAGCACTTCTACAGATCAGGTTAGAAAGTCCCAACAGCCCCATCTGCACCTTCTTCACCATGCACTGGTTATAGTTTCCCCTATTTCCCTCTGATCTGCTAGTGCACGCAGGATGTGTTATTGCCTTCCTATATAAAGACAAAAATATAGATAATTTTGTTTGTTTTTCCCTCTAACAAACAGATCAATTGCTTTCACTGAACTCTCTATTTCAAAAATGGCATATTAAAAAAAAGGGCTTAAGATAGGCACACAGAACAGGAAATTTAAAAACAAATAGTCGGAGGTTTAGAGATAAGCAATGGAAAACTGGATCTCAGAATGGGAAATTGTGGACAGTCTAAAAGTATGCAAAGCTTCCTGGCCTGCCTGAAAAAAGCATTATCTGCTCACTATGTGCTCTGTGAAATTGATGGACTTGCTTAAGCATACATTTCCTAGTTTCTAAATATTTTGGTTTTGAATATGAAGAGGCAAGTAATTTTATTGTTCTCTGTGGACAATCAGAATTGGTTTTATGATAAGGGAAAGTCTGTTGCCAATATAAGTTAGCACAGATTTCAACACACACCAGCCAACTGAGGCAGCAAACAGTCTGGTCTGAAGTGGCTGTCCCCTTCCTTTATCATTGGTTAGGATTTGAGGGATATTAAATCTGTCATAACCCTCACAACTGAAAGCTGCACTGTTCTCATCAATTAGTTCTCTGGGGGTTTTGTGTGTGCATACAACTATTTGATAACAGTTTTAAAAGCCCTAAGAAAATAAAACAAATACTTCACATATTATTCATTCACCACTCATACATGTGCACTACTGAATCAGAATCCACACAGAGCTCCAGCCAGATCCAGTTATTCAAGAACATGGATACATTCCCTAGATGCTATACATCCCTCCCTAGAGAGGGCCTCACGTTCACAGTAAAGCGCATGGCCACGGTTATGCTATAAATGACAGCAAACTGCAAAGTTAAGCATAGAGCCAGCAGTTCACATGATTTTTGGCCACTCTGCTAAGGGATCTCTCTGAAGGGTACCAGCTGTATCTGTGCTGCACAATGCTCAGCCCAGGTTCCCTCCAGCTCCTCCATGTCCCCCAAGACACTTTTTTTCACTTGTGATCTTTGGTTCTAGACATCTACACAAAGCAAGGGTTCTGCTGCTGCACAGAAGAGAAGAGCTCTTGTAGTTGAGGTGCATCTTATATGTATTTCCACAGAAGGCAGCCTGGGAGCAAAATCACACCCAGGCTAGGTGGGCAATTAGGGAAACAGAAGCTGGTAAAGGACCAGGCTGATAAGTTATTTGTCAGTATAAATGTTTTCAAGTATTATAGAAAAACTGCCACATACTCAGTGTCACACTTAAATGCATTTATGTTTGAAGTTCACAAGTAAAAAAAATTGTAAATTAATATACAAGGCAAGAATAGCTATTATAGCTTTAGAGCTTTTGAAGACACTTCATTCTATACTCTTTGAGGAAAAAGACTCTTTCCCTTGCCAAAGATATCAGACAAGGTTATGCTCACCATTTTCTGTATGCAAAGGTGCCCAAAGAAACATGAGAAACACTTAGAGAGCCTACTCTAAAAAGATGTCAGCGATGTCTTCTAGGGTCAGACACAATCCCCCCCACCCCCTTTCGGAACTCCATCAAATACCCATATTTTCAGGAAAGCAGAGAGTTTTGAAGACACGCACATCATGGTCCAACGGCAAGGAGCTGTGAAAGTTCACTTATAAGATGGGCACTTTCTAAGTACATATGTAGAAAACTGATTTTAGAAACTGAAGCTCTCTCTATACTTGCCGTGTTGAAAATCTGGGACTTGTTATCAACAAAAAGCACTGAGGGCTGGACAGACAGCCTTGGCTTCCAACTAAAGCAGGCTTCAACCAAGACTTTTCCTGGGAAAACCTACTCTTCATTTGAGGGATACAAGCAATGCAGAATCCACAACAACTCTATGCACTGGGGACAGGGAAAAGAAACTTAAATCTTCCTAGATTCTGACCTTTCTGCCATGAAGGGTCTCTCTCTATAGAGATCAGTGATGAGGAGAACAGCAGAGGCTGTTTGGGTCTGCTTAGAGATGGAAAAGGGAAAGGTGGTACATTCATTTCTCACTGAACCGGCAAGAGGCAGTCCGGTAACTGCTCTCAGATGAAAAATTGTTTCTACCTATTATATAGGACCCATTTAAATCACAAGCAAATGGCCTACAGGAGCACCAGCAGGAAAGGAGCAAGCTCAAAGGTGTAATTGCATACCAGAGCATATTTCATTTGCTGTGGGGTTCTGTTTCCCTTTTTGTTTGTATTTAAATAAATGCTACATTTCTGCCAGTTTGAGCATGTTACTCTACACTGCAGCATCCAAAGCACAATGAATCACTTAAATGTAATTCCCCCCCACCTTCCCACGTTTGTTTTACTCACTATCCCGTCAAAGGTTTGGTTCTCTTACCTTAATCACTTCTGGGGCCTGATGAATTGAAGCTGGAATGGAGTCTCTGGAGGCAGCTTCAGAAGAGCTTTTCTGCCCTGCAAGGAGGGACTGTGAAGGAGTTGATAAAGTTTCCTGGAGAATCTGCATCACTTCCCTCTCCTTTGACAAGCTTCCCTTGCCCGTCTGAAATTCCACCAGTTCCTGGGCAAAATCCTCAATGCTTTCCAGGATACGCAATAAAAGGGCTTTGTCTTCCTCTTCCATTTTATGACCATTGGTTTCTGTGACTTTTGCCAAAGGGGAAACAGGGTCAGTGGATTTACTTTTGGGTTCAAGAGCCTGAGGTAGTACCTGCCTACCTTGCCAGCCCAACACCTGCAAGCAGGCAGGTTCACTCTTCTTCAGAGAGGGTTCCCTCAAAGTACTCTCCATTTTCTGTGAGAAGCACTCCAAGTCCAGCAACAACTTGTCTATCTCATCCTTGTCTATCTTACTACGCATCTGCTCTCCTTTGGAGACATCAGCTTGGGAACCACACAATACAAAATCTGAAACTGGTTTTAAAGGAGCTATTTTCTCAGAAGCATGGGAGAGCTCAGCATCTCCCACTCTGGCACGTTCTGCTTTAGCATTGGCAGTTAGATCTGAACAATCAGCTAGCTGGTAGCTGCACTCTTTACTCTTCCAGCCCCCTTTCTGCTCTGTCTTCTTTATTTTCCCTAATTTTCTTTCCCCATCGGACTCCTCCTCAATGTACAAAGCCTCGGTGGAAGATGCACAGTCAGAAGGGCTTGTGGCTGGTAACTGAGGTAGAACACTAGCATCTTTTGCAGCTCTCACACTGTTCTCCTGGGGGACACTGTGAAAGGAGTTTGAAGTACAACTCACAGTACTTGTTTGGATAGGCTGAGAGTTGCTGGTCACCTCACGCTGATCACCTGGTAGTCTGGGAGGAACTGCGCTTGAGGATGGCAGCTGAATAATATCTTCATACCTAGGAGGCTGTTCATCTCTGAATACAGGGGTAAAGGGAGTTTGCTGCAAGCCATGAAAGCAGTTAACTAGTTCTGCCAAATCATTAGCTTCCTTTGGCCCTGGAGGCTTGAGCTCAAAAGGCAGCTTTTTCAGGTATGAGGAAAACCTTGTCATCAGATTCATATATATCATTTCTGAATTTGCTAGGGGATCACTGCTGTTCCCTCCACTAACACTGTCTGCAGACTTCTTTTTGATGCAATGTTTTATTATATCTGTGCACTTTTTCAGATCCTCTGAGCACTTGAGCAAGATGTCTAAGCACACCTTAATATCTCCACCAGAAGAACCATCTAACTTGTGTTTCTCCAGAATCTGGGTAATGAAGTTTTCTTCAGAGAAGGAATGAGGGGAGAAGGGAACCATGGGGTTCATGGTGACTTCCGAAGCATCACTGCTCTCCTGCCATTTTTCCACAGGTGAGGGACTCTGTGAAAAGCTGCATGGAGGGCAGTTCTCATCATTATTGAGGTGCCCATAAATCAAGTCAAAATCAAATGATCGTCTGCTGAATGATTCTGACCGAACTTTCCTTCCCTTTCTGTAGGCCACGTGACTGGAAGAGTTTTTGAGCTTTTCAAAGGAGAATTCCTTTATTTTACCACTGGCAAGGTTTATCGCCTCACCAGTAATGTCTTTTAAACTGCTGGAGGCTTGCACTGAAGAGCATTTTTTGATTCGTGGATTATTCGTAAGGATTTGCTGATAGTCCTCATTTCCAGGTAAGGCAAGTCCATTTTCAGGAACAGGAATTTTATGGTCTAGGTTGGCATCTTGGACACCAAGCTCTGCACAGACACTGTGGTGGGCAACTATGCATGCAAGTCCTTGCTTAAACACTTTGCAAGTCCCTGTGCAGTAATGCACAGTGTGCTGAAAGTGCTGGTCTACCACCACACTGCTGTAGCAGTTCACAGAAGTGACCATAAGCCTGTAGGTTGCTGCCATAGCACTGATCACTCTTGGAAGTGAGGCTTCAAAATTCACCATGAAATTAACAGGAAAAAGTTCACCCCCCACGTTTTACAGACACAACAGATTTAATAAAGAACACTGAATGTTTTCAAACGACCTTTGAAACAACATAAGAAACTACTGCCTTAGAAAGCCCTAGTGAAGTCTGGAGTGATATCAGCAGTGCTGCTACAAAAATTAGTGCAACTTGCGTGTGGTTTGACTTAAGGCAAATTGATCCTTGTACTCCATACAGAAAGCTTTGCTGATCAGAGCATCAGAACAAGCTGCTCCATTTCTAACGGTCCAGGTGTGTTCTCCAGCAGGTGTCATAAACTTCAGCCAGCTCTCAAGCAGAAGTGACAAGACAATGATTTTTGTTTGATCCTTCTTCCCTTTTTTGGGGTTGGTCAGCAAAAGTAGCATGTACAGACAAAAAATCCACAGTATGCTTGTGTGTTTCCCCTCTCAACACTGGTAAGGTAGGTCCCTGCAATAGAAAAAAGGTAAAGGCATTATAATTTGCATGTAATATGCATCCTTGTCTGCTCCCAAACATATGGCAGCAGACCGTTAACAACCAACACTTACGCATGGACAGAGTAAGAGTAGGCTGATATTTTTCCTTCACTCAGATCTACCATATAAGAACACTGCTGAGCAGCTAGCCTATATTTATACACAGGCTGGCTGTGTGCTGCCATTTTAACGGCTCTATTTTAACCACTCAATTTTTTCAGACTTGCTTCCCCCCCCCTTCCCCAGACCGAGCAAAACATTACCTTTAATTGTAAAAGAGAAAAATGTTTTGCTCATGTTAAGATTTTCTGGCTTTCATTTTCCAAGAGTCTAAAGATAAGGCAAAGACAGGAGAGAAAAGCACTTTCAGGATTTCCAAGCTCTCTGGATTATAAAAAGCTGCAAACAGCCTGAAGCAAAGTAGATGAATGCCCTTAAGAATGCATGGCCTTTAGTAAAGGCCACAATGGCTTCCATTAGCCTTTCACCAAGGTCTCTGGGATCACGGCAAAACATTTTAAGGAGAAATAACTGTTTTTTTGTTCTCTTACAACTTACAATAGCAACATGTTTTAGTTATTAAATCTACTGGTGTAGACATAGAGAGCAGAAAGTAACATTTTTATAAAGGTTAAGCCTGTAAAAACTAGGAATTTAGTATTTTACACTTAGCACAGCAATTTCCAGCTCCATTTCTTATCAACATGGTCAGAACTACACCAGAAAAAAACAAAAGCTGCTTAACTTTATTATGAAAGGTTAGGAAATCCCAGATTTAAGGGTCTTAAATTTTAGACATTGCTTCATCTTTCTGTAATACTTGAATAATCAAATTAAAACACCCCAATAAAATTCTGAGCACCCTCTATTCATATACAAACAGAAATTAATTTCATTAAACATGATTATATCACAGCTAGGTCACACTACAGCATGGATTTATGGTATTGTTTTCAAAGGTATATATCAAGCACTCTGTGAAAGGCCAGACCTACATCTGATGAAAGGACTGCCCTCCATTCATGTTACACCCCACCTATTTTAGCTCATAATCCTGTATTACACAAAAGGGAAGTACGTAGAGTTTGGTGTTGCTGCAATTAAGGATTAGGGATAGAACAAGACTGTGGAACATTCACATTTTACATATTTTGAAGCCTTCATTTGAAATTGAAAAGCAGTCATTTAAGAGTATTCAATGGAATTGGTAGCATGCCATGTCTGCTCATTGCAGTTAGATAGAAATGCACACTGTAAAGAAACCTTCCCCATTTGTTCTTTGGATTATATAAAGCATAGAAATGACCGCATTCAAGATGAAGAACTAAGTGATCCAACTGCCGTGCTGGTGGTACCTCTAACAGGCTGCCACCTGCCTATCAAATGCCACAGGCCAAGTTGCATGTTGCACCAGGGCCAGCTACTCGATACACTTCTGAGCCTGTCTGGTACCGCTCCTTTCGACACCCACTGGCGCTGTCCCAAAGCCCCATAGGCAAGGGAGGGGGGAATCATCAGAGGTATGAGGTGTGCCACAGCAATGAGTCAGGGTGCCAGGGGATAAAGGGTGTAAACAGAACTATTTTTAACCCTCCGGGTGCTTATACCATCAGGTATAAGCATCAACCTAGGTAATAAGACTCCACACCTTCCAGTCACTGACTCTCAGGCTTCACTATCAGGTGTGCTAAATGTTCTGCTCAGAGCTAAAGATAAAACAAAATATGATTAGGTCCCCAAAGTCTTCATTATATAGGACTTACTACGCTTTGTTCAGACAGGAACACCCAGGCTTCTATGCCTCTAAACGATCCACAGACTCCTTGAGAGTGCCTTCTAACACATCCAGGGTAAAAGGTCTGCTGCTTTTCCTTTTCTGAGCCTCCATCAACTACAAACAAGCTTTCTGGCATTTCCTGAAATAAAAGTTATACAACTTCTAGAGAAAGTAGAGGTTTTCAGGACAGCAGATTTGATGAAGAACTAATTCTGCTTCTGAAAAAAACACAGGACTGACATTATTGGAGCTCCTTCCTCCCTCCCTCCCCTCCATGTCACACACAGCAAGGAGAGCCTGGTTGTCTCTCTACCCACAAAGACTAGTCTGGGTTTATACCTAGTTGAGGAAATAATTACAACTCAAGTTATTTCTTAGAGAAATAATTTATTAGATTCACTGCCTACTACTCCTGTATCACTCCAAGGGTAATTTCATCCCTACACGTTCCACCAGGACTAAGTCAGTTTCTCTAATCCTTTCAGCCACCTTCAAGCAATGAAGCTTTTTGCATCTGCGAGATTACTGCACGAGGATTTTTCTTAGGTAGGGATCTCCTAGATTCCCAACCTAAGAGTAGTTTCGGGTTTTTTTTTTAGCTCGGCTTGTATTTCCAGCTATGCCTAATAACAATGCTCTCCCTACCATCTCCACATCAGACTTCCTAAATAATTTTTTATGCCCTAAAACATTGCTCAGCCATGTTGTGTTTTAGCAGAAGGCAGGTCCCCCAGCTATGTTTGCTGCACTCTCTGAGCTCTTTCCAATTCATCTGTATTTCTCTGGTAGTATCACATAGATGTAATGCAGACACAAACTTGTCAAAGCTAACACAACATTTGTTGCCTCCTCCCTCTGTTGTTGGCACCTCTTACTGCTGTGAAAGGGAAATAATCAAAGAATCAATATCAAAACCCTGATAGCCTCTTTTCAGCCAGATTAACTAACATCATCTCAGTGATTTATTGACTAGCTGCTTTATTATCACTGTCTGCAAAAACATGCTAAGGTTATTCAAGGCACTGGAATACTTGACTCCAGCTACACAAGAGGAAAAAAATATATATTTCATAGGCAGCACAAATACATATAGATAAAGAGTAGAAACCATTTTTCCACTGGCTTGACCAAGATAGCACACACTCAGCTCGCAGCTTTATTTTACAGTGATCTATCGAACATGATCCAGCATATAAAGCTAGTCAAGACAAAACATAAGAGAAGGTTATTCCTGTTACCAGATCGGGGAACCTGGTCTCAAACCAAGCTTGAAAGGGCTTTTGTTGTGACTTTTGGTTGGGGACTAAAATCTACTATTTATGAATAGCAACAATGGAAAGATTGAATGCATTAAGCAGCATTCATACTCGGTTTTTTTCAGCCTGCTATTTATTCCAGTTGTGACTCTAGAATAGCCCCAGTTCAGATATACTGTAGCAAGATTCTGTAATTAGGACTGCTGCCATGAAACCAACTCCAACCCTGAGGATACAGGATTGGCTTCACAACATAAGCTCTAAATGAATAGGGTTTCTTGTGTGATTGCAGAATAATGCTTTATGACTTTCCTATCTGCAAGATGACATGAATCACTTTCCAGAGGAAAAAATGATTGAATATACTAATGATATAAAAGGTTATTCTATAAGATACACAAGAAATTCTATTCATTGAAAGATTATGCTGGAGTTAAATGACTGAACAATGACAATCTATTAGGATGGGGACTGTCAGCCAGAACTTGACTGACTTGCAAACTGAAATCTAAAAAGCTATTGGACAGGCCTATACTGCCTCTGAAAGTCACATTTTGCAAACATCTTCTTGAGTTCCTCTCTCCGCACCAGGAAAAACATTCTTAGTGATGTGAAGTTAGAAGACACCCTAACACACAGCATGGAGTAAGGTAGCATTTCTGCACCAGCACACAGCATGGTGATCACCCTACTGAGTTTAAAAAAAAATAAATCTAATTTTGAGGTGAAAGTTACATTAGACGAATCTCATCCTTCAGGATTAAGCAAAAAGACAGGAACAACGGTATCTGTCTCCAACAGCGGCTATTTGCCAGTGCTCAAGGAATATTGTTTATCTTTCTAACACTATTTCCTAGGAGTACTCTCCTGGCCTCTGACTGTTTTCAACTCGGGAGAACTGGGAAGCAGGATGTGACTTCTGTATACTTAGTAACATTCAAAGGATTTTCCTCCCATGTGCTTGGGGATCCCCCAGATTCAACAGAAACCTTTTGCATCCAGAGCACTTTTGACAAGACATTCCACCACTTGCCATCCCTTCCATTTCTGTCACTGGGCAGCTTCAATGCAGCGGAATCTTTTACTGAAACAAACATGACCCCCCCCTGGATGCACACTGTCCACAGCAATCCTGGATTTAGAGAATTCCACATCATCCTTCTGCCTTGCCTTTTCTGAGATTATTTGCTGTCACTTAGCTGATCTTGTATAGAAGCCATTTTGCACCTCTGTTCATTTCCACTGCCTCTTGTAGAAGTTTTTTTGGTTCTGCTACACACTTTAAGATGCAGGAACGCAAACTGTGCACACTATCCAGAACAATGAGAACCAAATCAAAAATGAATTTTTGAACTGCCTTTCAAAAATTAATATATAGTGTCACTGTACAGTGCTTTCCCCTTCCAAGCCCTACTCTCTTCAGATACTACATTTTCAAGTGTCTGTTCTCATAACCACCTGGGTTAATTCATACATTCAGTCCCTCTAACTACTCTTCAAAAAGAATCAATACTATACTTTGTAAAATGTGCAGGAACCTACTGATAGAATATCAACATAAGATGAAGGTATTCACTCCCAGACACCAAAATTTTAATACAGTCTCAGAAGAAAGATTAGGAGAGAGGCAACATCTTATTTGTGAGGAATGACTGACCAGGGTCAGGCTTTTCAGACTGGAAAAGAGATGACTTTGGAATAATATGATAATCTTCTACAAAATCATGAATGGCATGGGAAGGCTAGACAGGGTCTGATTGCTCACCTTCTCCTCCAACACAAGAACTAGGAACTAGGTGCAATCAACCAGTGCTACAGGAAGTAGGTTAAAAGAAGCACTCATGCAGGAAACCTGTGAAGCATCTCATTAAAGGCTGCCACAGAACCTGAATGGTTCTGAGGAACCAAGGGGTCATGTTTTAATACATACTCTGTCAAAGTGTACTTCCTTCTGCTTGGGCATCACTTGATGCCCTTTAATTCTTGCCATGTTCAGGTGACAAATGGAACAATTGTTTCCTATTCCCATGGTTGCAGATTGCTATCACTATCTCTCCTCCTTCATTTATTTTCCAGGCTATGCTCCAGTTTGTGTGGTTACTGTTTTTACAAAAACTGCTTCAACCTGCTCACTCTTCTGTGTCTTTTCCTAACGTTACTACAACTCTCTGCACAGAGGAGAATATCTGCCCCAAACTTTGAGGGGGGAATGTTATCATTACACAAATGTACCATAGATTTAGACCATGGCATTCTGTTTTTCTCCTTCCCCTTTTCCTAAAGATCTGTCATTTCTGTTTGGGCTTTTTTTTTTTTTTAAACTGCTGCTGAGAACATTTCACAGAGCATTACTTAAAGATCCCTTTCCTGAATGGCACAGATTCTAAAGAGATCATCATTGCACAGACACAGTTGTTTCTCCCTGCACACATTGTTTTATATCTACTAGGATCAAGTACCACTTGCCTACAACCAAGCACTGTGAGAATCTTCTGCAACTCTATCCACCTTTTGCTTTTGCTCCCCTAATGTTGTGACTTTCAGCACGTTCAGTACTCAGACTCTCTTACAAATCATTTCTAACTATGTTGACCAACACCAACCTTAGCACAGATGCCCCGCAGCATTCCGCTAGTGGTTGCTCTTCACTAGAAAAGCTGACAGTTCTTCCTACACTTTAACCAGGTATTAATTTCTGAATAAAAGCTATGCTCCTACTCTGTGACAGGTCATTTCCTCTAAGAAGCACTAACAAAGAACTTTGTTAACATTCCCTGAAAATCCAGAAACAGCAGTACACTCATTTGTTTTGTAACTTCTTGTCAAACAGCTTCAAATAACTTTACCAGTTGAAGCTGGACTTCAACATTCTTGAGTAAACCATGAAGGTCACTTATCAAGGCATACTTCCAAGTAGACATGACCTTGAGAATCACCATCTGTGACAGGATGATAAATACTGATTTGCAGTCATTATGGGTTTGGAGAAGTCAACTTTTACAGTAGGAAATCTGTTTCAGTAAATTTACCCTAAAAACAAATAATAAATCCCTAAATACTAACTTAAATACAGCTTCTCCATATTTACAGTAGCAAGGTAAAGCAAACACAAAAAAGGTTTGGACTAATATCACTAACAATAGCCTACGCTGTTCTTTAAAACTAAACCTGGCTCTAGATTTTATTGTTCTAAAATACTGCAGTTAGTGAATGCAGTATTATTCAGTGGAATTATTTCTGGTTAAGTCACAGTGTTATCTAATACTCCAGTGCTGCTATACCCTTCCCAAACACCACTATGCAGGATCCTTGAACAAAAGTATACTAGAAACTCTGTTGTGGAGAACCAATACATGGGCCTTGCACAGCTTGTCATTATGGCTACCAGCTGGGGAGGAGAACAGTTAAAAGTATTAGAAAGATTTCACCCTTTTCAACTTTTCTGAAATATCTTTCTTCAAGTTTCCCTTTGCAGAGAGACTTGGAACTAAAACTGACCAGACAGGAATTTGTGCCCCATGGGACTGGTTTCCAGTTAAATAGATGAGACAGCAAGAGAGTAAAAGCTCACACATTTTTTCCACATAACACCAAACTGTAAAGTATAAATAATTTGCCAACTGATTATTGCTCCAGCCCCATGTCTGTATAGAATGACCATTTAATCTTAGCTCATTTAGCAGACCCTCAATACATTAACAAATGTTGAAGCTTAGCAAAGAATAAGCAGAAAAAAACCAAACAATTATAGGGGGCATAAGCCTATCTGAGCTATGCTGACAGAAAATAAAGTGACCAACCAGGAAACATGGGATATAAATGAGCTTCAAAAGCACATAATTGGCAAGGCTCAGAGCAGAGGTCGAAAAGACAGCTTAAGTAACATGTCTCAGCTGTTTATAACCTTACATGGAGAGAGATAATTTCATATTAGCAAGACACACTTATTTTCCCTGGAATTAGTTAATTTAGTATTAACAGTATCCAATTACTTTACACAAATTCAAGCGGTTTTATTAAAGTGTTAAGATAACAAAGGAAGCGTTGTGTCCAAAATGTTATTGCCTCAGTCATTAGCCTTTCTTGATACTGAGTCTCTGAAAACATCTTGGAAGCTTACTTCTAAGTTCAGGAAACTCTCCCGTAGCAGACTAGCTTTCTGCTAGTAAGAGTAAGATTAATTTTTAATTTAGTAACAACTAAAACGAAACAATTTTTTCATTCATTGCCCATCTATTCGGAGCTCATATGCTTCTCATTGCTGTCCTATCTGACTTCCTCATCTGTACCATGCTGGTTTTTTATTCACTTATTTCCTCATGCAGTCAAGATTCCTGATAAAGTTCTCCTTGTCTAAGGTGACAGTCCCTTTCTCCATGGCAATTCAGTTCCCAGCCCATACCAGTCCCCAGCTGGAGTACTATAACTCTTCCATAAGTCAGCAGTGAGAACAGGGAAACGCCAAGCAGGGGAGAATTGCTCCGATGCTGTGCTGCATGCTGATCCTCTCCTCTGAGGCATAATCACAAGAGAAAAAGCAAGCAGTCATTTCCACCAGTCATACCTTCCACAAGCCCATTCCTGCCAGCATCCACCTCATGCTCTGCAGAGAGGCAGCTGTGGAAAAGTAACAAATTACACCAAAAGGTGCAGCATGTCCCAGCATTTAAGAAGTTTGGCACTGTTACAGCTTTTAATGCTTATGACTTTGGCAAGCCACACCAAAGGCACAGAACAGTGTGATCAAAGAAACACATAATTTAAGGGAGCATAACTTTCCTATCCCCTTTCCTCTAAGAAGGAAAAAATTAAGGCTGTAAGGCAGTAAGACAGAGGAAGTAATCTGTCCTGTATCTTTACTAATGCAGAGAGCTTAAAATAAAAAAACAACAAAACACACACAAAAAAACCCGAAACAACAAAAAAACACAAACAAACCCCAGACAAAACAAAGAAAAAACCCACAAAAAACCCAAACCAAAACCAGCAACAAAACAAAAAAACCCTTCAATCAATTTTTCTTTTTTCCCCTGTGCCTTTAAACAGAAGCCAACTAAAAAAGCAAGTGATATGCACAAGAAACAGAAAAAGAGGTAAAGATTTACTTATTCTGGTTTGAGTGAACAGCAGTGTTCACATCCATGAATCTGAATATTCATTAAAATGAAGTCATGTTTAACAAGTTTGCTTCCTTCATGTGTGACATCAGGTATTGCTTCCTGCATCCTATTCATATAATAATAATTGTAGAATAGTAATTTCTCCATGAGTACAGTATTTACGGGCTGCTTAAACATATTGTCCTCATTTTAGCATGCAAAAATTGTGGCAAAAAGAATAACAATTTTTAATGTTTAGGGCCTGATTTTCCACAGTACAGGGCATCACAAAGTGTTTCACAGCACATGCTCAGTTCCAACTTCCCCTACAGTTGCACATCAGAAATTCTGCAAATCAGATCCAGGGACATAAGCAACAGAGGAAATACAACACCAAAGTCTGTGGAAGACACTTATCCTATAACACACATGAAACCAGTTCTTTAAGAGAGCACTTGACTACCTTAATTATGAATGAGAAATTTCCCTTCCTCCCATAGTTCTATTTTACTGTACAGTTTCTGACAGAACTGGAAAACAGAATTTCAGGTCTGATTTAGCCTTCAGAAAAGTTCAGTTCTGTGCAAGAGGAGAAAGCCTAGTCTATTGGGGAAGAACAGCATACAATCATTTAAGTAAAAACAGTATTGAAAATATTTATATGATGAAAGTGAAGCAAGACTACACAGCAACCTCTGTGCTGGACCAAGAGAAGTCAAGTTCAGAGGTACTGTTTAAAGTCAGGTTTTCCATGTCATTCAAGGGGGTAGAGGTGCCCACGGGAGGGATAGATAAAGGTTCTTATAAAAACAAACCAACCAACCACAAACAAAACCAAAATACAAACACCCCCCAAAATAATTAAAAAACAAACAAACAAACCCCAAACCAAATCCCACCACAAATTCTACTGTGCAGCATCATATTTGTACCTCAGGGCAATGATTGTTAGACCACAGGACTCCAGTACAGAGGTTCCTGAACTGCCTGAGCCACAATATTCATCACCTGCTCCTCAGACTGCAGCTGAAGTAAATGAAATAGATGTTTTACCAGTGAATCTCTACAGCATTTGGCAGTCACACATCAGTCAACTTTAGCCTGAGGCACTTTGCCCATTGCTACCTTTAACACTGCACCTCTGCAAATTATGAGTGCAAAGTAATATGACGCGTGACAGAGGTTGCAAAGGTCTAGGTAGTGGAAACTGGCTACATGTCATCAGGGAATTAAACTTTATTTCATATGAAGTCAAGTGTAAATCAGTCTCAACTGATAGACAATGTTACCATTTCCAGATATATAAATACTGGAAAAAACAACCAACTCAGTTCTCTGGCTTCAACTTCCCACAAGCCAGCAGTCATTAAATACATAATTTTACAAAACCCAGAGAAGTCTAGTAGTACTGACAACCTCTTCAAAGTTCTCATGAAAATGAAATTCCCCCCACATAACCTGTGAGAGCTTGAGTTTCACGAAAAAAAAAAAAAAAAATCAAGAAAGGAGGCAGCTATTTTAAGCAAACGCTTGGAAAAAGTATTTCCTGAAGCAGCTATCAGATCACAGCAGGTAAAGCCATAAGACCATCACCAAGAAAAATGTGTCCAGCCTTTCAGGCAGCAGTTCAGAAGCAAACAATTTAAAGGACCATCTGCCTCTTCTCTGGAATACTTTCCAGGAAAGATGGGGGCACAGAAAAGCATATCTTCCAGGGCTTCCTTCTTTAGTGTGAAGAACCGAGGTAATAAAATTAGTATCGGTCTTAAAAATATTTACATTACTTGAGACCAGTGCAGTCTGATGACCTTCAAAGTTAATTACTCCAGCAGGAACATGTCCCTCGGTAAATCATTCCATTAGTTATTCAGTTTTACAAGTTTACGTCTAACTTAATCTTGGATTTGTCTGTCCACGAACCAAGAAGTCTTTCAGCCCAAGCTATTCCCTTTTTCACTCACAAAAACAAGTACTTCAGGGAAAACCAAAACAAACCACAAACAAACAAAAAAACCCCAACACCACAGAAACACCAAAACCCCAACCACCTACTTTCATGACCACGTATTAACAGCTGCACTTAACAAGATCAAAGGTCCAGCTACGCAGGGTCCCGAGGCAAACGTTCACAAAATCAGGGCAGCCTAAGCAGAGGTGATCCTTTATCGGCGCTCACCTCCTGCTTTACAGCTAACAGCTTCGGGCCATCCCGAACTGGAAACTACACCTAGACCACAGTGCTTAAAAGCCGTTATGCCTCTCAGAGCTTTGTCAAACTCTCTCGAGACAATTTATAGATAGCCTCAGCCTCCACAACACCACGTAGTACTATTTTTCACAACTTAAATGCGAGTGATGCAAGAAGTATTTCTTCCCTCTCCATCCTGCGGGCTACCCAGTAACTCCATCACTCAATCACTGCTTCCCACAACCGCGGCTCAGCCCGTCTGCCACCAACACCCTCCCCAAAACACCCCGTCGCTA
>VWZY01008953.1:1323910-1334397 GCA_013399075.1 Chloroceryle aenea
ACTACCTCGGTACGGTCCCGCGCCGGCCTTTTCCCGTCTAGCCCCTTGCCTTGCCCTGGCCCCGCCGCGACGAGCCGCGCTTCCGTCTCCCCTAGGTTACGCGGGTGTGGTGCGGTTCCGCGGCGTGAGGATCGGCGGCATCTCGGGCATCTTCAAGTCTCACGACTACCGAAAAGGTATGGCGGCACAGAGCGGCCCCGGCTGGGTGGGCAGCGGTGGGCGGAGAACTGGGCCCGGGCTGCCGAGTGAGTGTCTGACTGTTTCTCCTGTTTTCTGAATCGACTCTTATGCCGGAAACTTCTCTTGGCTCGATACGTGGATTTTTTTGGAGGTGGTAGATGAGTCGGTAGCTGCCTGGCAACCGCAGCAGGGAGCAGTGCACCTCTTGAATGTTGTTGTTGGAAGAGGCTCGATTTTCCTATAGCAGTGTTCTTGCAGTGTGTGGTGGAAGGCTGTTTAGTTTCCCTTGCGTGAAACAATTTGTACGTATGATACCGTATTAATATACTGTCCTGAGCAGAGGTGTAGTGCCAGTACATCTCAAGATCAGTTCCTCCTGGTTACGTCTATTCAAGAGCCCTTCCTAGAAAGGGTCTCCCATCAGCAGACAGAAATCTTGTCATAGATGATACCTGCTGTCAGCAAATGGAAAATAGTTTAGTTTTTGTGAGCCCTTCAACACAAGGACACAACAAGAGATAGTGCTCTCTTAGTAATATACTGCTTCAGAGGTGCTTTGCAAATGGCCTGCAAAGTAATGAAGTAATTTTCTAGGAGATTTGATTCTAATACCTATTAATGCTAATTAAATTTGTTATCAACCATGCAGTTTGCACATGGGAGATGAGACATTTTTGTCAACAATGCAAATTGTTAAAGAAGTCTTTTTTTTTTTTTCTACTCCTTCTTAAGACTACATAGGAACTTTGCTATGTATTCAGGTTTTTTATTATGCATCGAAGTTGGCAACTACATCACTTTTGACAGGGTACATGTTTGTGTTTCCAGAGTCTGTGGTGCCTGTGGGCAGGCATGTTTAAGCTGCTGCTGAATATGTGAAGCTGTAGTTTCATGGTTGGTGGCAGCACTCTTAAAGAAACACAAAAAATCACAGCCTCAGTGGCCTGAGTCAGGAGGCAGATCTCATCCAGTGCTTTGTGATCTGGTTTATACTTCTGTCTGAGCTGTTACGTGCTAATTTATGTTCTGGTCACCGACCATTCATAGTGCCAGCATGTGTGTGTGCACAGCCATGACATTAGGAGATGCGTATGTATGTGGTTATGCAGCATAACTGTGGCTATAGGAGGTGTGGGGAAGTAAGGAGGAGAGTTACCTCACCGGAGAGGTACAAAACCTTATTCAGGAATTAAGTACATATTTCCTCCAGAAGTTACTTGTTTCAGACAGGTCCTGGGTTTTAAATATTTGAGCATTTCTTCACTCTGTGGAATAGATATTGTTGTAGTCACGTTTTTGCAACATTTTTGCCTCACATAAAACTTCAGCAGCCTGTTGGTATAAGCTTCATGTAAAGAAAATACTGTATCATCTTTGATTATTGGCAGCCTTGTATTTGGGATTGCTCTAGGTGTCTTAGGTGTTTGTATGACCCTAAGAAGTTAGCTTGCAAACAGTGTTTGATTCAGGCAGCTACTCTTTTTTTTCTTTTTTTTNTTTTTTTTTTTTTTTTTTTTTTTTTTTTTACTGTTTCAGGTCACTTTGAGTGTCCACCATACAACCAGCAAACAATTAGAAGTGCTTACCATGTTAGGAATATTGAAGTCTTCAAACTTAAGCAGGTTAGTGAAAATCTCTTTTTTTTTCTAAACAGTGGTAAATAGTTTTCATTAATTTAGAACTTAAAGCTAGTCTGACCAAGTATGCTGTTGGATAGCAAGTCTTACCAACAACTCCCAGCTACTCTGAACAGGCCATTTTATGATGGCTGTTGCTTCACTGTTGTTTCACTGTTGTTCCCGATGAGTGTCTCCTCCAACACTTTGCTTAGTAGGGGAAATTTGATCTGAGTCGGGCACCAGCATGTGTGGTGTTTTTGGTGGGTTTTGCTTGGTGGTGTGTTTTTGTTTTTGTTTTTTTTTATTATTGGGTAAGAGTCACAGAATGGAAGGTATTCTAGCTATACACCTCTGTTCCAGCCTTGGGAAGACAGATGCTACCTTGTCTGTCATGCAGGCTGGTTGGTACAAAATTAACTATTCAAAACTGAACCAGTTGAATAAGCTGATCCTAAATTTCTGATTGAAGTATTTTTGACTCCAGGGTGAGAAACTCAAAGGATATATTAGCTTTATTGTGAAGTTATTTCTTACTCCCTGCTTTGTCACAAGGGCTACTCCATTTGGCTGAGGTTGTGGTATGAATACATGTATTTGTAAGCATCTTAGAATGATTATTGCACACTTAAGTGTTCAGTAGATACAGGGATACTGAACACAGACTTGCTGTCATTATGGAGTTTGCATTTCACTTTAAGTATCTTACTATTAGGACTCAGGTTACATCTAGAAGTGTGTTCTGATACAGCTGATGGCAATATGCTGAATATCAAGATATGCTTAAGACTGATTAAAATCAACTTCTGAGGAATGCTTCCTTTGTGGAGGAATATTGTGCTTAGCCATTATCCCTTTTAATAAAAGTTTTTAGAAATCTTACAAGGAAGAAGGTGCATTTGATTGTGTGTAGACAATTTGCTCTCTAGCTGCAATTTTTTAGTCTTTTTCTGAGTGCCTGACACATACTCTGATAATGTGATCTCTTCTACAAGCAGTATATATAAACCACAGCTGACTTTCTTGGGAAAGTGTAGTACAAACCATGGGGACTAGAGAGAGTCCCTTGACAGCTTCAAAGGGCCCCTGAAAGATGGGGCTCAGTGATACACTTACTTGCTTTGGAGGTGAGGCTGTTGAACATGTTACACAGGTTACATCTTGTGCTGTGTAATTTTGGTACCGCTATCATATGTATTTTACTCAAGTGGTTTATTTATACTGTGTGCATTTTGGCTTGACAGTTAAAGAGTCCAATTGATATATTTATGTCACATGACTGGCCAAGGAGCATATATCACTATGGAAACAAGAAACAGCTTCTTAAAATGAAATCCTTCTTCCGTCAAGAAGTGGAGAGCAACACATTAGGAAGCCCTGCTGCTTCAGAGCTGCTGCAGCATCTGAAACCCACCTACTGGTTCTCAGCACATCTTCATGTTAAATTTGCAGCTTTCATGCAACACCAGGTAAAGGGGGGGAAGGAGGAAATCATGTGTGTGTCCCAAGCACATTTTGGAATTCCAGCGCAGGTAATCATATCCAGAAAAGCAATTTCTTAGTGGTTTTGCTCAGTTACTAAAATTAATCTTAGACCATAAAACATTAAGTGGTATTAAGATTACTAGCTTATGTAAGTTAGAGGGACATTTTAAGTCAGTGGTATAACTACTGACTTCAGGGACAGTGTGAAATAGCCAGCATTACTGCCCTTGAAACTTCTTAATTTTAGAGAAAAGCACTCTCTCTCCCACTTTATTGGGAGACAACCTCAAAACAAGGTGATAGAGAAGAGACTGAAAAGAAAATAGCAGTTAACTGGGGATGGGAGGATGCCTGTAGTAAGACTTGGCAGACAGCCTCAGTAAAGGCAAAAAACAGCCCCTGTAGGTTGAAACTTCTCTTGGTTTGAGTTATTCTTGAAAGCAGTGTGACATGCTATGCCTGTGTGCAAGCTTTTTACGTGTAAAAATGTAACTCTGGACCCTCTACACTCAACAGGACTGTTTCTTATGTTAAAGTTTTCATTTTTTGCGTCAAGACTAGGTGTGCTTAGCTGCCTTGCTTAAGGATGAAATGTGTCTCTGGCTTTATCTTGCTTTCATCTGCATCTAGCTCCCCATTAGACTTCCAGTGAAGTCTGTCTTTCTCTTTGGCCTTCCCTCCCTTTCTTATAATCCAATGCTGATTTTCTATTTCAGAAAGACTTATTCTGTATAAATTGTGCATTTAAATCCCTTTAGATAGCTTGTTCAGAATAGTCAAGTTTCATAGAATTGCTAATGACTGTGTTAACACTACTTGTTTCCTAGACAAACTCCAAAGAAGAGCTACCAAAAGCAACAAAGTTTTTGGCTCTGGATAAATGCCTGCCGCACAGAGACTTTCTGCAGGTGATGACCACGTGCAGTGGGTTTTCATTTTTTTAGTACTTCACTTGTCTGGACTGCCAAGTGCTTTGCTTAGATATAAGCTGAAGATTAGTTATAATAAATGGAGGAATTACTTAAAAAAAGAGGAATTATGCAGGTGTGGAATGGTTTGTGTATTATACTGTGTTGAGATAAGCAGTCCTTGGGTCCTGTCATACAGGTGCAGTGTTTGCTTATTCCTTCCATTTCCTTCCACCTTAGAACAAGTACTTGATTTAATGGGAGGAGTAGCTCTACTTTAAACTGAACTGAGCCTCCTCCTGTGGGGTGTGTGTGTGTTTTGAATGTCCAGCCTAAGAAGAAAGCCCATCTTTGGGCTCTTCTTTCACAGTTCAGTTTGGTTCAGCTAGTGCCTCTTTCTTGAGATCTGGATTCATGAATTCCTGTAATTTCTCATTAATTCTTTAATTTCCTCTCAGTATTGTGACTTCCAGCAGGAATTGGTGCAAATTTCTAGAAGAATGGCTCTGCTGCTTCTTGTCTGGTGCATGTCTTGCATAGGAAGGGCAGTGGGACAAGTCTAGGTTGTGGGAATTTCCAAAATGAGTGTCAGACTGATTTGCAAGAGCAAAACCATGCTCATGCCTGTGGCCTGTGTATGCTTCTTTGTGGTGCCATCTGTAAAATCTCGAGTCAATGGAGCTAAAATCCTTTGCTATGAGAGGGAGCTGCTGACAGCATGTACTTCAAATGCAGTGAAGTGTTTTAGCAGTCCTACTTTAAAGTAGATTAATTTGTGAATTTTAAGAGTTCTTTATCTGTCCTTTGGGTACATGGTGAGATCCATTTGCCTTTGTAGCTACTTGGGAAGATGGGAGAGAGTATGAGCTTTAGCTGTGCAACAGTACACTGGGCTACTAGTCCAAACTTAAAATTCTGTAGGAAAACTGATCTGGAGTAGTACTACATCTAGCAACATGGTGATGCTCCTATGTAACTCTGGTTTAAAGTCTATCTATCTTTTGTTTGTTTGTTTCCTAAAACTGCGTTAGAAGGTTGCGTTATTTTATGGAATTTAAATCAGAGCCTGACTAGTACACTTTGGATACACTGAATGGTTTGATTTGGGTCAATCTCACTGTTACAGTGAGATTTGGATTTCAATTTGTCAGCTGTTGAGAGTTTAAAAACATTTCATGTTAATCTCATTGCTGTGCTAAGAATGCCTGATTAGCAGAATAACTGTTGCTATCGACTCTCGATATATTTCCATTTAGAAGATGGCATGAATTTAAGAGCAGGCAAACTCTGGGTTCTAGGTTGCATTAACTGTGCAATTGCTGGTATTCAGGAGAAGGGTGTTCAGCTTTTTAATTGCTCTAAGTTTAAACATAGAGATGCCTTTTTATCTTTGTCAATTGTCATTTCTTATTCCCTTATTACTGTAAACTTTTCTGTAGGGCTAACTTGAGAGGACTCGTTCAAGATAACTAGCTCGGTGTACTTGAAACTTAATTAAACTCGGTACCATCAAAGTAGCACTTCAAACTTTTAATGTTTCTGGTGTCAAGAGAAGTAACTCACCTCATCTATTTTCTGTGGTTTGTTTTTTTAACAGATAATAGACATAGAGCATGATCCTTCTGCAGGTGACTCGCTGGAGTACGATGCTGAATGGATTGCAGTCCTCAAGGCCACCAACAGTCTTGTTAATGTGACTCAGAGCTCATGGAACATGCCCGAAAAGAACACCCTCCATGCAAAGTAAGTTATGTGCAGAGGAAAGTGTGGCTTTGCTAGACTGAAATTAAACTTAGCTCAGAGTTGTGTTTCTCTGTTCTGCAGCCTGTAATGCCTGTCAGACATGCTAAATGCCTTGGAAAACAAAGGGGCTGGTGACAAGAGCTGTGCTCTGGAGCATAAAACTTCTTTACTGCTCTACATGGGCAGTTAGCTTTGTTTTGCAAACTTAAATACCACAGCTTGAGGGGCAAAAAATATATGGTAGCGGATCATCTTGCCAGTTACACTGAGAGACTGTAAATGAGGCTGAATTATATGAGTGGGCAGGTAAAGGCTTTTTGGGTGGGTTGGTATAATACATATCCTTGGTGGGGAGAAGGGAATCCTAGTATTGAGAGAGGCAATATATTCTTCTGAAAACTCATTTGAGAAATTGGGTGGCTGTTGTAAGATTAATTTATTATCCATATTGTAAAGTTTCTCTTTGCAGTGGAAACCTTTTGACAAGCTGCATTTGTTGTGACTTTATACACTTATTTAGGTGGGATTACAGTGCGACAGAAGAAGCCATCAAAGAGGTGTTAGAAGAGCTGAATCATAACCTCAAAATTCCTTGTAACTTCACATTGACAGCTGCTTGTTATGATCCCAGCAAGCCCCAAAAATATGTGGAACCAGTTCATACCATCAATCCACAGACCACTGAGTTTTGTGCTCAGTTTGGCCTTACTGACATCAATGACAGGATCCAGCAAGCTAAAGAAGAGGGCTCAGTACGAGGCGAATATGAAGAGGACGAGGATGAAGAGGATGCGGACAGTACTGGGTCAGCAGAGGAACCCAGTGAATATCATACGGACAATTCTGGACTTTCATCCATTAATCCAGATGAAATTCTGCTGGATGAAGAAGGTGGTGATGAAGACTTGAGTACATGTTCTGTAGATCCTTCCCCTGATCATGCTCCTGACTTTTCTACAAGTTTTTCTGACATCCGGGTCATGCCAGATTCTATGGCTGTATCATCTGATGATGCCATGGATTCCACTAATGAGGAACTGGAGAAATCTGGTGTGAGTAAGCAGGTGGAAGAGAAGAGCTTAAATGAGAGACCATTAAAGCGCATTGGTGGAAATGAAAATGGAAACAGTGGCATTAAAAAAATTAAGAGAAGGAATCAATCTATCTATGCTGCAGAGGATGAAGATAAAACAGAATAATACTTCATATGATGTATAAATAAGTTCTCTCTGTACCTTTTTATGGGAAAATGGTGAGAACTGTGGTGGATGACTTGTGCTTTTAATGCTACTTGATCTTATTCATAGTACTTTCTTAAGCAAAGAGGCTGTGTGTACCTCTAGAGGGAAGATTTATCCAGATCAAAAATCTAAATCAAAAAGCAGAGTTTTCCAACAAAGTACTTTGGTAAAGGATTTAATGCTTGTATGTAATCAGGTGATTTTGCTTCAGTTCCTGGTTATTAGTGTATACTACATATATTCAGCTGTACTGCTCTACAAGATTCACTGTGCTTGTTTAACAAGAACTCTTAAACTATAACTCCAGTCAAGGTGAGAGGATGGCTGACTTAGAAGACTGAATGATCTGGTTTTATTACTTTGGTCTTGTTTTATACTGAACTTTTAATACAAAGTAGCATATGCAAAACCTCTGTGAATTAAATTTGAAAATGGAATTCCCTTGATAACAAAAGAGCAATAGAAGCATGAAGATTTTTGTTTCTGGAGATACTCCATCTGGAGAAGACACATGGTTATAAGAATTCTTGTATTGGCTTTTAATTATAGTTTTGATAGGGAACCAAGTCTCTGAAGCGTGACAGTTTTACGGGGACCATGGAAGAGTGCATCTTGGTTCTTAAAAACTCCTCTGTGCACTGCTTCCTAAAACTTGAGAACCATGGCTTAAAATTAAAATGCAAATAGTTAGGATTAACAGCTTCCCAAATGTGGCTGTCATCGCTGTCTTGAGTCTTACTAGTTGAGGCTGTGTTTTATTTCCATGTAAGGTGGTTGGTATTTATAAGTTGCTTGAGGCAATAATGCCTCCCGTTATCATTGGCTTAAGTTTCTACCTGTCACTTTTCAGTAGTGTGTGACTTATCAAATTTTTAAACTGCATTTGGAATTTTCCAAAGTACCTTCATAAATTTCATTTGAGGGAGGAGTTGCCAGAACATAGATCCTCTTGGAAGGTTTCTTTTTAATGTTCTAGTTTGCCCTGAATTATTAGCAAACAAATTACATTCCTTTGGTCTAAAGGGCTGTGAGGATAACAAGACTTCCTGAAGTCATGAAAAAGACAGTGTTTTCAAGAACTGTAGCATATGTCATTAGACTTACTAGTCGTTCCACATTTGGGGATTCATCTTTGGTTCCTCTCCTGTCAACAGTTCACTATGAAAACTAAATATGTCTTAAGTATTTAAAAGCTGGAAAATGTCAAAAGTAAGGCTCTTACCAGTGCTGATCAACGGCTTTATAGTGATGCTATTAACATCCTTGGGTTTTATCAGAGGATATGTTGTTTACTAAACTCATTGGGCCCTTGTAATGTTGCTCCTGTACCTCTCTATGCCTGCTCATCTTCATCAGAACACCTACCGCAGAGAATTGTGGTAAGATTGGAAAAAAGGAAAGAATTTGGTGTAACCCTCAGGTTATCTAAAAGAGCTGTGAACTGTTAGCTAGATTACTGAAAGTAGCTGAGTAACTTTAAGAGTCTTAGCTCTGCAATGCTAAGATCTATAAGCATGCCTCATGATCTGAAGACTATAAAGGAAATAAAAGTATTTTAAGTATGAACTGTGTTATGAACCTGAAAAGTCTTCCAAGAAGTCTGCACACAGTAGTCAGCTGTTGAATTCTACATGAACCTGAGTGGGAGATCTATGTTACATGTAACAGACTTTTTAGAATGACTTTTTATGTTTTTAGAACAAATGATTCTGTCATGTGTTGTCCCCTGTCCCCCCCTTTCTGTTAAATGTGGCTTGGCTTTCCAGAAAGCAGGAGACTTTGACAAGATAGAACATTGTTGTTTTTTTTTATTTTTATTTTTTTAATCTTTAAAGGATTTGTTTTTAACTGAGTATTTCAGCATCCATTGAACAGAGTGCAGCTGGTAGATTGCAGATTTTTTGAGTACAAATCATGTCTGATCTATATAGAGTTACTGTGCCCTTTCTTGCAGTTGTTCATCCCTCCTGCACAGTTTGAACTACCCATCTCTACTGTGCTCTTGTCCACTATGGATTTTCCCTGTCAGCATGATCGTCTGCTGCATATAGAATTCAACTGGAGCTCTGAACTTGAAGATTCCACAGTAAGGACCAAATAGTCCAAAAAGTATGTAAAACACTAGGGAAGAATGAAAAAGTTTAATTCATTCTTAAGACCCAGAGTCCTCAGTCCTCTTTATAAAGAAGTTTCAAAGTCTTTCTGAAAAGTTTTGACTTGTTAAATTTTGGTGACAGACGTCTGGAAAATGTTTCTCTGTCAGACACTCGTACAAGTTATAATCACATGGGGTTTTTTTCAGTATGAGACTTGCACTTGGGTAAGAGCAAAAACATTTTTAGACTATAAAGTGCTTGAGGAAAGTATTCACTTGTTTCAATCCAGCTCAACACACAGGTATTTTGTTCAATGTGTGTTACTAATCTACTTGAGAAAAATGTGTTAAGAAAAGGGCTACAGCTTTTTTTTTTCCCCTAAGAAGTGGAGTATTTTTAAAAATTAAAGCTATTAAAGTCAATTTGTGGCAGCAGCACAAAGTATGATTATTGTGCTCTGTACTCTCTTAAGAGCTGTCAAAACTGCATTTACTTCACAGCAGCAAAAGCTGACTGGACCTTGTTTAATTCTGTTATGAGTTTATAATTAGTATCTCCATACCTCAAGATGCGAAATACAGCAGGGCTAATATCAAAATACCCATTCTTAGGGAAGTCTCTATCAAAAGGGTGAAGTCCTGGGGTTTTCTTCGAGGTGTTTTCTGCAAAAACCCAAACGAAATCCATGAAAGCTGACAAACCAAACCATCTATTTTAGGTGGAGCGAGGCCAAGGAGGGGAAGGGGCATGGGATACCATACCTCTGTCTCAGAGGAGATGAACCTCCCCAGCTCTAGCTCTATATGTACCTGGGGTGAGACAATTGCCCCACTCACACCATCTTTGTCCTGAAGGGGGCAAGACCCAGGATCATCCGCCAGAAGGACCTGCAAAATGCCGTAGCTCCCACTGCTGCAGTCCGAGGATGAGGTAGCTGAAGCAAAACCTGGTTGCTTTTAACAAAAAAAAAAAAGTAGTCAGGCTGTTGTTGGACAGGGGAAGGGCTGTCCCGAAAGTCGTGCCCTGTGATTCTTTCCGTCAGGCTGCGGAACAGGGACTACGAAAACACGGGTGGGCTGTAGGTGCTGCGGTGCTGTGTGAGAAGCCCGCAAGGTCAGCCTCCTGCCTCGGCCTCCCGGCTTCAGTCAGGTGAAGTCAGTCACCTAGCCCCACGCGCGCTGGCCTCCTGGAAGGCCGGTGGGGGGAGACCTGCGGCAG
>VWZY01008953.1:1334453-1429102 GCA_013399075.1 Chloroceryle aenea
CGGCCCCGGGGCCGGGAGTGGGCCTGGGGGGCTGCGGTGGGCCCCGGGAGTGGAACGGGCGTCGGCCGGGCGCTCGTTCCCGTGTCCCCTCCCGGTCGCAACAACTTCTTGTCAGAGTGGGTTTTCTTTTCAAAACGGTGTTCCCCCTTTTTCTGAGGCGTCTGTTCTCATGTTTGTTAGAGGTGTTGGCTCCTCTGAATGCATTTTTACCTGATGACACGACTTGGGCTTTTCAGCTGTCCTCTTGTAAATGCCTCTCGTCCTTCTGAAACTCCTCTTCGTCGAAAAGAGGGGGTTTTGGCATTATTTTGAGCTGCAATAGCCAGGCTGCGGCGGAGGAGAGGGGTGTCTCTCAGAAGTGTATCGGGCTGGCACAGCATCCGCTCCCAGCCTCTGCTCGCGAGTGGGTGTTGTGGCGAAACGCGGATCTTCTCGTAGTAGCTCTTGGGGATCTGGGCACACGGCCTGGTTGGCTTTAGCTGCAGAGAGGACACGGATACGTTGTTGCACTGGTGGGCAGGGCGCTGGTGTTGGGCAGGGGTCTGACAACTACCGCGATTCCTTTCCGTGGGGAAAGCTGGGAGTAAGTAGAACTACCGCGATTCCTTTCCGTGGGGAAAGCTGGGAGTAAGTAGAACAGCTGGTGCTGTTTGCCCAGTTTCTGCTGCTCAGCAGTGTTCTGCACTGGGATTAACAATGCAAAAGGTACAGTGGATACTGCTTAGAAGAGCTGAGCTTTGGGGCGCTTTTTTTTTTTTTTTTTCCCCTCCTCTTAAAATTTCCTACTGTTTAAGAGAACTGTGAAACTGACGATGAATTTTTGATTTTTTTTTGGACTATATGAAAAACTTGTTTGTCTGGATATGAACGCTCTTTTTCTAGATATTACAAGCCTAGTACTTGAGAGGGTGAAAGCCAGGATATTCTAGAAACAGAAAGCAGTGGGATCTCTGAAGTCCAGAAGACTTTCTCATATAAATGCATAGATCAGGTAGATTAAATGTTAATGCAGTTCTCAAACATACTGTCTTTCATTTCATGGTGGAAGTTTATCTATAGAATGTTTTGGGCCTAATTTAATAGTATTCCTGGAGACAAAGGAGTCTTGTTACCTCTAGATGATTCTTATTCTATCAGAGTTATGTGAGATCACAGGCATGGTGCTGTTTGTGCTTCTGACAGCACGGGGAAGTAGGAGCAGGTTCAGCCCAAGAGTAGATACTTGCAAAAGCAAGGAGGAGTTTTCAATTCCATTATAGCTTCTTTCAAGGAAAACTCATAAGGAAAAAGTGGGAGAAGCTAATAAAAAGTTGAACTGGCAAAAAGAAAAAAAAGAAGTGAGATAATGGAAACACACCCTTGCACATGTTTCATGAGAACCTGGAGGGAAAATTCCCTTTCCCACCCTTGTTTTTTGGAACGCTTGCCATATCCAACTTTGGATCTTCTCAAAGAGAATAACAAATCATTGGTGCATAAATGTTTAGCTTACAAGCATGGTCCTGTTGCTGAGAAGAGAGTTCACTTTGTCTTATAAAGTAGTTATGGGAATGCTATAGAGAATGTTGTGCTGTTGTCCCCGTTGAAGTTGTGTGGGACAGAATACAGGACAATTTCTGAAATGTGTAGATTCGTTATGATTAAGCAAGTTACAGGAAAATGTCTTGATACAAGCTTCCTTATTATTGAGAGTTTGTTTATGGGCGTGCTTCTTGAGCAACGTTAACTGCTCTTATAAACTTTTTTTTTAATTCAGGAATTCATGCTGTTTATATATAGTAATTAAACATAATAAAATTGGAATTTAAGGTAGTGCTGGTAACTGAGGAAGACTCTTTTTGCATGCCGTATTCATAAGCAGCACTCTCTCAGTTTTCTTTGACTCCTAACACAGCGTTGTGTCCTTTAAGTACATCATTGTCTTTAAGTCACACTTGAGCGGGGTTAATTCTTTGTTTGCTCAACAGTAACATACTACTCATTTAAATATGATTCTGAGGTTTTGCTGGTATCTTGCCTGATTGGCTTTGTAGACTTGCTGCTGCATCAGCCATTCCTGTTTATCTGCCGTTACATGAACTGATAGAAACTGTGACATTTTATTTTTTTTCTCTTTCTCCACAGGAGGTAACGGCTAGTAGCCGCCACTATGTTGACAGATTATTTGACCTCGACCCTCAAAAAGTCCTGCAAGGTGTCATGTAAGTCATCTGAAATGCACTTGGGCTGTTGATTGTATATGGGCTAGGTTTACTTGAATTCCACTAGAGTTTTATGTCAAGGACAAGAAGCTCATCCTATCTTTTTGAGAAATCTTGTTGGAAAATTTTAATGCAGACTTGATGATACTGCTTTAGCAGACTATCCCTCTGTAGTGCCTATGGTTCATAACACAGCCTCCCAGTTGCCAGAAGTGAGCATGCAAGTTTTTTTTGGATACATTTATTCCTTTTGTCCACCTTTCACTTCTCTTCCAGGTCTGTTGATACTCCTTTCTCTTATTCTGCTGCACAGTCAGCATACCTGCCTCTTACTTTTTCCCCTGCTGCCATGTCCAAGTGTTTCCTTTTTTTTTTTTTATATAAACATGGATTCTATCTCACCAATGGGAACTGTGAGCTGGAAGGAAAATACTTGCATATAAATCAGATGCTGTTAACAGTAAATTGCTGTCTGTGCTATCTAGCAAAATAACAGAAGACATCGAAGGACCAAGTGGATCAAAAATCCAGGATGTGTTAGTTAGCGTCCCTTTGAAATGGATGAAAAATGGATGAAAACCACAATATACATAAACCTGTCCTGGAAACTTTACTGGTTCAAATACTGCCTTATCTGCATAAAAACTTCTGGTACACCACTGTAGCTATATAGAGGTTCTTGACTCCTCCCTATAGGAGACTCTTGTTTTGCTTCCACCCTTTGGCTGCCTTAGTCCACTACTCATAAGGGTTGATGTCGTCGTCCCAGGGGCAAGGATGTGTCTTATCCTCTGTCCAAGTGGGTTGACTGAACCCCTCTTTTCTCCTTGGCAGATACTTTGAGATCTGGGTGGCACTCCCACTCGGCTGTCCTTTCTTTTCAAAGGACTGGAACCCACAGTACTTGGTAATCTCTTCCCTGTCTTTTGAGGTGTTGTTTATACCTTTTGCAATGTCACTGGTGTCCCAGAACCAACTCTTCTAGGGAGTAAGTACCTTTGTCTTGGATAATATCTGAAATTCTTCATCTTGTCCATGAATGTCAGTGGATTCTATGCTAAGATGCTTTTCTTGCATTTCAATACAAGAAAATACTGATATATTTAACAGTAGTTTTCCAAGGGCTGATTTGGGCGGTAAACTCTATTTTTGATATCCTGGTTAAAATCTTAATTCTGAAAGTGTATCTTTCTTGACACTTATGCAAATCCTATGTGGTAGGTTTATTATTTTCCAGATATTGGTGGATAAGTGTAAAACAGTCCAATTTAGAAAAGTGTATATATAAAAATAGAATTTAGAATAGTCTATATATATAAAAAAATCTGTCAATCCAAGATTCTTTTGGGGCAGAAAATGCCACTTTTCTTCCTTTGACTTCAGAGTATCTGAAGAGATACTGAAGTTGTACTGACATGATATTTGGGGTGTAGAAGAGGGTTAAAGTTCTACCAGAAGTCTGCCAGAAGCTTTACCAGATATTTTGCATGCTTTACTGAAAAGCCTTGGTTCCCAAAATGTGCTGGGTTTTGTGTGTTTTTTTTTTGTTTTTTTTTTTCCCCTGCGTCTTGGATGAAAATACTGATGACCTATATTTTTATTTTGATTGATGGAACTGTACAAGTATCAAGCATCAGAAAATAAGCTGTCTTAAGAGGCTTTTTTTCTGCAGATCGTCACAATAGTCCTGTTTTTCACATGCTATAAAAGACATTTGAATGAATAACTTGAATTTTGTTCTTTTTTTAATTGCATCCTTGTAATTTTAATGAAATCCAACTTCTGAATGAGGTTTGATAAAAGTAAAATATAGCTAAATGCTTCTTGAACTTGAAAATCATGCCAATCCAGTTGTAATCTTGTAACCTGAGAAAGCTTTTAATTACATATTCTGAAAGTATTTAAATGATCAAATCTTTTCCTTTCTTTCTCATGAATTGTTAGGTTGTGTTCAGAATCTTCTTTTGTTTAGACAACAAAGTCTTACCTGGCTAGGAGATTTTTCCTTTTCCTCCTCATGAGAAAACAAACCATTTCCGTTTTGTCTATCACTGCTCTATGTGATTCTTTTGATCTTACTTCAAAATGTCAAGTTTCTTGCAGACCTTTTGGTGATGTTCATCTGGGTATTGGTATTGGGTAGAAATGGGAGAACTGTGTACCTGCCAGGAAATCATGAATTTCAGTTCAGGATTTGAAATGTTGAGATTCTCACACGGTCGACGGCTGTCTTTTGGCAGTTACCTGATAGCAAACTATTTAAAATGTGCAAGGCCCCCATCTTCATGCCCACATCTGGTGGCAGTGTATGTATTTACTTGCTGTACTGTCTTATAAATGAGCAAGCTTAATATAGTAGTTTCATTTTGTAAACATAAACTACACTGTGGCCACACGTACACTTGAGAGGTCTTAAAGGTTTGCTTTGTGTCTACTTATGTGTTCTTCTAAACTGGTGTCATCATCTTAATTATTCTACAGTTCAAATTTTCTCAAATGTGCTTTGACTGCATTCTGCAAGGTCAGCATTAGAGTCAGGTATGCAGTTATTGAATGCTTTTAGTGTTGGCAGTATATAGACTATCTCAGAAAGATACTGTAGGGGGTTAAATACTTTTCTGAAATTCTCTTAAATGTTTTGCCAGAGGGCCAGAGCATAGATAGCTCTGTAAAATTCAGCATTATTAGAATAGCTTCATTTATCCCAATAAGGTTGCTGCAGTGTCATCCTGTGTTGTGCAGTGTGGCAGTTGTGGATGTTGGTCTTTTTTTTTTTAAACAATTTTGGGTGCTGATCCTTAGGCTATCATTTGCTTTTACCTGCTCTTAAGCTCAGGACCACATTGTTCAGATGTAAGACTGATACCTGTTTTTGTCCTCTAATTAATTTGTTGGTCAGAGGCTTCAAGAGACTTTTTGTCATGCTTACATTTAACCTGGTGTCTTCCAAGAGGTAATCTATCATTTTATGGAGGGCTGTGTAACTCCATCTCAAGGGCTGGTTTTGAGAGAAGCATTCTGTCTAACAAATCTGGCTTACTCAAGGTCCCAACTGTTTCTCATCAGGCTGCTCCTCAGCAGTCAGAGGGTGTCATCTTTTAAGGCTTGTTAATAATGATTTTTGTGGTGCACTGAGAATTCCTATGCTACTGCTGTTTCTGTCCCTTATGGATGTGCTTATCCATCCAGATAGAGTTTCTAGACAAGGATTTTCTGAATTTGTGTGAGCATTTTACTTCTTGGGAGAATGAAAGAAGCATCCAATAGAAATGGCACTTGGTACCGAAGAACGAATTTCAAAATGTGTGTGCTTTTCCCCAGAGAGCAGGTCTAGTGCTGTGATGGGAATGCTGGCAAGTATCCACACTGAATATTTAATTTGAGTTATATATACTTTCCACGTAGTCTGATTTTGAGTGTTTGAGAACTGATGTTGTAGATAAGAGAAGTATAATAGTTGGCATAAAGGTAAGAACTTGTGGACCACTTTGTATCTGACAGTGATGTTTTTGGGGTCCCTGCAGAGGTAGACGTGACATTGCTGCAGTGGTCAGTGGTTGTGCTCAGTGTTTTGAAGACTCTGAAATGGACATTTTAGTACAAGCAAGAGGATTTGGCTTCTTGGATGCAAACTTAGGTTTATGTTAAAAGCTCTTTTAGGGGACAATAGACTTGTACTTGCATTTGACTGAAGATGTTTTTTACTGCTTGCTTCTTCAAACATTAGATAACAGGAGGTAGTCAATAACAAGAAAAAAAACCCACCCTATATTTTAAGTAGTAACACAGCTTTTCTGGAACCTGTCTTGTATCTCTTGTGGTTGGTTGCTTTGAAATTAATTTTTAACACCTCAAACAGTATGTATTTTTTACAGACAGCTTTTTTCATTTGCATATTCTTGCATTTGGAAAAAAAAAAGTCCAGGCATGTGTTTAGATGACTGTACAATAGTGTCTTGTATTTCTCAGCTATGGTAATTGGAATAAGAGCATCAATGCAGTGTTCCACAGATGCTTGTAGGGAAAGCTGTGTGAGATAAAACAGGCAGCTTCATGGACTGGCAAGAGAAAGAAATTCCCATCTCAGCCTTGTGGCACCTGGGCACTTCCAAAGCTAAATTTTCTGTAGAGTCATGTTTTAGTTTTGGTTGTGTGGTTTGTTTTTTTGTGTGTGTGTGTGTGTATTTCAGTTTTTATCAGAATGGCTCTGTGGAAACAGGGAAGTCCTTAGAGAATTTTGCATGTAATACTTTGTACGTTTTTGATTGATCCCATTATCTCCTAGGCAGTACTCTGTAGTAAATGCATATGCTTTCAAGTGCGGTAGCGAACTTTCAGATCTAATTGGCCAAGAACAAGTGATGTGATTTCTTGAAGCATTGTTTTAGTGCAGTGTCATTTTGTGTGTTGAGGGAAGAGTCTCCTGAGTCTCTTCTGTTGACACTTTGTGAACTGCAGGATAGGTTGATTTTTTTTTTTTTTGTGGCTTGGAAATGGAAACCTTGTTCTTTAGTTTGCAGTCTGTCAGAAATCTGAGCAGGTTTAGGTGATGGTGAGAGGGTGCTGGGAGCATTACTCCATTTGCTGATTTCTCCCTTTTGAGAGGTAAGCTGGGCGATCTAATAGCTAGACAAGCTTGTCAGAGTGATAAAAGACAGAATTGAAATACCTTAAGCATCATTTGAGAATTAAGTAGTGCTCTGTGAAGAGTGGTTTTCAATATAATAGGTTTCACAGGGTCAGATGGAAGAATAGGAAGAGAGGAAGGGGAAGAGGAAGCTGCTGTAGGAAGAAAGTGCATTCCTCTCATAGAGTAAGATATTCTCACTTTTGTGCTTTTTTTATAATGCTGCAAGAGGTACAAATGCATAATACTGGCTTTTTGCAAGCAAATTGTTATGTATTGTAACTTCTGTCTGTTATTCAGTGGTAAGCTAAACATTAAGAAATGAGGTATACCTCTTATGTTTGGCTACCAGTCTTCAGCCTAGTAGGGTTGCTTAATGTTTCAAGCCTTGCGCTTGCCACTGAGCCTGTGAGAGAGGACTGATGATTAATGAATCTGTTGCTGCCTTTCAGAAGGGTATGAAGATGCTTTTCTCCAAAATCCCTCTCTTGATGCCAACCTCAGAGTAGTGATGCTGTTGCCGTGATGATTTCAGGGTGTAAGGAGGATGAGAGAAGTTGTCTGTGAGGGAGGGCAAAATGTATTGGGTACCTGAGAGAGGAATAGTTGTTAGGCCCTTTGTGGGGGAGTGGGGTGTCATTATTTAAGACTGAACCAGAGATTGGGCCTGAGGCATGCTTGATGCAAAGTCAGCAGTGCTACTCAGTTTGTGATTCTTAATATCAGGAGTTTGATTTTTTTTTTCCTAAGTTGCCATTTCAAATTGATTGGAATCAACATTAAAAAAAAAAAATAATTATTTACTTTCCAAAGCAAGCTCATTTTCAGTTTGCAGTATGGGACTGTGGTCTTTTAGAGTAGCTTCCTGTAAAGGGCTGACATTTCCAGTAACATTAAAAGGACAGAACTCTATTTACCAATTAATTTGTCTATCAGGTGAATAAAATTATTTCAGTATGTATGCTGTACTGATGGTGATTAAAATGTGTTGAGAATTATTTATTTATAATAAATGGGAGGAATTGTAGCAGGAAGGCTAGCTAGTAAAATTACTTGCTAAAACATACTTCAGACCTGCATTGTCTGAAATGTCCAGTAACTCTCTGCTATATGGAATGGGAGTGTTTATGTCCTAGTGAGCACTTAACACCCATTTGAAAAGGAAATTTAGATGTGACTAAAGCATATGGAGACCTGTACATAATCTTAGCCATTTGGAGCTAAAAATCTGAGGTTATAGTTCCATGTTAGAAAGACTTCAGGTTATTAAAAATCTAGTAAGTAGGAGCTGTGTCAAATTGTCAGGTTTTGATGATCCTTTAGTGATAACTGGCCTAAACTGAAGTGAGCAGAGTATCATATCATATTATGAGCTCACATCTGAGATCAGGTAAGCAGGTATTGGAAGGCCATTTTAACAAGTCTTCCTGTACTGAATGAAGTTCTTGACGTGAATGACTTGTGGTGGACAACAGTCTTTTGTTAATGAATGGTGGGCTTAAAATGGGAGAATGGACAAAAAGAACTTAAATCAAGAGACCATGAATGAAAAATAGTGATAGAAAAATGTAGTGTTGCAGGGTGCCTCTTCATTTAGTGGAATTTAATTTACTTTTTATTTCAACTCTGGGCTGTACTGCTAAATGCTCAAGGCACTGCTTCATCCTGGGAGGGGAAATATCCTTGGGGGAGATAGAGACATTTAACAAAAAAAAAAGTAACACCATTACTTCTGTGTGATATTTTGGTTCATTCCTCTGAAGCAGCAGTGGTGAAGACTGTTCTTTTCATGTGGTTTGGCTGTTTCAAGATAACTGTGAAAAAATATTTTGCTGATCTGGCATCACAGAGAAGTAGATCTCTCAGTTTGAGAGTTCTGCTGAACAGCAACAGTTCTCTGCACAATTCTTTGTATCATTCTTTGCTGTTACAACCTAGTTTATTTAAATAGCAGAGCTTGATATGAAACTGAAATGTTGATAATAGAGAGCTCTACCAATGGTTTGTGTGATTTTGTTTTGTTTGGGTTTTGTTTGTTTGGATTTAGTTTAAAATGTTTACATAACAAAAGCTATCTAAACTCCCATCCTCTGCTGACTTCAAGCATTTTAAGTTTGAACTACATGATTCCTAAGGTTGAGTAGGCAGCTTTCTATCGAGTACTGATCTTATGCAACTTGTAGTACAATTTCCAGTCTTAGTGCAAAGGATGAGGCAATAAAACATGCTTGAGAGAGAGGTGGGAAAAGCAGCATCTTCTGTTTTGTCAGTCTAGAGATTTGAAAGAAGCTCAAGCTGTAACTGCAGCCAACGACATGGAGAGCTTAAGTTGTTAAGCTTGGTGTAGGCTAGCCTGTGAATTGACTGACGTAAGCTCTTACATGGAAGTAAAGATTTGAGGCAAGAGGTTTCTTCAGTCTGTCAGATGCACACACAGCAAGACAATTACTGGCATAGATTTAGGGCAGGAATAAGGTATAAATATTTCTAACTACAGGTGTGGATCATTGAAACAGCTTACTTTTCTATTTGGTAGACTTGCCTTAGCAAGAAAACTTACAACAGGTAAGTTGCCCCTCCAAAGAGGATACTTCAGATAGGAGTTCAAGTGGTTTCTGTGGCATTCTGATATGGAGAAGTTGGATTAAACAAGTGCCTTTAATATTATGTATGTTAAATTCTACTGTTCTACATTGCTGTAATTATAGCCATATGCTAGGTTTGCTACAGCACTTTCATTTTATGCAGTGTCTGAGAGTACAGAATTAAGTTCAGGTACAACCATGAGTTTAGGATTTCCATGTTTAAGTGTTGAGTTTTAGTTTGCACTGCATGCTAATTATGACAGTTTCTAAATGTTAAAACTCACTTAAACAAGTTGAGTAACAGCGTCTTTCTGTGCTGCTTTGTTCCTTTCTGTAAAATAGTTTTTTTCTTTGCATCAACTGCTATTTTTTGAATGGGATTGGAAATCTTGAAACTTTTCTTCCCAACCTGATGATTAACCTTAAAAATAAGCTGATTTATGATTTCTGTGGCTTGCTTGAGTTGGCAGGAGTTTTAAATGTTTTATTCAATTGGTAGTATTAGTAATCATGTAGTAATCATGGTAGTACAAATATGCTCCATGGTAAAAGGGTAGAAAACAATACACTTCTTGGGTAATTAACAGATACTCAAGTCGTAAGTGTCCATCTTAAAACTCATTCTGTCAAAATAATGATGGACATATTTTAATGTGCAGAATTTGTCATTAATTTCTGTTGTTGAATTTTTGCATCTGTCTATAAAAATGGGAAGGTGAGAGGAAAGGAGAAGGAAGAGGAGGCAAAAGCTATAGAAAGTCTAAATGTCAAAAAGTTTAGCTCTCCATTTAGCTTCTGACTCAAGTCCAGACAGTCCACGTACCATTTGCTTATATGATGCTGAAATTTAAAAACTCAGGGCAGACAGTTTTATTTGAGCTATGTCCTTGTATCAGCTACTAGGACCTCAACTTTTTAGATATTTGCATTTTGAGTTTTTGAAAACCTTCTCAGATGCCGTTCTGCGTCATTCTATTGTTAATAATTTTGATCAGCCTCTGGTAGATAAATCTTCTGGTCTAGCAATGCATTGTTTTGGATGCTTCCTCTGTGTGCGTAATTGTCTCGGAATCTGTGGTAACTATTTCAGAGTAAAAGTGAAAGCATTGACTTGAAGTGTCTAGGACTACTTTTCTTTTTGTGATTGTTCATCTCATGTTTAATATCCTTCTCTGTCTAGGAACCTCTTAAATATGGCTACATACTCAGTTTTCAAAAGACACAAGATGAGACAATATAATGTTGGCTGTTTATTTCCTCCTCTTCTGTGTAGTTCCTATTTCTGCTTCTTCATGAATTCACTCTAGCTTGTTTCAAGATCTTTTGTGTGGTTTTGCTAGAAGGTGATACAAGAAAGCTCCAGGGCTTCCTATCAGAATTTTAAAATTTCTTACTTTTGTGCTTGATTACTGCATTTAAAAAAGGTAAAATTGAATTCTCACTGAGGAGTCCATGTATCTGTGTTGCTTTTTCATGATCCGTTCTGCAGAAGAGGTGCTGGTCTTGCTCTAGGAAAGCTTTAGAGGTCTGATCTTTCTCACCTGAGAAGTTAGCTCACACCAGTTCAGAGAACTGCACACTCAGGTACTGGACACCTCTGTTGTTTCTGTGGGAGAAGTCTCAAACTTAGAATCAACTTCATGAAGATGTTGAACTTTAATAATTTCCACTTAAGACAAAGTTCAGCACCTTAAGTTGCTTCTACAATAATAATTTACATTGACAGGTAGTATGCATATTTTCTCAGAATGTAGACATTTCATAATATTTGTTTTTATTGATTTGGAATCATTAAAAATTAAACCCCATATTTTACTCACAAATTGTTATATTTAATATTGCTTCTTGCTTATCTGAAGTGGGCTAAATCTGGTGCCTTTCAATAATTACACATTAAACATCAGAATAAAAACATTAACTTATCACACAATTGGGAGATTAATTCCTCTTGTCAAGATGTATTTGGATGGAAATTAGAAATTTTTTTTGGTGAGATTAATATAGTCCTAAAATATTTTATGTTTAACAATCATACTGTGCTATTAGAGTTAAGAAACTATCATGCATTGCATTTTATTTATTGCTAAATAATTTAATCGATTCTTTCAGGGTTGCTGTGTTCCAAAAGATTGCTGGAACTGATAAACCTCACCTGATATTTTTCCCCCTTTTCTAGAGTCTGTAGGAAGAAAAATATATCTTTCTGCTTTTCCAGTGTCTAGTTAGCTTCTTAACTTAAAACTAGGATTTAACTGATGAAACTATATTCTTGTTTCTTTAAGAAGCAATCGGAGATGGCAGAAGCTGGTTTAGCACTTCAGGAAGCAATATTTCCAAGTGCTTAGCTAGGAGCCCTTTGCTGTATTTGATTGTTGGCAGCCTATATTATCCTGCTTGAATGTGTTTTTCACATAAATGACTGCATTACAGTAAATGTAGGAATAAATATCAGGTCTTAGATTTTAATCATATGCATTAAAATTGCTTTAATTCAGATTATTTTGTTACATGATTTTTGAATTTAGTCTGTATCTAAACTATAAGATTTAATACACAGGTGAAAAAGAACCCCAGTCCCCAAACCAGCCTACCTCACATGCAGGCCTCTGACATATAAAAACTTCATCGTTTGTGCTTTGGCTCTATAGAAAGCTACCTTTATGAGGCTGAGAAACTGAGTAGTGCTGGAATGTACATGTGTAGATCTGTATTTTTCTTTTTCTCTCTTTTCTTCCATGCATGCTGTGCTGTTGCCTGGCAGTAGGTGTTGATAACCTACCTGAGAGCTTGGAGCGGATTATTGGAAAGCCTGTGTATCTCCCTCTTCTGGATCATGGTCTTCTCACAGATTAGGCCTGGAATCATCATAGACTACTTGTTCCTTTGAAGTTCTCATCTCTTTGCAATTGTGCTTTGCTGCTGTTTGCTTCTTCCTTACTTCAAGGACTTCTTTTCACAGTAAGAAATGGGAGCAGTGTGCATGACATTTGGAAATAAAGTGTATATCCAGTTTTGGACTATAAATTTTTGAGGTTTCTTTGTTACGTCTTGTAGAAGATAGTGATCTTTACTGCTTTTTCTCCCTGGAATAAATTTCATGTCATCTTGGATCTGAAATCGGTCAAGATCAAACTTGTTGGAGATGATGTTTTCAAATAAGGGAGTTGCCCTCAATTTTTGTAAGGTTCATGATTCACCAAGGACCTGGTAGACTAGGACAGCACATGGTGCTTCTTTACTTCTTCAGGAGATCAGCTTCCTGATCAGGAAAATCTCCATAAAATATATTGTGGAATCATATAATTATTTTTCCTAGTAAACAGGGAAAAAAAAAAATCTACTATCATTTAATATTGGATTGTGGCATTTTAAGGATATTCTTGGTTTTCATATGCAACTATGTATTGAACACATTCTTTTCTTTAAGTGGCAAACTTGAAGAGATAAGCATGGCTTGGAACTAGGGAGTCCGAAGGCGTAAGGCATACAAACATGGTGATATTTGTCGAGTCCCATCTCTGACAGTTTTTGGTCACCTTGCCAATTTGTAGGTATTTTACTTTCTTGCAAGTTTAAGTGGTTGAATGTACATATGTTGGGTTTGCCAGAAATCTCCAGCTTGTGATATTTCTTTTTGTCTGCTATGGCCTGAGGAATTCAGGGAGCAACTCATCTGAATCATTTATGGGCCAGGACTGTGACCTCACTAAACCTCTTTAATTAGAGTATTAGGGAAGTTGATCATGTTCCTGCCACTTCTGAAAGGGTCTCTAAATCAAATTTTAATAGGCACTACTTATTAGATGGTTATAAGGTTAGAAAGCATTTTTATTGTGGATTTGGTGCAGGAGTCATAAAAGTTTGTTTGTGGTGTTTTGTTTTTGTTTTAAATACAGAAGTATGTGTAAAATCAACTGAGCAGCGCAATATAATGTCATTAAAATCTGCTAATTCTTCAGAGTGCTTGGCATCTGCTTTCTCTTTAGTTTCTCAAGGTGCCTTGATATGATGCAGCCTTTCTGAAGACTTGGAGAGATGGTGCCGAAGGATAAAGGGGAGAGTTAGCGTTTCTAGAAACCCTAGAGTGGCCTGATCAATTTAGTACTTGAACCTAGCACATCTGTTGGTACAGTTTCCATTCCTTTGAGACATCTGATCATTGCTTCTGCCACTGTTTTGGACTGACTCTTGTATTTTAAAAACCTTTAAAATTACCGGGATATTTTCATATCAAGTGTTCAGCACAGAAGCCACTGAAGTACTTTTTCTGAGTTTAGTGAAATCTTCAAGTCCATTCCTTTAATTTTCTTGGGCTTCCAGCTTAGCCTGTCCTCTGATCATGCTTCTTATTCTCTACCTCCTGTCTTGTGGTGTCAAGTTACCAAACTTACAGGAGATGAAATAGAGAGGTCCAACATTTTCTGCTGATAGTCAGCTGTGTAAGGCTGCATGTAAGGCTGTGTGCAGGGTAGGCAGATTCCTGTTCAGTAAGGGCTCACTTGACAAGTCCAATGGTTTAACAACCCTGCTGGTGTTGAGATGGACAGAACTCCAGTTCAGTGTTAGGCTACTTTTAATGCTGCTCCCTTGTTGGAGCTCCAAGATCACTAGCCAAACTACAGAAGTTAGCTTCCATTTGCTTAAAATTCCTAAAGCACTCTTCTGTGGCCAGGTAACTGATGCTACAGCAGAGTGAGTCACGGGGAGAAATACTTCATGGGCAATTAACTTATAGTGATTGAGGTTTTTAAAGGTTCTGTTTGTACCAGTCCAGATGTTGCCAGCCTTGTCGAAGAACTTTTTTATAACTCTAATAAAGTGAGTTTAACACTTGGGACAACTGCTTATTCCAGTGGAATTTGCATGTTCAGTGTGTACTTAAGGAGTGTGTAGTGTTGATGCAGGCAGGGGTGGATCTTAAATTTAACAGGGCTACTCTAAATCTTTTAAATTGGCAGATACCAGGTGAAAGAGTGATGTAGTGGCATGAAAATACACTAACTTAAGGCAACCACTAAAACTCCTAAAGTATATGGGCACAGTTAGTCAGTGATTAGTTTATCAATTTGTAACTACTAATGCTATAGTCATCCTGGGGGTTTTGCTGTTGTTGATAAATAGATACCTGAATTTGGATGGAGTTGTGTGGTTTTGGTTTGGGGTTTTTCTGTTTAGTTTGGTTTGTTTTTTTTTGGTTGGTTGGTTGATTTGTTTGTTTAGGTTTTTTTTGTTGTTTCCTTTGTTCTTACAAAGGTCCCTACAACTAAGAAAGCTCCCTAGAAATGTCATCTTAATTTTCTGAAACTCGTCATAAGTTTCTAGCTTTCTTTCACATTCTCTGGATCTTCATATATGTTCAGTATGTTCATACAAAGAAAAATATATATTTAAAATGTGATGGTTTTTAGGATGCAGTAGCAATTTTCTGAACAAGGTTGCTAACCATGCATTTCCGTAGCACTTCTTAGTGTGTGCAGCTAGTGTCCTCTTTCCGGAAGGCTTCCCTTGTTCCATTTCCACAGTATGATTGCTTTTAATATATTTAACCATACAGTAAATCTCAGACAGGAAAATGCTTTTGTTTTCACTTTATTCCTGGGATTTTGACATACAGATGTTCAGGTGTCCTGCTGAAATTCACAAAAGGAAGCCTGTGGTGAAGAGGAAAGTGAAAGTCTGGTCTCTGGAGACTGCTGATGCTTCCTTGTTCTTTTGTGTCTTTTGTTTTGTTTTTTTTTTTTTTTTTTTTTTTTTTTTTTTTTTTTTTTAAGTTTGTATTTTTCTGAACCCAGTAGAATATTCAGTTAATACTTTAAATTACCAGTATTTGATTTCCAAACAACAGTGGTTGTTTTTTTTTTCCTTTTAGAGGTCTAGTGAATATATGGGTACCAAAAACCAGTATATCTAGTTTTTCTCAATAATGAGACTTCTTCATGTCTGCTGTGCATGTGAGAGAGTTTGAGTTTTTGCTTACTCACAGAAGATGGGATGTTTTGGAATCCCAAAGCTCTGGGCTATTTATCTGTGGGCTGTGGAAACTGTGCCCTGAAGAACTACTCAGTTCTGTAGGTTCTATGGACATGTGGAAGATTACTTGATAAGCCTTCATGGAAATAGTAAATTCTATAGATTAAGCCCTCAGTACCTCAGCATAATTTACCAGGGTTTGTTTTTCTTTCTGGATTTACAGAGATATGAAAAATGCTGTAATTGGAAACAACAAACAAAAAGCCAACTTGATTGTTTTGGGAGCAGTTCCAAGGTATGTCCTTTGCTACTCTCCTTTTCACTGATTCACAACAGGTCTGGAATAATGATCCTTAGATCACAGGCACATTTTTGTTTTAACATTGATTGTAGTTGACTGCATACTTTCTTAATGTAACTGAGAGAGACTTGAAATATCTGTTAAACTCATGTATTACAGAACAGGCTGTTGAGTAATGCTTTTAATTTAGAAGTTCATAGAATTCTCTAAAGTAGTCTTGGTGTTTTTTATTAAACCTTATCAGCTCAGGAATGAAATCTAATTTCCAGCATTGATGATATTAATGATGGATGAAAGTGGTTGTACCTTAATCCCATTCTTCAGCCGATTGCCTGGTGAGTTCACGAGTGAAAATGTTTAAGGTTATGTTAAAAATATAATTTAAAAATATTAAAAACCATCTGAGATAATTTGCTTGTCTTCTCCACCTGCTTCAGAGGATTAAAAGCCATTGATCATACTTTATTGCTGAATTACTGCTTCAGCTGATGTTAAGATTTTCTGGATCCTGATTCCACTAGTACAAATTTAACAGGTAACTTCAGTTGCTGGACTGATCACTGCAGCTTTCGTTTCACCTCTGTTCTCCTCCAGCTTGCTTTCAGCCGTAGTTTGCAGCAATGCAGAAGGAAAACATTGAGCACTGTGTTACTTTGCTAGCAGTGTGGGACCCACCTGTGATCCTTCTGCTTAAATGGCAGCTAGATCCCAAACTGTCCTGCTTGAGAGAGCTTCTTCTGGCTTGTCAAAAATGCATTTTATTTGCAGGGAGTATCTTCTCATTTACAGGTTACGTTTGTGTCAAGGCTAGTTGTTAAATTCCCTAGGGATTATCCATGGAGACCCCCCCCTCTACAAAACCTACTGAATTATCTTCCATTTTGACCAAATATAAACAGGTGAAGAGAAGACTTTACATGAGATGAAAAGATCAAAGTGGACATTTGTTGAAGGTTATGCAAAGTTTAAGGAATTTGTTTCAGCAACAGGTCATTGTGACTACTGCTGATTCTTGTGGTTCACACTTCAAAAGCAATAGATGATCTCCAACTTCCAAATCTAGAATCTGCCTGTTCTTAAATTTTGTACGACTTCATGTTCCTTTAGTTATTCTGCTTTCAGCTGTTACTTCTTCTGTGCCCCATAATGAAAATCCAAAAGGTTGTTGTTTGTTTTTGTTTTTTTTTTTCTTTGTTAGTGCCTTCTAGCTGTCCAGGTATGTTATATAGTTAATCTATAACTGCAAATAAAGTGACTGGGTTTGGAAAGTCTTAAAAAGTAAGCTATCATGCTTGTCCTCGCCTCATTACAAGTTATCCTGAAATGAGAGGAATCTAATGTCAAGGCTTTTCAGACTATAGAGTTGTAGATGAAGATAAGGTTATTGTGAGAAAAGTTGATTATCGCTGGAGAAAACTTAAGTGGCGTCATCTACCCCCAAGTGCCTTTCTGAAGGCTTTAGAATTTCCTCAAGGTATTGCAGACAGACTTAAATAGAGGATAGACAATTTGTGTTGGAGAACTCAGTTGTTCTCTGTAACAGGGTGTTGGAGAACTCAGATGTTCTCTGTAACAGGGTGTTGGGTGTTCACTGGCTTTTTCTGACATGCCTTCTAATTCATGAAATAGCTGCTGAAGCTGTTAGTATATGGGAATCTCAAGAATTTCAATCTGCAAAGTCAAACCTCTCAATAAAATCAGGACTAAACAGGATGGTGTTCTTTTAAGTCTCCTCTGAAAAGGTAATGAGGAGAACAGTTTCCACAGTTAGACTACGGTCTCCCAAGGGAAGTTGATTCTTTTCTGTAATGGCATGGGGATTGTTAGAATTCTGCTGCCGCTTTATCCTGTGGTTCAACTTCTTGTACTCATTTCTTGCTTTTCTCTTTTTCCCCAAATATTCCTCTAGCAAGCTTTCAGAAGAGACCCTTTAGACTTGGAGAACCCCTTCAGGTTTCTGTCACATAGTGGAAAAGAAAGCAGTATGTTCAAATATTAGAACAGACTTATATGAGGCTTGTAAACAAGTCCTAGGAAGTATATTTTGTTTGAAATTGGCCCAAATACTATCAGGAGGTATGAAGTATCCCTATTATTTTAAAATATTAGACTGATTCTTGCTTGGAAAGAAATGCAAAGTCCTTTGATGATGTCCATGCAGGAAGAAAATGCTGGGCAAGAATGGCTGAATTACTGTCATTTCTAGGCCAGTGACCTCCCAATTCCATGAGCTGACTGCTTAGTGGTGTCATCTTTAGAAAGGGAGATAACTGTGTATCTTAAATGAAAATTTTTATTTATTTATTTTCGTCCCTTTGAAGTTCAGTCTGACTTATGGTCACTTGTTTTGAAGAGGGTGCTAAGAACAGCAAAGTTGTTTGAAGAAAGCTTGCAGAATTGCTATGTCTGGACTTAAGAACTAGGAAGTGTTAAGGACAGTACAAACACACAAACGTGGTCTTAAATATGGCCAGCCTGGATGTGGATTTTGTTTCTTAAGAAATTATTTTCTATAACTCTTCCTTTCTACAGATCATTAGTTACTCCCTTATGTTCTCATGAAATGCTGACCTCAGGCACCTGTCTCAGAACTGCATAAAATTTTACATTTTGAAACACTTTTTAGTAGCAGTGCCAGAAAATATAAATTTCTAAAGTTCAGGGAGGGAAAAAAAAAAAAAAAAAAAAAAAAAAAAAAAAAAAAAAAAAAAAAAAAAATTTAATGCCATAATACTAGTTATTTCAGTGGCAGGCTACCTTAAAAGAAAAAGTCAGCCTTGCCTAAATGGTTTACTATTTGTCATCTTTCAATTTTCTATTTTTCTCCCTCTTTTATTCCACATAAGCAGAGAATGGAGAAATCCAAACTAGTTATTGGCATGCTCTTCAATTGACAGTTTTTTCAGAACAAGTGCTGCAGCTGTTGTGCGTATCATGTCAGACACCTCTTTAGAGTCCTAGTCCAGTATCTGAAGCTATTTTTCAGTTGCTTTTACCTTGTAAATCTCGGGGAAATGATTGAGTCCTCAGTTCAAATGTAAATGGTTCCTTTTGGAGTCATCTTGACAGGACTTCTGATTTAACAAAACCAGTTTGTTTAGTACCAGTTAGTCCATAGAGCTGCTGGCTCCCAGTCCTCTGAGTTGTAATCGAAGACCCTTTCTAGGGGAAATTATAATGGCAGCTAGTAAAACTCTTGTTTACTGTGGAGTCTAGGCTGACAATTACACCGTCACCATATTCATTGCCCCTTAACACCTGAGGTGTAGGAGAGCTAAAGACTCTCACCTAAGTGGTTACCAGGGCCATCCAGATATCTTGCCATTCTTTGACATAACTTTGAGAAGATAAATAGGTCTATTCCTCCCTGCTCTGCAGTACCTTGTGGCCTCCTATATACTTTCCCACAAACTGCACATCAGCTACATTTTAAGGCCACTGAATTTTATGATTCTAGTTAGTGAGTAGGTTAGGTTCTGCAGAAGTTACTGCTCTTGAGATCTTTCTTACTTCTACAGTAATTCTACAGTCTGAAGCTTCTGGCCCACAGAAGTGGAATTGTAAAAGAAAAATATTCAAGGAAGTGAATAGGAGAGTAAGATCTTGATGCACTCTGTTTTGCAAGTCTGTGGACCACTTTCTGATGCCCTGAAAGATAGAGCATTCAGTGGCTTGTAATCCAGTCAACAGCTGGGTCTTTCAAGCCTGTGACATATTTCTTCTCCCTTACTCTGGTGGGTGGCAGAGAGTAGAGAAGGTGGTTAGATTCCAGTTGTCAGAGCACAGCTTTGTCTTCCTTTACGTTGTGGCTACCTGTTAAAGCCCTGACCTGTGCTATTTTGTTAATAATGTTAGCTGAATCAAGTTATTGCTTATCTAATCATTCCTGAGAGTTTAATATTTAAAGTCGAATCCACTTCAGAGCTATCTGCTTATTAAAAGTGTCAGTTATTCCTTTGTATTGAGTTTTTAAAATAAAATGTTAAACCTAACCATCCAAGACCTTTAACAAAAGCACTAAATCATTCTTTTGACATACCAAAAACTATTTTCTAACTTGCAGCTGATTGTTCTCCAGAGTCTTAAGGTGTAAAATCAGCTGTTTGGAGTTGTAACATAGTAATGTACTTCTTCCCAGGCTTATCTTTAGATAGGTGCACCTCAGATAAGTTTATATAATTAAAATACTTAGGCAAAGATAAAAATTATTAGGGATTCTGTTTAATTGTTGGGGTTCTCTTATTTTTAAATTTCTTTGTAGTACATTTTAAATGACATGTAGGCCAGCTGATGAACTTAGTTCCATTCCATCATTTGAAATTTGAGTTCTGTGAGGCGTACTATCAGGTGGTCTGTGGAAGTGAAAACTAGTAAGAATTTGTTGTGATTTTAAACTTGTGTCTAGGACCACGAACACACCAACAAGGGCATCCATGAAATTTTATGTTTCAGTTTGTTTAACGTTCTCAAATTCCTTCAGGCGGTATTCTTTTAAAGTTTGCCAAAAATGAAACAGCTTCTTTGTTAATTGTGTAATCTACTAATAAGGCGAGACGATCTCTATTAACTGGAAGGTTCTGTTACAACCCAGAGTCTGTCAGCTGATGCAAAGGACTTTATATAGGTTAATGTCTACATTAAACATGAGAGAAGTATCCACAAAGAAGTTTGAGTTTTTTTTGTATGCTGTATTGGCTGGCAAATAGTGGAAAAATTAAAGCTGATCTACTGATGAGTAGAGGAGTTCACATCTATCTGTGATAATGTTTGAAACATTTGAGTGTTCTATTCCTTCTGTTTTGAGATTTAAAAAGAAAACTTAGGGTGGTTTTGCATAGCTCACCAGCATCATGATCAGTTCTTTGTTTAAATGCATGGTATCAGAAATTCATAGATGACCTATGATGCTGATGCTTGATCCTGCATGGAGCTTAGGAGAAGAGCACCCTTACATACCAAATACTTCCATGCTGGGATGCTTAGTGTTGTAAGAGGACCACAAGGTAAAAAACCACTATTGCTTTCAGCTTTTCTTGGAGTTACGCTGGTAAATGTCAAGTAACATTCTTAGCTAAAAACACTCATTTACTGTTTAGGAGATAAGCAAGAAACTTCCTGTGCTTGGGTGTTTAATAATCTTGTCCATGTAGCACATACAACTTTAACACCAAGAAAGTATGTCGTTTAGTTTGTGTCCTTAAAGTCTTGTCTTCATGGCTGGAATATCAAGCAACCTGTTCTAGCTGATCCTGCTTTGAGCAGTGGGTTGGACTAGCCGACTTCTAGAGGCCCCTTCACACAATCTATTCTGTGATCTCATTTACTGAAAAATTGCCTTTATATGTCTAGTTTTTTTCTTGGAGTTATCCTTGAGTTCAGACACACACTCTAGAAGTTCTTCTAATTAGTGTCTTTTATAAAAACTACTAAAGGACTGGCCATCCTTTAACTGTAGGAATGCAAGTACCTGCTTGACAGAACCATCTTCTGTACAGATGGGATACATTAGCACTTGCCTAAATATTCAACTCAATCCATCATTAGTTGGTCTAAGGAAAATCTCCCTTCTGAATGAGATTTCTTTTCAAAAGAAAGTCTTAATTCCTTAGTTTATCACTTTATATGCTGAAATTATGCATAACACATGTATTTGTGAAAATCTATGTCGTGCTTGTTCATGTGGTCATGCAAATCTCTTTAATTACTGGATGGTTAGGATTAGACATGGCAGTATCGAATCCAGTACTATCCCAAAATGGTTTTAGACAGAGGTTCTCTAAGCCATCTTTGTAGGTAGGCACCGATCCATGGACCTGATGCTGAATTTCAGTAAAGAAACAGCACAATACTTAAACAGCACAGTAATGAACCAGGAGTTGACTTACATAGATCTGACATGACTTTTTCTTATTTGTGCCTGGGGCAGTAAAGCCATTCCACTGTTTCAGAGAACAAACTTAGCCGTCAGTTTTCACCGCAGTTGAAGGCTGGGTTACTGGACAGGTGTTATTAGGTTTACCAATGACAGCAGATAATTTTTTGAATGTTTTCTAGTTTCTAATCTTAAAGTAGCCACCAAAAAAAAAGAGTTCCCTTGTTAGGAAAGTTCTGGTATTGTTTAGTGTAAAGGGCCAATGAATGGTGGAAACTGGCATGAGACATATTTAACCTCCATGTGTTTTGTTTTCCTGCTATCTGAATGACTGATAAATGATGTCTGCTATTGACTGTTTTTGTATCTGATGGTTTATTTTCATAATTCTTTGTTAAATAATTTTTAAAAAGGTAAAAATCCGTAGTAGTTGGGGATTGTTTTTCTTGACAGAAAATGAATATTGCAAGGTTGAAAGTTCTGATAAATATACAAACCCAGAATTCAATACAGTACTGAAACTATGAAGCCAGTTACTTTCATGACATGAAAAAGGGAGAAAAAACTCATAATGGAGGATCTACCCCTCTTATGGAAAGAAGATGGCAACTACTTCCCATCTAGTTTGTCTATGGAATACCATTTGTTAAAGACAGAATAAAACCCAAACCCTTCCTAAACATGAGGGGATGAAGCGTGCCTGCAGACACGTGAAGACAGATTTCTAGTTTGAGGCTTAAAGAGAGAGCAACTCTGGAAATGTTAATGAAGTGGCAGATATGATGCTGGCAATACTATCATTGTTTGTGGTTTGGGTGATAAACTGGACTTTGATATGCCAGATAACCTGTCTTTAATATAGCTGATAGGATCTTTGTTTCTAATAGGAAAGAACAGTGTTCATAAGTCAGTCTGGGTGGAAGAAATAAAAAAAAAAAAAAAGCCATAAATAATTTAGGCTCAAAAAACCCCTGTGCTGATTTTGAGTATTAGGTGTGGGTTTTCTAACTTCTTTGACCACTTCACTGGTAAGTGCTTAAAGTTGTTTTGTTTTGTTTTTTTAGTATAGCGAAATTGCATTTTATAGAAGGCTAGGAATCTGTTAAGTTTCCCTGGGTTGGTTGATTTTTCTATGGAGCAAAATGATTTTAAAACTGGAAAAAAGTATTACCAAAGAAAACCTGGCTTGATTGTTCTAACAAAGCCATAGGCCTATTGGTAAGGAATAGTTTTGTCAGTATGAATTGTTTTGACATAAGATGGCTCTTAACTGCAGAAGAAAGTGTGCTGTATATCTGTTCTCTAGAACAGGCCTGGTGTGCTTAATGATGCACAAACTAAGGATGATCTTCTCGGCCTGTTATATCTTTTATAAAGTGGTTTTTGGTGAGGTTGTGTCCAAAGCCAGAAAACATTAGGATCTTCTCAAGGTCCGATCTCTGTTTTGCCTTCCAGTTTCAGTACACACCACAAACATGAGACGAAGTTGAGGGTTTTTTTGCAGGTAGGGGTCTATTTCTTAAAGAGTTGCTGAATATGCAACGTGCTAGCACCTTGTTGTCCTGATGTTACCTTCCATTTGAAACATTATCTGATGAGGTTATGACTTAGGTTCAAATGGGCCTTCAAGCTTCATACCCGTGTCTTTTAAAAGTTTTTTTCTTCACTTTTGCTTGGCATCTTTCTTCTCTGAAATTATTGTTTCTGGAGTAATCTTGTCCCTAAGCTGTAAGTGATCAGTAGCAACTCCTCTCTTGCCTTCCTTGGTCTGAAAATTTCTCTTGGTAGAAATCCAGTTTTTGTGGCTTACATCTCCTCTTTCTGTTGGGATTAGAATTTTTTTACACTAATGACAGTGCCTTTGGTGGTTCTGACCCTGGCAGTGCGTGTAAAGGTGCAGGTGAAAAGCCAAGGTGATTTAACAGGTCTCTTCTGACAGAGTGTTATCTCAAAGAACCACCCCTCTGTGCTTCTGGTCATATCCTGCTACCACTTCCTATGTTGATGTTTGTGTGACTGCACATAAAACTGCCTCAGTTCAATTACAGAAAAGCTAAATTTCACAAAAACCCAAGTATTTTTCTCTTGGGTTAAAAATGGAGAGATGAGCACAGACATAGGAGGGAGCGAGAATGCCCTATAATAGTAGAAAAATGTGTGTACATCTTCACCTTACTGTGCCAAAAGGCTGCTGGTGGTGATGATGCGATGAATCTCCCAACGGAATTGTTGGAAAATAAGCAAGATGGTAATTTCACATAATTTAATGATTGATAATGCTGCCTTGGAGCAAGGGCAGTGACTAAAGAATCTGTCAAGATTCCTTAGCCTTTTGTTTCTGTGATCCTCAGTTCCCACCTAAGTGACCTGCTGACTGCGGAAGTTACAAGGTGTTCACATCCACTTGTACCTCATGACCACTGCTGAAGGTGTTGAGGTGTACTTGTTATCAGTTATGCACATCTTTTGAAAATTCATGATCTCTATGCCAGTCCTTTCAAGAATTCAAAAGTGCATTTGGACCAAGTACTACTAGGTCTGTCATGAGGTGTTTTGCCCAAACTTCTGGGACATTCTTATGAAGGCAAGGCACAGTTATTTCCTGATGCCTTGTCCACTGATGCAGTTACTTCATTGTAGAAAGCCACCAGATTGGTCAGGCAGCACTTGCCCCTGGTAAAGCCATGCTGACTCTTGAATCACCTCCCTGTCCTGCATGTGCCTTAGTATATCTTCTAGGAGTATCTGTTCTGTGATCTTCCCAGGAACAGAGGTGAGGATGACAGGTCAGTAGTTCCCAGGGTAAATCTGGATATTTATTTCATTTATTATGATGGTATAGCTTTCAGGCCTTGCAGTGGGCTGGAAGACAAGCATCTTCCAATGTAGAAAAAGAAACCATGATTATTCCAGCAAATAGTGTGCTGGACTGTTTTGTGAAGGGACTAATAATAAATATTCAGACTCATGTTTGAATTAAAACTCTTGTTTATTTATATTCCTTTAACAAAAGGTATCTTAGGATTCCCAGTACTAAAACTTCATCTGTTCCCTGAACTCTTTTTTCACATGTCTGATACGGGCCTGGTCAAGTGCTGAAAATGTTCTTTTACTAACCAGCTGAGTTTCATCTCCTTCCAGGTATTTTAAGAACTTAAAATATTTCTGTGACAGCTTGTGAATGGGATGGAATGTCAAAAAGTAAATTGATGTTATTTTTAGGTAATTGTGAGGTCTGTGTTCAGATTGGATTGATGAGGTCTAAATCATGCAAATCTATTTTATAGTGCACAACTCTGATGAACCACACCCACCTCAAAAGAAAGGAAAGTCTGAACTGTTTATTTTCCTTGCTAAGCCACTGTAGTTACCATTTGTTCAGCAGCTACTTTCCTTGAAAGCTTTCTGCTTTATCTAGGTAGAGTATTGTGTGCTTTTCCTATATGAGTTTTCCCTATATTTTTTCAAAATATATTCTGCCTCCAGCTGACCTTATTTTTGATTTCTAGGCGTAGTTATTAATGGAGTTTATTGAGTATTTCTCTGGATGAATTTACTGTCATATCTCATTTTGATGTGATTGCTTGGATACCATTACTGACATCTGAGAGGCTTTAATCGGTTCTTTGTTCTTAGAAGTGCAGGGACAAATGAAAGAAGTTGTATTCTATGTAAACACTGAGAAAGGTATCTTAGGGAAGCCTTCTAGAAGCTTGAGAAAGTCCAAATATTGCTTTTTAAATTTATTTTTTTTAATATTAATACACGTGAGTGATGTGTTAGAAACATCTTTACTGAATGGGTCTGTGTTGGAGCCAGGACACAACAAACCAGTCCAAGGTGAACATGAATATGCTAACCCTGTGTTTCTTGTCACAACAGAAGGATGTGGTCTTTTTCTTAATGTTTAACAGTAGTTTATTAATGCACAGTTTCATCTTTATCAGTTATATGGGTTCTTCTTACTTCAAACTTCTTATAGTATTAACATTTAACTATTTAATTTTCAATGTTACTTGGCGTCAGTTCTGTCTTTTTAAAGAAAAACAGAAAGTGTTATAATACGGGTGTGGAAAACCTAACTTGAAACACAAGCATATTTTAAAGATCTAGAAAATAATATTATTAATATTTCTTAAACTTACTGTATGTAAAATCTGATCTTACATTTTCATCTTCACTAATTATAACGCTTAGTTAAAGATTTCTATTTTAAATGTACAGTAAGACTATAGGTAATAGTCACTTTAGCATTAATGTAGCTGTAACACCTGTGCCAGTGCACAGTGTTAGTGGGAACAAAAATAGCAATTGGAGCTTCCTGTCTATCCTTCCCTCATTCCCAGTGCGAGGCCCACTCTCTATAACGGAATAGTAATGCAAAGTTATTCTGTCCCATTTGGAACACTTTTTTCCTTTTTGATGATTTTGCATAACATAGATTATTTATTTTGCTTCTTTTGTAGTCTTTCAGAAACAACACTAATCTGTATGTGGAACATAGCACAGCTGACACTTCAAAGAATACAGTGCCAGAATTTGTACCTTCAGAACCATGTAATTTAATTGCTTTAAGTATAATTTTTTGTTCCTTTTCCAGAATCTAGTAATGTAGGTATGGTGAATTTGGAATCTGCACAAATAGTGTGTGAGGTAGTTCTGTGGAACATCTGATATTTGGAGCCTTTTTGCACATACCTTGCTCTCTCAATATTAAAGGGGCCTACAGTGAAATGAAGAACAAACAGCAGTTCAGTTCCACTGAGCCATACGGGCAGCCTGGGCGAAAGTGCCTCAGGACCGGTCCCCGTGAAAAATGAGAACTATGCAAATTAAAGGGTAATATTTATGCAGTGCCAAATTGATGTAAATCAGTCAGGAATAGATTTATAGAAGAAATTAGGAGAGGTTTCTAAACATCAGGAATAAATGGCCTTTTGAATAAAAAAGATAATCAGGGACAAAGAACCTGGATGCCTTTGTCTGATAAATTTGTGGGAGGAGTGGAATAAAGAAAACAGCAATGATTCTGGAATCTGTGCCATTCTTAATTTATGCCAATCCAATCCTTCGAATGTGAAGGAAGATGAAAGGAGAAAATATAGCTGTGCTTTTGGATCGCTTGCATCTCACATGTTTTCTACAAACTGTTTTGTTTCTGTTCTGAAATAAATTATATTTAACCTCCTTAGTGTGTTTTGGAGCTGTTTTCCAGTATGAGATTAGCTATGTCCCATAGGTGATACTAGCATACCTCTGCTTTCATCCAGATAAACAGTTAGGGAATGCTGGGTGGGTGTGTGTTACTTTGCTGTTCTCCCTTTTCAAGAGCTTGGTAAATGATCTGATGCCTGGGAAAGCCTGAATTTTATATAATGAATGTGCTGCTTATAGGTATAGAAGAGACCTTTGAACTCGTAGCTTTCTTCCAGTGACATGCTGTAGTTATGTCTGCTGGCCTTTTACTTAAGGTTTCAAGTGTAGGAGATTATAAGAAGCAATTTATGCCTTACATAAGTGGGAAGTATTTGGAGTCTGTGTTAAAGGTACTCTTCTATGTTACTACTATCTGTTGTGGGGCTGATTGCACTTTCCTCAGTGACCTTTTCCAGCCCCTGGTACCTAAATTGCGTTGAGCTACTTTGTTTCCAGTTTTGTTGTTTGGTTGGTTTTTTTGCCTTTTTTTTTTTTCTTTCCCTCTTGCCTTTGATTTAGCTTTTGGTGTTTTGTTCTGGGATATTTTTTTTATCTGAGTAACTACTCTGTCCCCATTAGCAGTGGGTAGATGTCTTTTTGCTCCTTTTTGCTCCTAGAGAAGACATTGGTATTTTGCCCTGTCTTTAGAAGAGACCTTTTTAGACTAGACAGAGTAATGTGTTTCTAAAATTTCTGGTTTAGCTCAGTGAATCTAGAAATCACTGTATGGGTTGCATATACAGAAAGAATTGTATCTCAGTGTCCAAGTTATCTTGTTACAGTTTTGCTCAGACTTATATGGGATGTGGAATCCTTAGTTTATTTTTTTCATCTTAAGCTTATAGATCATGTGAATCATAGAACGATGTGGGTTGGAAAGGATGTTAAAGATCATCTCATTCCAAACATCCCTGCCATGGCAGGGACACCTCCCACAAGACCAGGTTGCTTAAAGCCTTGTCCAACCTGGCCTTAAACACATCCAGTGATAGAGCATCCACCACTTCCCTGGGAAACTTGTTCCAGTGTCTCACCACCTCACAGTGAAGAACTTCTTTTGAATTTCTAATCTAACTCTACCTTCTTCCAATTTAAATCATTACCTATCATCCTATCACTACGAAACAACATCTCTCCCCAGCTTTGTTGTGAATCTTAAAGTTCATAAAAACTCTCTTCTGTGCTGATGGGAGGTAGGAATCTGGCTGCTGTCTGGGCTGTTTATGTCACTTTAGGCTGAAAATATTCGTTGATCTCTGCTGTGATTCATGTGCTGTTGTTGTAATCTAAAATATGTTCCAAGGGTCTCCTAGGTATATCAATACTGTATTTCCAAGAATCCAAACTGACTGAGACCCAAGGAATATGTTTGGCAAGATGTGTTTTAGGCTTGAAGTGTTACCGTTTAGCTACAATTCTGCTGCCTTCCTCTGAGTAAAACTTCTGGGCTTGATTTATGTTCATATATGATCATTTCTTAGTGTTCAAAACTCAGATTACTGTTAGCTTCCATGCTTGTACTTGATGATGGAATTATTTTGTAACTGTGACAAGGATAAAATCACTGCTGAAGATGACAACCATCACGATAGTGGTAATCCTGTCTCTAAGTGTTTGGGATGGTGCATGAGGTTCCCTATCCTATTGATATCAAACTGCAGACTCATTTCCTTCAATTGAAATTTGGGATCTTCCTAATATCCTGAAAGACCTCATCCCGGATATTGGTACTAGGACACTACATTTGTAGAAAAAAGTGTGGTATCTTTCTACCATAATGGCAAGTAAAACCTGAGTAGGGACACACAGTGTAATAATGTTCTTATGAATGAAGCGTTGATCTTACTCTCTTGTTCAGTCTTCATATTTCTATTAAGAACTTCATCTTCTTTATATAGGATTAAAAAAAAATAAATTATTCTTTTCTAGATTTAAAAGTTCTCTCCTATCTGAATTTTCCTCTAAAAATAATTCTATTTCCAGGTTGCTGTATTTACTTCAGCAAGAAACCTCCAGCACAGAACTGAGAACAGAATGTGCAGTGGTCCTCGGAAGCCTTGCAATGGGTACAGAGAATAATGTCAAATCCCTACTAGACTGCCATATTATCCCAGCCTTATTGCAAGGTACTTTTCCCTTAATGGAACTGTGTTAGTAAATGTTCCTGAAGTGTTCAACTAAGCAAGGATAATGAAACTGAATAGTAGTTTTTTTCTATATTTATAGGATTACTGTCTCCAGATTTGAAGTTTATTGAAGCTTGCCTGCGATGTCTCCGTACCATTTTCATCAGTCCTGTAACTCCAGAGGATCTGTTATACACAGTAAGTTGTAAGCAGATCATTATGTCCATTTAAAACCTGTTGTTTGGAGTAGAATGTCTTGTCTGCAGTAGTAATGAGGACTTGTTTGACCAACAATGTTAGCATTTCTCACCTACGTTTAAGGCATTTGTTACACCTAACATTTATAGCAGTCTTTGATGAGACGACAAGGTAGTACACTGATAAAGAAAAAATACTAACTTCTAAGGCAATCTTCAGGAGTCTCTAAAGGTATTTACAGTACTGAACCTCTAATAGTATTTACAGACACCATCATCACATCTACATTGGCAGAAGTTAGTTTACGAAACTTAAAATTTTATCTGATGCTGTCCTCCCACTCCAGGTGTGAGGGTGCGTGCTTAGCTTTTTCCTCCTCATGTGGAAGAGACTTACCTCTTAAATTTCTCTACTTCTAGTTAATATGCATGCAATTTACATTTAACTGACAGAATAGAAAGTGTCCTCCACCATCTCGAATTCATCTTGGAGCCTGTGAGTCATAACGCTCACACTGTTTGTGCTGACCATGTTAAGGTAACTGGGCAAAGCTGTTGGCAGCCCCTTGGCATCTCAGACACAAAAGGCCTTTCACAAACTCAGTCACTGTCCCTTACTGGGAAGGAAGGGCAAGAAGGGTTTGCATCCCTCCTTTGTCCCAGCATAAGGGATGTGGCATGAAAACTACTGTACCAGCAGCTATCTCTTTCTGCTACAAACAGGGCAGCACTGCACTAGTCTGCTGGCTGGAGGTCACTTTGTCCTCCACTGTTCACTACCTTTTTCCAGTTGTATTTTGATTGTTCAGCAAGGAAACTGCTGAAGATTGTATGTGTGACCGATGAAGGCACCTCTCCTGAGTGATCTGGGAATTTCCTCTTTGTGTCTTTGTTCCTTCCTTTAACTCTATTTCATGCCCTCAGATTTCCCCAAGCTGGCCTCTTTCAAAATTGCAGGGGCATCTGCTTCCTGCTCTCAGCACCCAAAGTCAGAGCTTGAGATGATAGTCTCCATTAACAATTAATACCTCTTCTGGGCGATCAGTGCTCAGTAGAGACTATTAATTGCTCCCTGTTTGAGGGAGAAATTTGGTATCTTGAAAGGAGAGGAAGTGGAAGAGTATGTACAGAAGTGTGAAAGTATTAGCATATAAATTACCACTGACATTATGGGAACATTATGCCTAAGATACTGGATTTTTTGCTTTATCCTTTGCTCTCTCTGTTCCACGACAGTGACATCAGAACTCTGCTACCCTGATCCTTACTCAGGCAAATGTGATGTTAATTAATCATAGCTACAGGAAATGATCATCTGGTGGGGATGCCTTTGTTAGTTAGCTTCAACTATAATACCCATTTTTCAATCTCCTATTCCAGTTGGACACCTGGAAGTTAAATGTTTTATGACTATGTTTAAGGTCCTATTTCTGTAAATCAACTTCTTTTTTACTTCTCTTGTGGGAATAGCCAAACCCGTGCTTTGAGAAGCAATGAATGCAGATCCTTTGAAAAGAAGAGTTGTTTTTCCTATCTTTTGAAAGGTATAGCCACAGCCCCCACTGCTGCAAGCTGTGTTTCACAAGGCAGCAGTTGAGAAATTGTCTTTGCAATAAAGGAGTAATTATGGGTTTGATCAACACTTCATGGCAGACACTTTGCTTATATATAATAACAGGAAGAGCTTAAAGTTCTTAGCCACCCTCCTCCTTCTTTGTTTATGATTGCAACAGCTCCAGGGAGATTGTCACCATTTCCAAATAGTTCAGATCTTGAATGAAAGGGTTTATTTAGCAGCCTCTCTAGTTCTGCCTTTATCAAATCCTATTTTGAAAGGCAGGACACTAAGTTTGTCAATGGCTTTTCGTTTTTGTCCAGCAGTGCTGGAGAAGACTTCAGAAATGTTGGTTCCTGAGTTGTATCTAAGATAGCAATTTTTCCTAGATTTTCTTTGCAGTTTGACTGCATGGAGGATGCCGTGTCTCAAACTTTGGCCAGGACTATTTCCAAGACAAGATATTATGACTTAGCTCAATGTCTCCAAGGATGTTACAGGCACTCTAGTGATTTCAGAGGGCTTCTCACTTAAGAACCAGTATATACAAGTGCTTTAAAGAGAGCTGTTTAAAGAGCTTCAAAAAATACTTCATTCTGTTTGTAATAGGTTTAAAATAAACATAAGAATTTCATTTGAAAAAAACAACAACCCCATGTCATCCACGGTAACCTGAATATCTCTGCCAGCTGAAATGCTCAGTGTCAGATGCTACATCTTTCCTCTTGAATCTTTCCTTCCAGACAGGAACTTGAAGATAAACTGCTGCCAATTTTGAGCGATTATGTTCAGTTCCAAAGATAAAATAGTTCTTCAGAGGTGTGGAGATATTTGGTCTTTTTCGTATAGGAATTTAGGACCCATAGCCCATACTGAGAAAATGTGAAGACCCATCCATTTGTGTGTTGAGCTGAGTGAACACTGAGCTCTCAAAAAGGCCAGGCTTATTAGTGTCAGATACTGAGATGATACAGCAAGTTTGCTGCACAGCAGTAAGCTGTATCCAGACCTGCGCTAGGTAATTAATCTTCTGGAGACTTCCTTCATTGAAGGTCGCAGGCTTTGGTGGTGAGACCTATTTAGTGACCATCCTGCAAATGGAAGTGGGGTATGACATGGAGTCCCAGGGTGAGAGATCTGTTGAAAGGCAAATGTATGTGCAGATTTTTTTTTTTTTTAATTTGTAAAATTATATTTGGAGGGGTTACATGTATCTAAACTATTCAGTGCAATGTAGCTAGGTGTGTTTTGGTTTGATAAACAGATTCAAGCACTCAGTCAAATCCAGTTCGACTCATAGCTGTTGTTTCAGCTCTTGCTATTTAAAACAAAATGAATGGATTCAGTGGCAGAAAACCTGTCCAGCCCATGAAGACATTCTGCGTGTTTCCTTACAGGTGGTCTCAGTGGTGATCCTGTTTTCCTTTCTTGGTAGCATCCAGATACAATTTTATGGATAAATTGTTATCTGTGGCTACTGTGATGGTCTTGAAGGAATAGGCAGGTAGCAGGTACACTTAGTGCTGTGACTGAGTCTGTCCTTGGAGGAAGCTTGGAGAATGAAGGCACTGCAGCAGCATGAGTTTCTCCCTGCTGTTCAGACAATCAGGAATAAAGTTTCAGAAATCTCACTTTCCCCAGCCTATGTGAGCTAGTAATGTTAAGGGAAAGGCATCCCTTACTGTTAAAAGTTTGAGAGAAAACCTAACATCACGTGGTGATTAACCAGGCTTGATGAAGGGGAGGAGGAGCAATTGAGAGGACAAGGCTAGCAGGACAGAGCAGGATATGTTACACCAATAAATAATCATGTGCTTAACGATCAGTGAAACCACACTGCAAAGTGTGTACATGTTCCAGCATGGCTCAGTGATACGCAGTTACTAAAGGTGGAATCTAGGTCATCTTCTAATGCCTTACTCTTTTCATTCCACCTGTTTGTGATGGCTGAGCCCATGCAGAAAGACTCAATGTTCTCTGATCTGAACTGGTCCCTAGAAATGAGAATTGTAAAATGATGATTTGCTTAGAGAGCTTGAAGTTATTGGGATGAATATAAGAGCTTTGGTTCTCTGACTTGGAAAAAAAAATGATAATCCTCTGTTAACAAAAAAAAAAAGTAAGAACAGATCTTGCAAATTTTGTTTAAATATTAAAATGGAGCATGAAGAAAGTAGGGTAGATATTGGCATCCAAGCAGGTAAATGCAACTGTTAATTCTTTCTTTCTTTCTGAATTCTGTTTGGATGGGCAGTAATTATGTTGCAATACATATGATGTAGAGATGTTTGTCTTAAGTTGCCTGTAACTAATCTTTGCTAGCAGACAACATTTTAATGGATTTCTGAATCTCATTGTTTTAACTGCAAATTAGGAGTTAAGGTCAACCAGTCATGTCACTAGTGTTGCTAGAAGGATCCTTTTTTATTTGGAAATTAAGATGGAAAAAAAGTGGAATTATGTAGCCTCATGTTGACAATTCTGTTTTGCATTTAGTTGGAAGTCAGTAATGTCCACACATCTTTTTACTCTTTCTAGATTCTTTTCTGATAAACATTAAAAAAATTATAAAGGTTGGATATATTTTAGCGAATCAAGATGCAAAATTAGTGTGGTTGGTTTTATTTATTTTTTTCCCTCACAACTGTTAAGGAAGCACTTTCAAGCTTTTCATACCCACAATATTTCTGATGTGATGGAATAAAACGAGAAAGTATATGAAAGATACCTGCAAATAATTGCTTCTCAAATGTATTCATTTATATTGCAGAATGTCTAATAATACAGCTTTTTATGTATCGGTAGAATTTCAGGGTACCCCTGTTCTGTTCATTGCAAGGATTCATTAACACTTCTATCATACGTACATCATTTCTGGGGTCATGGTGTCACCAGAAATTCCCTGTCAGAATGTTTGGTATTAAAACAGCCTGGTCTCATACATGCAGAATTAAAATGCTTTTCATCATCCAATATGAATGTCTTACCCTGCAGGAATTTACTGCTGGGCCACGATGCAGCACTGGTCAGTAAAATATTACCTTATGCAAATCACTGTGTGCTATTCTATTCCCATTCCTACAACTCTACAGCAGAGCTTCCCAACAGCTAGAGGCTCAATTTGTGTCCACTTACATATTTACCAAGACTCTCCAATCTATCAAAATGCAGTGCAAAATACTCCTCTGATCAGTGCTGTTGAAGTTTTGGGTGAAACTGAACTAGATGTCACTGGCTACAACATGAATTAAAGTTTGCTAGTTCCTTCTGTGGTGTTAGATACAGGGAAAGGTGTTGTACACTCATTTGTGTTGAATAAAATAATTTAAATGAATAATTTTTTTTTTTAATTCAAAACTGAAAGCAATATATTTTAATGAATAAATGGGGAGATGAAAACAAGGCTATTGGAAGATATGTTCTGGTAGAATCCATGAAAGATACTGTAAGAAATCTTTACTTCTCTGGCTTCAGTTTGTTTTCCAGTGGCTCCTGATACAACACTTGCCTTTTTGCACTTTTTTTTAGATTTCAAGTGCTTTCATAGTTAGTGAAGCATGATGTAAATGCTGTTCTTCTGTATTTTCACTGAAATCTGATTTTAATAAGCAATTTTACCAGTTCACGTTTAAAAATAAACCAAGGTGCGAACCCTTTCAACTAGCTTGAGAGGAGGAGGGTAAGTCCGGTAGCCTTTTACAGGACCCCTTCAGAGCTGTCAGCATTATTCAGTATTCAGATGTGCATTGGTGACATGATAAATGTGACAGATCATGTGAGTGAGCTATATTTATTGTGTGACAGAAATGCAGAGCTCTACCTGCCAGTACCTCTCTGTTAGACAACTGCACAGAGCAGTCCATAAGAATTACCTGATTGATATGAGGGTCAAATCTGGTTGCAAGGTAGTCACCTATAATTTAGCAAATAAAATATTTGCTACTCTTCTGGCTTTCATTTTCTCCCTAAGAACCTGAATTTATATTGACATATATAAATTCTTACCTAGAATTTCCTGGTTATCTGAGAGAAACCTAAATTTAAGGTAAGGAGAAAATAGAGTTATAAAAAAATGAGTGCTTATAAATTAGAACCCAACCTGTTTAGTAGGGGCAAATATATTTTCTTCGTGAAATAGGTTTTCTACTTGCTGACATCCCTAAAGTTTGCAATGTTCTATGGCTTTCTAGATCATGTAGATCAGAAAACATGTTACTATCACTAGGGAACACTGTGTCTGTACTTCTTTAATAGTGACAGGTTGAATCCTTTTTAGATTAATGGGACCACCTCTGGCTAAGGGTTACTGAGCTGGTGCAGATTTTTTCATTCAGCTCACTCTGTGTATATTTCTTTAGTTTTGAATTCTTGTACCTATGGGGGGTGTTTGTGGTATTATGTGTTTTTTTGGTTTGGTTTGGTTTGGTTTTTGCAAGACCAATATCTCTGATAATTTCTTTAAAATTTTAACTTTCAGACCACCCTTTACATCCTTCTAGTTGCAGATTTTGAAATAAAAAAAGATTTCTTAGTCAGTGATTTCCCTACAGGAGATTTCAGGTCTTGCATCTTACATTTTGAAGCCCCTTTTCTTAAGCTTTACTACCTCTTGAGGTGTCTCTTTTCCTTGTACTCTCTTGACTTACTCCTTGTTTTGTCTTGGTGCACTTTATCACTGATAAGTCTCTTAACTTGTAAATATGTTGTGTTAAACACTAATGGGATGTGATATCTTCAGCTGCCAAGTTTTACAGAAAATTACAAGAACCTGTTTAAATGGTTTAAATGTTGGGTTGAACCCTAGAGGAATCCTGGGGATATCAGTTTGATTTGCTTTACCTCAAAGGAGGGGACACTTAGGAGTTTTGGGGATGTATTGTTAGATTGTAAGATGTTTTTTCTTGAGAACAGGGTTGGGCTGTTAGGTGCTTCCAGTTTATTTCTTATGGAAATTTGCTTCTCTGCTTGGCATGTGTTCCAAACCCAATACCCACAGTTTGTGGTATTGTCACTGTAGGCTCACCTCTGTTAGGGGGAGTCAGGAGACAATTCATTATGGTTATGATCATTAGTGCTATTCCATCATACTGGCAGATTTAATGTCCTCTATTGCCCTGCAACCAAACTAGTTCCTTGAAGGCCTTTGGGTTCTGAAGGTGCAGAGAAGTAGACGTGTTTGTATGTGTGCCACGTGTTTGTATGTGTGCCACATGTAAAAGCAGGAGATCAGCTGCAACTACCATTGACCAGACCCTAAGAATGCTGCTTATATTAGTTTGTCCCTTGCTTTTCCTATGCACATAAGCATATAGTGCTTACTCCAGTTTCCAGCAGCTTTCTCTATATAGGATGCTGACATGGCATATGAGGCTGTTGCACATTGATCCTTATTATTGAGAAACAAGCAGTAGAACCAAGTTGGTTTTATTCTTGGTCTGTTTCTTAGCTCTGTAGTGCTATTGTTTTCTGTTGAGAATAATGCTGGATTGTTGGCAGCAAAGCTTTCTAAAATAAGTCTCCTAAAATTTTTAGGTTTATATAAAAATATTTAAAAAAAATATTGTAAAGATTTGCTTAATCTCTAATATGTATACAAATGGGAGAGATTTATACATGTTTATTTTTCTAATAGAAAAAAAGTATGATTGGATATTTCCTAAGTAATGGGGAAATAAGGCTTTTTATAAATAGCTATGTATTTTTGAAGCTATAGCCTTTAAAACAGCCAGGCTAGTGATACTTCCATTGCTGTAAAAGGAGCTTGAAGATTTTGCTTTAATTTTAATCTCCCTAGTCAGAGGATTGCAATTCATCATTCTCCTGCAGGTAAAACAGAGTCTGACTTAATTGTATGGGGTCAATATAGCATAAATTCTGTGGAAAGGAAGACTCGTCTTTCATCTTCTCTGGTCAGAACTCTCTATCTCATGGAAGTGATTTAGCTTACCACCTTTTCAAACTGAAATTATCAGTGTTTCTATTAATATCACTGCAGTTGCTGGCACTAAAATGCACTGGTAAAAGTAGCATAAAAGTTTAAAATATTGTAATTTTGCAATTTACAGAGCTTAAGTAACTGGATATGTTTTCAAAAGGGAAGTTCCCTATAATGACTTTCATTTGCTGATTTATTTGGAATTCTCTGTCATTAGTGTCACACCTACTAATAGTGTCAATAGTGTGTGTTTTGATTTGTTGACAAAGAAAATTGTTACCCCACATTAACTGGTTAGAAAGTGAATTCAGGGTGGACTGACCATTGCCCACCTTGTTCCCCTCCCTACTCTTTTGTACTTGGAGTGGAAACAGAGGTAAGTAAATCACAAATCACACATGTAGAGATAAAATACTAAGGCACCTCCTGGAGAAACTGCTTTTAGTGACCATATTTTGCAGTCAGTATGTTGGGTTTTTTATCTATTTGTTTATTTTTTTTTCATGACAAAGATTCTGGAGACAAATCCCAGAAGTTTTATACCTAATTTGCATTGATGATCCCCCCTGCCCTGGGGATTTGGCTCAGAACTGTCATTCATGCTTTGATGTCTCTCCTGTACTACTGTAATGGTCTTGTCCTGTGTCCATAACCCTTTCAGTGGAAGACACTGAACACAGAATCAGGAGTACTCTCTTTAAGTAACCAGCTGTGAAGAAACTATGCTGAAATACAGTATTAATACTTTTTTCTTTTTTAACTTGTTTTCAGGATGCTACAGTTATCTCCCACCTCATGGCACTGCTCAGTAGGTCTCGATATACACAAGAATACATATGTCAGATCTTCTCACATTGCTGCAAAGTAAGAAAGAGAATACATGTTCTTTATGCAACTTGTTTTGTTTCTGGCATGTAGTAAACTGTAAGATGATACTACCTTTTGTGGCAGGAACACTAGGACAGTAATGACTGAGATGTTACTGCTCTGGATTTACTGACAATATTTATTTGGGTTGATAAACATTTCTCTATAGTACAACAACATGTGAAAATAAGTGCTTTTTTATATGGTGTGTATATATATTTATACTTTTGGCTACTAAACAAAGTCAAAAGTAAAGGCAAATAGCAAGCGTCACTATGATCTGTGTAAATTTTGGAAGTTGGTTGTTTATTTTGTTTGTTTTGTGTCTCTCTTCAAGTCTCAAGACAGTGTGAGCACCTCTGTGCAAAGGTCTTGCATCTGCTTTTGAGACAGCTGGTTTAAACCCAGTTGTTTTCCAAGAGATACTTTAGGTTGATAGGGAGAAAAATACTCTGCTCAGTTGAGCTCTACCAGTAACAGATTTATCCAGATGCATGTTCCTGTTGTATAAAGCAGTTACTTTGATATGGGAAAGCTAGTTTAAAAACAGCAGCAACCCCACCCCGAACATGGAGGCTGTTGTTTTTCCCTCTTCTCCCTCCAAGGTTCCACACACCACTGTTTTTTTTATTATTGTGGGGTTTTGGTAGTTACTGTACCCGTGGGTTATACAGTAATTGTATCAAAATAATTCAGTGTAGGAAATCAGACTTGTACAGCATCTTTCTATTTTAGGAACAGTTTAAAACTAAAAGATCGTAGATTGTATTTATCTCCCAGACTAACAAATGAAAAAGTTACAAATTCATAAATTTTGAATTGACCTCTTATTTTTCTACCTTACCACTTAAAATGAGTCTTCTGGTACTTTGAATTATTTCTTTGTTAAAAATGTATTTTTCTCTATGATGACTGCTCTTTATGTACATTCATCCAATTGCATTTCTTCTGTTAAGTGAAACTAATGACTGAAAACTGTAGAGTTACTGTGATATAAAAATATAACTCAGCTGAATAGTATTTATTGACTTGTTTAAAGAAAACATCAAGACCAAATCCTAAGCTGGCTTGTGAAAGTTCAGCTCTACACCTAATATTGGAAAAATAATTTGGTATTTTTAAGGGTAAAAAAAAAAAAGCATCAGACATCTTGTGTTTATGTGGCCCTTGTAAGTCTCCTTAATAGGCTGAGTAGCTTAAACAGGTTAAAAATTGGGCCATGTTGGCTTACAAGGAAAATAACACAGGACTGATTATAGTGTGGTATGAAAGTCAGTTTACACAATCAGGGGTTAGCTCTGCAGCAATATAAACCCTGTTGACTGTGTAAGAACTATTGAGGAACTTCAGGTAATTAATCCAACACGAAAACCGTTATTGTCATGTTTTTCCAGGTGAATTGTTTCCTTGTAGCTCTGTTAAGTCCTGGTGACTTACATATGAAACATAATATTAACAAAGCGAATGCCCAGTTGCTTAACAAGAGCAGAGTAAGGAGGTCTTGTGAACTCGCCATGCTGTTTTGAATGCCTCTTCCACCCCCCAACAAAATTTACAATGAATGTTTTTAAAAATCTCACATTTTTGTAGAGAAACATTTGAATGTGTAAATGGATAGAAGCATGAGTGTGCTAGAAAAGTAAGGTGATGTGTATGAGTATTAGGAAATAGTGGCATTTACAGAATAAACACAAACTTCATAGCAAAGAAAAATGTTTGAAGTTGATTAAACATATCATCACAAATACAAAGTTGATCAAGAACTCACTTCTCTCATGGCCAGGAAGATGCAGCTGTTCAGCAAAAATGTAAATGCCCCCTTCCTTCTATGTTGTTTAGTTTTTGGGTTTCATGTCTGATTCTAAAGGTCCATTACTGTATTTTCAGACATGACAGAATACATCTGATAAAATGAAGAACAATCTGCATGGATTTTCTGATATATATAGATAGGCAAAATATGTCGTGTAAATTTTAAAATAAAATTAAATACTGAAAATTTCAGTGTTGACTACATTTTTAATGAGGATTCCATCTTCCCCCTTAGAAGGCCATGAGTGAAAGAACATTTTAAATTTTTTTATGAACAAGTTAGTATAAGCTTTCATACTTAGGTAAGGCTTAGCATATGAGAGGTATCAATGCTTTTATTTCTCTTTGTCCTTCTCTTAGAAGATTTATTCATTAAGCTAACGGTGACATATCATAGCTCCTGCCCTTCTTGTTTGTTGTTTCTGCGTACTGTTCTCTGCTTAGATCTTGTACATCCGTTTTTTTCTTTGCCTTGGCAGAGTCTTGTTTAGTTTGCTTCCTAGGTTTCTCTTTCTTGCCTGCTCAGATTTTCCTGGAAAAGCTCAGACATTTTCTCTTGAGCTAGGAAATCCTTAAATCAGGTTCCTAGCATTATTACTACTGTTTTCTGCTTTTACTTCATCTCACTGCATTTTTAGAGTTAAAATTAACTGATGGAAAACATTGACCCTGGAGAAGAGCAGTCGTAAGCAAGGGAAAGTGTTGATTTACTGGGGCAGCAGATGCTGTTCTTACAATACAGAGACAGGATTCTATCATCATATAAGCAAATAAGTAAACTGAAATCAAGGACATATAGATGGTATGCTGAAATACAAGACAAAATATAAGTTTCTTTCTATCACAGTTGACTCATTTCAAGAAAAAGTCATGTGAGTAGTAGGTAAGTGTTACTGTTTTAATGGTCAGATTAAGAAGCTGAGGTATGCATTTGGAAACAACGTGGTTGTATGAATAATTTGAAAAATGGTTTTGGAACTTATAGTTGAATGTGGTGACATCTCCGCATAAGTAATAATTTTGCCAGCAGCTGAAAACCTTGTGTCTGGGAAATTTCCAGGATAAAGCCTGTAATCAAGGCAGCTTTCTCCCAAGCCCATTCTGAGAATGTTTTCTCATGTGATCTTAGGCCTGGTGCTGGATCCCTGAACCAAGGTACATTTGCATTTAGATATCAGCTTTTAAAATTTCATTATGGAATTAATTGCTACATTGTTCTATCCTATTGCTTTCTTGAAAATTGACATTTTGTGATGGAAAATCATGCAAGGTGTGATTTTTTTTTTTTTAATTTCTGAAATATTATATCATTCAATCATATTTGAAGAAAAAGATCACTGTAATAGGACTGTCTCCTGGAACTCTGTCAGTATTCCCAAAGTGAAACAAAAGCAGAAGGCCTTGCTGTTAAATTGGTGCCTGTGCTGCTTGGAAATGATACATTATATTCTCAAGTTTTCACATTTATATTTAAAGTGTTCCCTGTTTATGGGTTAGTGCATTATGTGCATTATACGGGTTAATGATTGTGTATTAAGCTGGACTGGTTCGTGCAAGCCCAGTGCATACAGCGTAGATATTTTCACGTGCATCCAGTTGGGCAACTAAGAATATACCCAAGAGTCACCTCTGTACATGCATTTGTCCTGTTTGCACAGAATTTACTGTCTGCATCTTACTGAAAAATCACTAATACATGTGAATTACTAAAACTGTCTAGGTAAATATAATTTCTTTTACTTTAATTTAATTTTTTTCACATATTTTAATATCTATTCTTCAGCTTCAACACTGGCATAGCTGCGGCTTTAAATCATTGCCTCAGCCACTTCTGTGTGCCAATGTAAGTTGTTTTCCTACTTCAACCATGCTGTTTTAATTGCATTTTTTTGTAGAAAGCTCTTGGTGGCAGTAGCAGCTGAAGCATCTCTTAAAGCATCAGATATGTTACATCTAAATGTAATTTTATGCCTTTTTTTTTTTTCTTCAAAGTGAGGGATATTCTAAAAATGTTCTTTTGACTGTAAGAGGGATCTGATTTCAGCTGTATCTCAAATGTGAAAATAAAGTGACTCCTGCCTACTAGGGTGTATAGCTGTGCCTGTAAACTCAGCTGGGTTTGAACAAAAGACTGAGGAGTGAAGATACTCTCTTCACTTGCAGAATAGTCAAGAAGATTAATTCAAGGTATGATAGATGCTGTGGCATCCTAAAAGCTGAATTGAAATTGCACATAGCCTGTGCTTAATGCAAAGGTAACTAGAATCTGCTTCTAAAGAGATGTTTGTAAGTCACAGATCAGATTTCACAAGAGGCTATTGAGGGTTGCAGGCCCCATTGAGATTTCATGTTGTTTTTTCCCAATCTTGCTGAGCCTTGTTGTACTACAAATGTTCTGAGAACTTTCTACTGCAAAATTCATTCTTTGTGTTTCAGTCTAAATGCTTTCTAAAACTGGGAAAAATACTGATGTATCAGCCATTGCCAGCGGATCTTTTAGAATTGTTGAAAATGCTGGGAATCTTTTATACGGTTTGTACAGGAAATGAGGACCTTTTGATTGTTTTCAATATGAAGAATAGAAGCATAAGTACTTTGTCCGTGTTTCTTTATTTGTGAAAACCTAATTTCTTTGCCTATTGAAGAAGAGTGGAAACGATTACCAAAAAAGGACAAATGCTATAAAATAAGAGTTGGACTTTTTTATTTAAAAAAAATTAAATCTCACAAAACCAAACCGGTTGGTATGCCAGCTGATTACAAAGTAAATGTTAGTAAATCTACCTTTAATTCTTAATAAGTCACAGATAGCAGAAATCTTTTCTTAACTGTTTTTAAAAAAATAAATTGTGTGTTATGTTTTCCTTTGAAGGGTCCAGATCACCAGACAATCTTATTTAACCATGGAGCTGTTCAGAATATTGCACATCTGTTAGTCTCCACCTCCTACAAAGTAAGACATGAAAATTAGTCTGTTTTACATACATTTATGAAAGTAATCCAAATGATTATAGAAACTGTTTTATGCATATGAACTAAAGCTATAAATAGGTATAACGTGTATTTCTAGAATAACAGTTGGTTTTATTTGTTGTATGGGTTTCTGTCAAAATAAGAGCTATTGCTTCATAGTGCTCTGTAAAATTAAAACACCATTAATTAAAATGGAGATGGCTGTTGTTGGTTCAAGGGAGAAGAGTCACTTGGCAACCCAATAAAATGGTCTTAATTTGTTGAAAAATAAATGGGGAAAAAAAAAAAATTAAGCTGAAGAGAGGCAAATGTAAACCCAATATTTATGACTGTCCAAAAAACGCCCATGTTTTTGTCTTGCTTGTCTTTTTTGCAAATAGTTCACAACATGCCCTGTAGAAAGATAATTCCAACAAGGGAGATTATAGGTGTGAAGGTGTGATACATATATTTCCATCTACCTTTTACTCATTGTCTACATTACTTGCTGATATTACAGAATTACTTTGTACAAGCATATACAGCAATATAGACCAATTTAGCTTTTAACATTTACACTTGACATATAATTATGTTTTTACACAGGTTCGAATGCAAGCATTGAAATGTTTCTCAGTTCTAGCCTTTGAAAACCCGCAGGTATCAATGACTCTTGTAAATGGTGAGTATAGTGCCACTGCTGCTTATTTGATGCTGTTTATTGACTGGCTGAATTAGAATTGCTTGGCATTCTTTTTCATTACTTGCAGTGTCGGTGGATGGAGAATTGTTACCACAGATTTTTGTGAAGATGTTACAAAGGGACAAGCCTATTGAAATGCAGCTCACATCAGCCAAATGGTAATTTTCATCAGTAATTAGAATGAAATAGTATGCAATTTAATACCTTTTAACTATTCTTTTTTTGCTTGTTGCAAAATATTATGTGATCTAAAATGTTAATGCAAATAATATCTATAATTATTATCTAAATCCTTGAAGAAGTGGTTCTCTCCTAATAATCTTCATAGCATAACTTTTGCTCTTTGCTGTACACAAACAGGAAGAAGGTAGCTGAGCAGTAGTTTTGTCAGGATCATATAGTCAGACATGGATTTTCACAAGCTGAACTGAACTTTTCACGAGTAGCTTGGATGTTATGAGAAGTTTTACTTTGAATAGCCTATGGTCAGTCGTACAGAGTATAATAAATCATCATGCAGTATAAATTAATGTCCTCGTTGAACCGTTGGTCAGAGGACTTAGGTGACTGGGGCTGTGGTGTGGTGAGAACTGTATGCACTAGGGTGGTGAGAGAGCAGAGTTAGTCCCTCTTCTCAACTGTTTTAAATAACTTTAATTAAAAGAGATTATTTTTTAAGCTTCATATTTCATACAGCAGAATTAATGTTATTAATTTTATAGTTCAAATAAAACTCTCACTTCTGGTGTGGGCACATTTCTTTGTGTTCATATTCATAATGGCTTTCTACCCTATGACAAAATGTAACCAAGCTCCGTAATGGCAACACTGGGGTTATACTCACATCATTAGCTGGGAACTGACTCCCTTTTCCTTTTGTTGTGTTGATAATAATGGAATAAATTATTTTAGAAGGTTAAAGAGGGAAAATTATCCATTACTATTAACTCCTAAAAATAAATGTAACTCCAGAGTTTGATCACTGATGTATTCTTTGATACTCTTTTATATTCTGATGGCTTCTTTTTCACTTGGATTAGTGAGTTCTCCAATTCAGTTCACTAAACAATTTTGCTGACACTTGTCCCAGTGCAAATCTCAAGATTCTGGGTGAGGAACAAGTGGGATAGGTGGGATGACCTCTCTTGTAGTATTGCCAGCTTATAATAACAGACCACTAGTGAAAGCAGTTATAAAGATATGTATGTGTTGGGGGTTGTTTAAGGTAATCCTGCTCCATGTGGGAGGTCCAACTGGGGACCATCCATGTTCCCTTCCAACTAGAATTGGTCTATGGAATCTGGTTTTACTGGTTTGGTTAGGTGGCTCTTAGTGAAGAAGGCAAGTTAAATTAACTGCATTGTAGCAGTCTCAGTTCTGGTTTGTTTTATGTGCTTCTTTGCGAATTATTTTTTTTACTGATCTCGAGATATAAAGCAGTTAATAAGTCATAAAGGCAGGTTGGAGTTAGAAGAATTGTTCTGGCTTTGGACTGTCGTCTTGTTCTGGGATGAATACTCCCAGGTCTATTCTTTACAGGTCTGCTTCAGATTGGAAGTAGTAGGAGTAAACAATCCCATTTTTTGCTGTTGCTTTGCAGTACTTTGGCTCAAGTGGACTTTTGAAAGTGTGGAAGAAAGTGATGTACTGAAAAGCAAAAAAGAAAGTGGTAGGAAAACGGAAGGCAAAGAGCATCTTGAGTTTCAGATTGCATCTCTCATTAGTCCATGGGCAGTCACCCTTCTCAGTAGGTCACTCAAAGCCTTAGTTTCATGGCAGTCCTGGGTGCTTGCAAAGACCTACTGAATTTTCTTCTGTAAGTCTATTCCCTACCAGATTCCCTCTATCACTCTTTTATTTTCTTCTAATGAGGGTACTCTTTATGTTGTTCTAAATTAGGCTTCACTCCTGTCTTGCCAACTTTGGTCAATTAATCTGCAGTTCCATTCCGGTTTATTAGTAGTGTCTTTGGAATGCAGATGTAGAAGGGGTTTTATGTATTTGTGAAGCCTTTTGTTGAATTTCTGTTTGAATCCAGACTGACATACAAGGCTATCTCAAGAAATTCCCTTTGTTTTTCAACAATTGACATAGGACTGGAAGACTCAAGTTAGTACCTCTTTGTTGAAATGGTATAAAAATCCTTCACTTGATCAGCAGTGTTGGCACAGAAGCATGAGCAGTAAGCTTCTTGGAGAGTGATTTGCAGCTACAAGTAGAGCAGTAATATTTTCTACTAAAATTGCTGGAAATGCTTCCATCTAAGCCAAGCTGATTGTACCTGAAGTAAGAATAGTTTATTTTGTGTTTGAAATAGAACTACGTTGTTCTGGCAGAACTACGTTGTCATGACTATTTCCTACTGCCAGCTGCAAAGGCTTGGACAGTAGAAGTTTATAAAATGATCTCTATGCTAACAGTCAAGTTGTATTTTTTTTATCTTCCAAGAAATAATACATAAGATTTCTGGTGATAGAATTCTAGTGATGTCTGTCACTGGTAAGTGCTTGGAATAGGATCAACAATGTTACCAGAAGGTGAAAGAACTGTCTTCAGGAGAAGAGCTCAGGAATGCAGTGAAACACAATATGGATGCAGTTCGTTACTGTATTAGTGCTTCTTGGCTGAGCAATTATAAGTGACCCTATATATGCTTTGTAACTGCCCAACTGAAAGTTGAAATGTGTTCATTTTAAGTCACCTTCACTGAAAATAGGTTATTTCTATCACCTATGTTAATAAGTAAAAGCCAGTTACAGTGGCTTAATTCAAAAGCTAAACCAAAACATACCTGACTGTTCCTTCCCTGAATGCAGAGCAGTTATCCTCCAGCTTCATTTCCCTTCCTGTAGCAGAGCAGGTAAAACTTATAAATCGCTTAATGTAAAATATTTCTATTGGTGGGTGAATTGCTTTGCATTTCTGGTAGCTTGAAGTGTGTGTGCAGGTAAATTAACAAAGAAGCTTACACATTTATCTGATGTTGTGTGTCAGTATTGTAATTTGAGATCTTGGAGTTGTCATATCCACTGAGCTGTTGTCTACTACAGAGCAAAGGCTGGTTTGGTTCAGTGTCAGAGCTTTAATTGGGTCATCATTAGCAAAACTGTGCTTATTCCAGCAGAATGTTAAGTCATGCCTGTGGACAAGCATCACAACGATGCCACATCTCCTCAGCTAATGCAGAGCTTAAATATTTTCTGACTAAGCTGTCAGACTACCAGTGCTATATTGATTCTCTCCTGCACGTTGTCAGTGCTTGCTCATGTTGTGTGCAGCAAAGGACAGGTCTATGTATATTGCTCCTTTACATTAATGTAAATTCTTCATTATGGGGTTTTGTTTTCATTTTGTTATGTTTTGTTGGTTTATTGTTGGGGTTTTTTNGTAAAGAGGTTTGTGAGTCAATCAAGTTTGGTAGTTAGGCCTTTTTTAACCAGTATGTACTGTACGTATTGACTGATTTTCCAGCAAGATGTTCTGTACTTGAAATCTGCTTAAAAGTATGTCTGTAGTGGTTTGTTTGTGTGCCCACGTCTAATAAGCACAAATGTATTTAAATCAGTGGTAGAATAAAGGGGATATACATATCATTAGTACTGTTGGTTGTTCTGCAGTCTCTCACTTCAGTGCATGAAAAGCAGTGATAGATGAATGTATCTTGTTTTATGTTGTTACAGCCTTACGTCCATGTGCAGAGCCGGAGCAATACGGACAGATGATTCTTGCATCATTCTTAAGGTGAGCTGGTTAAAACAGTTTTCTGTTAAAATGCTTTTCTCAGGTAGGGCTATCCTGCCTTTATTTGTCTCATATAAAAAAGCAGCACAAAATCTGTTACACTGAAGATTTCAAAGCACCAAGTTCTCCTGAGCTTTTTATTTGAAAATTTATTTCCCTAGTTTCCCTTTGTGTCATTAAGCATTTATAGTGACATGGATTTTTAAAAAAGTTTTAAATGAAGAATCATACTAAAAAGTCAATATCCAGGAAAAAATATCCCAGAGGTTGACACACATCCATCTAAGGTTTGTAATCATTTCAGTAGCCGTTTGTAGGGAACATGGAAACAACATTACTGCCTTGATCTCTGTGTATGAACATGGCACTGGTTTGTTTTTCAGTAGCTTATTTCACAAGACTATAGTTACAACACTTGCACAATCTCCACATAGGGTCTGTCACAAGCAGATGATTTCTCAGGTTTCACACTGTTTTTGTACATTTGTCTGCTTCATCCTTTGGCATGGGGAGTTACAGAAAAACCTTGTCGTGATAAAATGTTGGATTTGATTTTTGTACTCTGTGGGACTTTATAAGGAAATTCAGTAAAGAAAACTTCATTAAAATACCATAGGAATGTAACCTCTTTCTTAACAGTCACACTTTTATAGCTAGTCAAAAGGGGGGGGGGAGAGCTGTTGATAAGCAAACATATCAGGCAGAGGTCAGATAATACTAACACTGCTTGTTTCTCCATGAGATATTGAAATATTACTGTAGTACTGCAATAAGAAAACATGTTTGCTTTCTTTGCTAATTGCTCTAGCAGTCTGTCAGACTCCAAAGCTTTTAATATATTTTTAGCATCCTTCATTTCAGAGAATAACACACAGTTCCGACGTATGGAAGTGCAGTTTAAATGCCTGATTTATTTTTTTTCCCATGTGTGCCCCTATACTGAGGCTGAGAAGACCACATGTACTCTTGGTATGAGTCTAGCAAGTGAAGGGTCTAATCAGCAAAGCAGTCATTGTCAGGATTTGGTCGTATGTGATCTGAGACTTAGTAACTTTTTACAGGAGTGGTTTGTCTTTGGCTGTAAAGGCCCCTCTGTGGTACTCAGTTCCTCTTGGGAACAGACAACTAATAACTGTATTCGTGAACATAGTGTGCTGCAAGCCCATGGCACTGCAGATTGCTGCGTGTACTGTTTAAAGCAACAAGTACTCGCCACCAAATGCTACTGAATAATATCTTCTGACTGTGGTCTGGTGTAAGCTTCTGCAAGTTTACGTGTTAAACTGGAAAATTATCACCACAGTATCAAGAGTTCTGCCATAGTCCTACTCATGAGTAATGCTGGGGCAAATATAGGCTGTAGGTACGATAGTATAGTAAGATATAGTAATAGATAGTAAGAAAGTATATTTAATCCTCTGACTATCTGTGGCAGTAGAATCTGGCATATCTACAGTTTTTGATAGTGAGGTTTTGGTATCCATCATTCCAGGTAATGACAGATGAAAAATCCATATGTTGTCTGAGAGAACGGTCCATCCCTCCTGTCTTTTTATGCAAGAAAGCTCAAAATGCAATTTATTCCAGTGTTGTTAGTGGCATCTGTTCTCCACAGGCATCTGGTCTTACAGCAAGTGAGGAAGCCAAGATAAATCCTTCTCCCTTATTCTCCTATTTAGCTTTTCTAAACTGTGATGCTCCAATGCTCCCGATCTTTCTTTGCTCTTCTGAGCACATGTAACTGAAGGTTACAGTTCCATGCTCCCAACCTGTTTTGCTCCTCCAAACCTCATTCTTCTCTTGACAATCTCAGAAATCCCTGACCGCCGTCTTAACACCAGGTTACATCCTGGTCAGAACATGTGGGTTCCAAAACTCTTCCGCTGAGAGAGACTGATGCTGTAGGCAAAGGCAGTTTATTGCTGATAGCTGCCCGCTAACTGTGCGGGGCTGTTCATGCTCTGCCGTGTGGTCCGACACGATAACTGCTGTCCTTTCAAACCATTATGAAATTATTTGCTTTCCAGCCCACAGCAATGGGAGTGCTTTCTTTCTCATGGAAGCTCATTCAGCACAAATAAACATTCTGAGCTGTGGACTAAATTTGCTGTAATACTTAAGAGTAGATGAAAGAGTGAGGAGAGCAGGGTGGCCCAGGACCTTGCCGTCTTGTTCAAACAACTCAGGTAATTTCTTCTTTTCTTCTGGGGTCACTCCAGGAGCTCATAGTTTTAAGATAACACACTGTATCAGTTTGTGGTAAATCCAGTCATAAATTATTTGACCTCTGATGAACTAAAACAAAGCAATGCCCACTTTAGTTTTCATAAATTATTGAAGAGAAATTTAACCCTTTGAAGATAAATTTAAATCTCTTAATTTGGCAGACAGTGAGGGATATGTGTTCCCATAATTGTTTTGATTTATTTTCATTCCCCAGTTTGAGTAGTAGCTTGGCCTGTAACATAAGGAAATAAAATCAGTTGAGGTGGGGAGAAAGCAGAGGAGGCTGGTAAATAATAGATTTTATGGGAGGGGAAATTATTTCTCTGGCAAACTAATAACAAAGGTGACAGTTTGTCCAGATAACCTGATGCATTCCAGCAATAACATGTGAATGATGTATTCCATCTTTACAGTCTGTTTTCAGGCTTTTATCAGCTGACCAGAAAAGGTTAGGTGTGCATTTTTGGTTCTTCATCTTATACCTCTAAACCAATCCCCTACTCCTCTGTGTTGATTATGTTGTACTAACCTGTAGGTCTAATGAAACAGTTAAAATGTGTCTTCAGAATTCTTGATTTTGTTTAGTTTTAAACATACGGTATTGCCAAAAGTTGAAAAGTATGAGACGTGTGTTTCTTGGGTGTTTGCAGACAGTGACTTAATGTCTGGCCCTGGAATTCCAAGAAATGGCTCATTTCAGGCCATTTGGCCTTGGAAAGAATTGGGAAGTACTTTATCTTTGTGATTTAGCTATGGAATTCTACTTCTTTCTTACTCAACCTTAATGTAATTTTTTTGACAGCCTATGTTAAACTTCCATGATTTTATTTGTGCTAATGTCAGTCTTTAATATACCTTATGCCAGCTTGGTAGTTTAAACTGATACTATTTAATCATTATGGTGCAGTTCTGAATTCTACAGATCTAGAAGCATATTAACAATAAAATGCTTGAAGGCTTTTAAAGCAAGCTTTGAACAAATTTTCAGAGGTCTTAGAAATCTCACTTTTGGAACGAGAACTTCTGAGGGCTGCTTAACCCTCAGCAGCTGTCTTCTCACTTAAACAGGTCTGGTGAACCTTCTAAGGAAGCAGGAGATCCTCAGATGTGTCTCTGCTATTAGAACCAGTTTTCAGCAGTTCATACTGAAAGTTTTATCTGATGTCTTAAATGACATGCAGAGAGGAGGTGCTTTGGCTCACTAGATTAGGTACAAGACTTAAAACCTAAATGATAAGCCTTGTGGATACATCTACTTCATTAATAAATGTAGGCATGTTCTGTAACTCTGCTTCCTTGCCTCTGGAATGGAGAGAAGATAGTTATCTATTTAATCATTTGAGCAGTCAATGGATAAATGTTATTTCAGGTCCCCAAAACATAATTCTGAGAAATGTTTTCTACTTGTGTAATTCTGTTGGAAGTCAGTGGAGTTTACACAAGCAAAAGCCTTGATATTATTCTTCATTGATTTTCATATTTCTGTTTGGACAATTGGTCTTACCAGAGTTAAGTGTGCTTCACTGAGCTTCAGGTAAAGATAGATATGATTAATATTCAAAGTAGAGAAACTACGACAAAAATATTGCCATGTGAGTGTAACCAAGGTAGAGTTAAAAGGGTGACAAGCAGAACAGACTTGTATTCCAAGTGAACTTCATTTCTGGTTAACCAAATATACTTCTTGGGAGTAGTCCTCCCTTCCCTACTTCTAGCAGCCGGCATGGATCAAGGAAGCCCCGAGATAATTTTTGATTACATTGTACTTGGTCAGTTCTAGATAGCAAAAAAAGGTCAGTTACTTCTTGGGGGCAGCTTGGGTACTTTTGGTTCATGTGTGTAGTAAGAATAAACTTCTGCAAATATGAACTTTTGAGGGGATTTATTTTTTTGTTTTGGTTTCAGTTGTTGTGAAACTTTGACCGTGGTTACTTCTGAACATTGCGTTCATGCCAGCTAGCTTTGACTTCATGAGAAGCTGGTTGAAAGTAGCCTACTGTGTACTTAGTAATGCCTGAACAATTTTTCTGTATATCTTTAAAAAAAACCCTCTAAACCCACTAAAATCTTTTTGTCTGAAGGTACTGATCTAAAGAATATTGTTGAGAATTGCTCTAGCATAGTTGTTTGATGTTCTGGTTTTTTTTTTTCTTTAGCTTGTTGATGAACAGAGCTACACTAAACAATGGTGGGTTTTTTTTCTATTTTATTTCTAAACTTTTCAGACTCTGCCATGTTTGGTTCGAATGTGTAGTAAGGAGAGACTGCTGGAGGAGCGAGTAGAAGGCGCAGAAACGCTGGCTTATTTGATTGAAACAGATGTGGAGCTCCAGAGAATTGCCAGCATTACTGACCACCTCATTTCCATGCTTGCAGAATACTTCAAGTATCCCAGTTCAGTGAGTGCAATCACTGATATCAAGAGGGTATGTTTCCTTACCTGCTTCTGAAACACTGAAAAATGTGCAAAAAGAATAATAAATGGGTTCAGAGTATTTTTTTTTTATTATTCTATTTAAACCTTATGTCGAAGTTCCTCTATGAAGGTGACCAGATGATTCTTGATGTGTGTAGCCCCCAAGTCTTTGCTCGCTCACTGCTTTTTCTGGAGCCTGTATTATCCAAACTGAAACTGTTGTGCGTATCTGGACTCTCCATCCTGTGAGAAAGGTGCTGCCATTCTTCTGTGTCAAGGATGGAGATAAGGGCCATGAGTAGTTTAATATAGCTTCACCATACACCTTTCATTACGTATTCCAGAGATAGCAATGAAGTATGAGACTGAGGCATCTGTCAGGTTTCTCTTTTACAGAACTGAAAAGATGTGCATTCAGGAGCCAGTACGTTTCAGTTTCCTAAGAGGTAATAGTCCATGTGATGAGAAATTAATTTCATTTCTTAGGTCAGGTTTGTGAAAAAATATTAAGTTCAGAGAAGGTTCTGTTCTGTTAAGCAGACAAACATGTGGATGTCATGTACTATTTCATATTATGAGTTATCTGCACTTCCAAGAGGTTGGATAAGCAAAGACCAGATTTACCTTGGAGACTTAGTTTCATAGGTTCTAGGAGGTTTTATTCATGACCTTCTTTTAACAGACCTGCTTGCGCTTTTCAAAGCACTAGTGAATCAATCAACCTCAGAAGCAATACTGGTTTTGATGTTGTGCATAGGGAAATATTCATTGCCTATTCACTTCCCCTCTTACCGAGTCTGATTTTTAGGGGGAAAAAAAAAAAGTTACTGAGCCTTGTTTCATTTCTGAAACTAGGCCAAGAGGTAGACTTACTTCTTAGACTTCTATAGAAATGGGTCTGATTCTCCATATAGAGCTGCACTAAATTCTATGTAAAAATGCAAATTAAAATTAAAAAAAATATATTTACAGTATCAAATTAAATAAGTAGAAGAAGGTTTAGCAGCTGATTTGGGAGTAACAGACATTGACTGTAGCATCAAAAATATAGTTCGGTTCCAAATGTGAATAGGGCAATTATAAATATTATGACATTCCTTTGAGTGTTCAGAAGGTCTGTAGCAACAATCATCTGGGAAGCCAGGGCACACACTTTGTAAAGAATGCTTTGATTTACACCCTGTAAGGTAAGAGTTACATGAGTGAGAACTCTGCCAAATGGATTGCTTGTCTGTTTTAAATATTTTTAACAGTGATATCACACATTGTGCTCTAATATAGCTGCACCAGAGAGAATTACTCATACAGCTTAGTTCTTGACAGTTCTTTCATTTCAGTTCTTTGCTGCTTTAGAGCAACGAGGCTGGTGAAGGGACTGATGATCTCAGAGGTCTTCTCCAGCCTCAATGATTCTATGAATACTAGCATTTTTCTGGCATTTTGTATAGACTTCAAATATTGCAATAGTTTGTGGAGCCCTTTGGTACACAGTTTTGAGGATGGTCAGAATCACAGAAAAAAATCTCAGTGGTAAGAATGAGGAAGTCTGAAAGTCTCAATTTTCTGTTCAAAGCAGGATCAGAGCTGAGCTTAGATGAGGTTGCTCAAGGCTTTGTCCAGTTGGATCTTGAAAACCACAAAGAATGGAGATGAAACAACCTCTCTGAGCAAGCTGTTCCAAAGTTTGAGTGTTCTAATAGTGATTTTTTTTTTTTCCTTGTATGTAATAAGAACCTCTCCTGTTTCAGTTTGAGTGGTTTTGCTGTCTCTCCTGTCTTTGGTGTGCACTTCCATAAACAGTCTGGCTCCAGGCTCTCCTTGTAGGTGTTGGAGGTCTCAAGGCTGCTCAGCCTTCTCTTTTGGATGAACAAGCCAGGGTACACCCCATCTGCTCCTCCAGGTCTGCTCTCCTGAAGTCGAGGCTCTGTTACTCTGCTCCATGCCTTTCTCATGTCTCTCAGGAACTTGAACACCACTATTTTATGATCCCTGCAGCTAGTGATCCCATTAGTTATCATACTCCTAAGCAGTTTTGCCTGGTTTGTGAGCAGCCTATCCAGTGGTGCATCACCCTAATTCACCCTTCTAGCACCTGTGTTAGGAGGTCATCTTCCAGAAACCTCCTAGACAGCTTTCACCCTACTACTGGAAGTTAACATCCACCTTAAGTTAGGGGTCCCGTGATTTAGAGACTGGCTGTAATTCCTGATTTTGCTTCAGTTCTCTTGATAAAAATTCCCTTGATTCTCTCCCAGGTTTTTCACTTCTGGCTTGTTCTTGTAAGTTTCTGTTGGGTAAATAAGAATAGTTTTTGACTGAATATTTTGTCTGGATAGAGTCATAACTTTATGGTAATATTTTGGCCTCTATAAATAGTTTAAGTTGTATTATCTGTAGCTCAGATGAGAAGTTAACCATGTTCTTGACTTCAGTTATGGTATTTGGTTGGTAGACATGGACATCAGCTAAGGGTGCAGCAGTTCATTTGTGATTCTGGCCGGCCTTGATATGATGGACAAATGCTCAGTTAGATAAGCACTAGTTTACAACTAGTTTACAACAAACAAGAATATCACACCTGTAATGTTTTAATGTCTAAATGTGAGATGTGCTTTATTTAAATAGCTCGACCATGATTTGAAGCATGCCCATGAGCTGCGCCAGGCTGCTTTCAAGCTGTACGCTTCCCTGGGAGCAAATGATGAAGATATCCGAAAAAAGGTGAGCCTGCAAAAAAAAGTTAGCAATCGGCAGAGACATGGCTGAAAGGAAGGCCGAAAGGCAGTGCAAGAATTTGCACCCTAGGCTGCCTCTGTTTTTTTCCCCTCCCCTCTCCATTGTGATGTAAATGAGCTGAAACAAGGCTCTCTTCCTGTTCCATTAATAGAAACTTTCAGATTGCACTTTCCTTGCATGGGATTTGAACAAAAATTAATGTCTTGACAAAACAAAATATAAAAGTAAAGTTTGTTTATGCAAACAGCTTCACAGTGATGAACTAGATTCTCACAGTAAGTTGTCTGAAGATGTTGTGGTCCTTGCTACTCGTAAACTGTGCAGGAATATTGTGGCATATGCATAATTTCTGAAACCTATGTTTTCAGCATCAGAAGGTGCCTCTGTTGTCATGTATCCTATTACAAAACAAATGTTTCTTCAAAAACAAATCCTGGAAAGTCTAGTCATATTGGGAAACAAAGTAAAACCTTCCTCTGTGATTCTGAAGTGACCAGGGACTTGCACTGCCAGAACAAAGCAGTTGGTGTGGAGGAGAACAAACTTCAGAAAAGAGGTTCAGTGATTGGAGCACTCATATAGTTAAAGTTATGCATGGAAAGTGGAGGGAAATGAAACAATGAATGGTCAAAAACGGCATTTAAAAAAAAAATTTTAGACTTGCAGTGTGAAATATGGCAAGTACTGGAGGCAGGAGAATTTTCTGAATTTATTTGCTGGTTAAAGGGGAGAAAGATATGGATAAAAATGGAGGAAAACACAGTGTTGAAAATATAAGTAGCAGGAAGTTTTTATCAGTAACGAACCTTTTAGGATGTGCAGAAATCAAACCCATAAACTTCTGTTTTGTTGCAGGATGAACTTTTTTAGTTAATAATAAAGATCCTTCTTTTACATATCAAAGAATTGTTTTTAATAAGTGGTGGTACATGACAAGTTGATTTATTACACAAAAGCCTTCTTTCATTTTGGGATTAGCTCCCTTTTATCCCGCTCTTAAGTGCTTGTGCTGGCCATGTCTAAATATGGCAGATGAAGCTACTATGTGTTTCTTTCCAGAAGGCTCTACAACATGTCTTAACTTTGTATATATTGTGTGCACTCACACAGGCTTTCTTTCATTTTAATATGACATTAAGGGTAATTCATATACATATACATCTCTCCCTCTTGTTCCTTGATGATTAATAAAATCCTGTAGATCACAGTAGTGGAGCACAGAATGTAGATTTATTTTTTTTCTCTAAATTATATGCAGGTAGTCAACACTCTGCACCTATTTTGGGGAAGAGAATGTGGCTTGCTGGTTTTAGCTGCAGATTTTATATGCAATATTGAAAATGTTGCAGACAAAAACCCAACAACCTGTGAAATGCTTATATTATTTAATTCATACAACATTCATTCCCTTTTGCTCCAGATCATCGAGACAGAAAATATGATGGACCGTATTGTTAATGGCTTGTCTGAATCTAGTATCAAGGTGCGATTAGCTGCAGTCAGGTAGGAGGCTTTTCTGATTCGTGCAGATGCTTTTGTCAGTCTGATGCTATACTTGTTAGAAAGCTAATCTAAAATAATTTCTACCGGTGGAAAATTTAATGAGGGTGGGAGGAGTTATCCTGGACTACTAGTACAGTGTTTTCTTTTCGCTATTTGCAGTCTACTGCTTAGAAATTCTAAGCTGAATCTTTTTTTTAGAAGCAATATATATATTACAGTAATGTACATGTAAGTGTATATGTTTCACAGTAAAGGTTGATTTTCCATTGTAGATGTTTGCACAGTTTGTCCCGTTCTGTACAGCAGCTCAGGACAAGTTTTCAGGATCATGCTGTATGGAAACCTTTAATGAAGGTCAGTAAAGAAAGTCTCAATTACTGAAGTGTTCTGTTCTAATAAAGGAGGATATGGTGTCTTGTTCAATTTGTGTTCCTTTCTGTAGAAGCATAATAAAACTTACCTAGAAACCACCACGTAAGAGTTGTAAATCACAAAAGCTAAGGAGCAGCAAAGAGGATTGTGGTCCATGCTAGATTTGCTAGATTTTAGCCGTGTGTGTGTGTTTTGCTGTTGTTGTTGGGATTTTTTGAGTGATCAGTGAATGAGACAAAGTTATCCCTAGTGTCTATAAAGGGCACTAGGAAGCTGTGGAAGAATAATCTCTTAATCTATAGGATTTAGATACATGTACTCTAGTGTAAGCCACTGGAAATGCCATAATTGTTAATGTTTGTGATTTGCTTATTGCTCTGAAACAAAAGGTGATACAGAACAATCCCTCCATTCCCCCTTTCTTTGCTGAGGGAGCAGTTGTATCCTCCATGCCTGTTTTCCTCAGTTTTCTCAGAACATGCAAGGGAGATGCGTTGTTTAAGAATGTCCTATACTGCTTCCTCTGGAGAAACATGCACAGTTGAGAGAGAGCATAACCTGTTCCAGGCTTCTTGCTTTTCTGAGAGGATGGTTGTGTAGAAATGTGCTATGCTGTGCTTTGCATGAGGTACAGAAGGGTTGAGGAGGCTCCTGGAGCTTCCTCCACTTTTTTGTAAACCACAGCACAGTGATGCACTGCAGGACACAGCCTGCTCTCGAGAGAATGGCTGCAGAGCTCAATTACAACTGCAAGTACACGTGTGCTTAGCAGAGCGGGAATCTGTTCCCACTGATTTCTTTTAAATTGGACCTGAAGGCTCTCAAATCTGGCTTCTATAAAATAACTCTGCATTGCTCCAGCTTGTCATGTAATGTGTATCATCCCATTTTGTTGAATGAGTGCTGTCTGGATCTGCACTGCTAGCATCAAAGAATCTCCTGAAGTATAGAATATCAAAGTGCAGCATAATTACAGGTAGTCTGTTTCAAAATGATCCCTTCCTTATCCTTCTAGTTAATGGAGATTCCTCACGCTCTCTTTTGTGACTGCAGGTTTTACAGAATGCTCCAAATGAAATTCTTGTAGTAGCATCTTCCACGCTATGCAATCTTCTTCTGGAATTCTCTCCAAGCAAGGAGGTTAGTATTTATCCAGAAAAAAGAAGAGGTAATAGACAAAAGTTACAGTAGTTCAGTAAGATACCTTAATTGGTAGCCACTGCTTGTGAAGCAGTACAGAACTGTAATGTTGGGCAGACTGTATATCTGAGAGCTTGCGAATATAAAAAGACCCAAATCATCTGTGTACAGGGCTGTGACACTTAAATATTGTTGACTAGTTAAATGTTGTCTCAAAAGAAGTAGACATGAACTTCTGGAGTGTTTTACCTGTAAAACACAATTAAAAAATTCATAAGCAAGAAAGAAACTGATTCATTGTCTTATAGAATTACTGCTGTAGTTTTGAAAATGCTTGTATAGCTGTATCTTATGCATTTTATTGTTCTTGAGTTTTGTAGTGTCCGTACTTGATACAGAACATACATATCAATACTTCATAGCAATGGAACAATTCCTCAGGTCTTAAATAGTTTCAGAAAACATTTGCAAGATTTTGGTATATATTGGCTTCTCCAGGGCAGTTTGGCTTACCTTGGTTTGATCAGTTGATCTGAGTGGTTTTAGTCATGTCTGAGAGACAGAAAATTAACTGAAATAGTGCCAAATACAGTTCACTGGCCCATGGTGTTTCTTGTTCATGCTGCAGGTCACAGTCAGCAAAGCGTTTCCACTTCAAATTGGATTGAAATACTGAATTTTCTATTGGGACACATGGTTAATGTAAAAAAAATTATTGCCAAAAGAAAACACTGCTTATGCAAAATGAAGGCATATTTAGAGATATTAGATTTGCAAGCTTCTATAGACATGTATAAGATCTTTATCACCTTTTTTTACTCTACATATTATTTTGAAAAATGTATGTCAAGTACCAATCAAGTAAATAAACAAAGCTCAAGTGTATCTCTATTTTATCCTGTAAAAGAGCTAAGTCAAAACCAATTTTGTAATGTCATCTTCTTGCTGTGGCTGTGGAGAGGTCCCTAGTAGCCAGCCAGCCACCAGATCCATGGTAAAATCACTGTCGGCTTTTTGCAATGCACAAGTGCCTGTGGCCAGGTGAACTCAGGCACAAACTGCTCCTGCCTGGTTCTGTTACAGTCTTGCTGATGTTGTTCCTACAAAGTGCAGCAACATATTGCTGTTTCTGAAGAATTCAACTCTTAAGTGGGTTAAAAAACGCACAACTTCCCAAAGCCTCAGATGTTTAATTATTCACTGCTTTTGAAGCAGGGAACACCTTACAAGCTGCAGCAGCATAAGTAATTGCATGATTCCTTTTAGTCCATGAGTTGTTCAGGTCATAGATAAAACTAGTACTTCAGATTCTTTCAGGTTGAAAGCAGTAGTTCCAAACTTACCTTGCATTATATTAATCAGCTGGAAAGAAAAGATGCATCTGTTGATATTTTCCTGTCATTTAAAGGTGTGATACTACAGGGTTGACCAGCTTGATCAAGATTGTAGCAGATGTGTGGATAGTATCACAGCAGTATATGCACATGTATATATGTCTATATACACACACACGTATGGCTGTGATGTACAGGCGTACACATACACAGATATAGACAAGAATAAAACCATCTTGATCAGAGGTTTTTCACTAAAACCTACCTATTAAGGCTCATGCATATAGGGTGTAGCTTGACCAGTTCATGTGAGTGGACTCGGATATCTTGTAAGTTCAAGCAAGACTTTTTTTGAGCATGTTTATATTTGTGTATATGTCTAATAGTCTAAGTATTTTTCCATCTCTTTATTTAGCCTATTTTAGAATCAGGAGCCATAGAACTTCTATGTAGTTTAACACAGAGTGAAAATCTGGCCTTGCGAGTGAATGGCATTTGGGCTTTAATGGTAAGTAGAAGACACTGAAATCACTGCTTGTGATTTTTGCTTCTTAAAAAGTTTGTGCATGTAATTTAAAAAACTTGTCAGTCATTATTGAAACTAACATAGCTGAAATCTGGCTTGTTTTTCCACTTAACTACAGAAGGAAAACAGTATCAGCCTGGAACACTTCATCAATTAGTCCATAAAATAAACTAAACTCTTCAGTTCTGATACCAGTTTGGTTGCCAAGATCATTAAGGGAAACAGTTAAGTAGTGTCAGTAGCATGCCAGGGGACAAATAAAAGCAGGTAATAACCAGGTCAGCTGTAAGATTGTGTGGAAATTTAATTTACTGTGTAGCAGTTTGCAAGATGAATTTTAGCAAGGGTATATGCTTGCAGGTAATAGTCTCCTGAAAGAGTGAAAGCTCAAGTTTAAGGTAAAAAAAATCAAGAAAAAAAAATCTGTCTCTTTCAGAATATGGCATTTCAAGCGGAACAGAAGATCAAATCAGACATCTTACGAGGTCTGAGTACAGAGCAGTTATTCCAGTTGCTTTCTGATTCTGATGTAAATGTTCTGATGAAAACTTTGGGATTGCTCAGGAATCTTCTATCTACTCGCCCAGTAAGTAAAGCACAAACAGATCTTCTGAAAGCTGATCAAACATGCAAGACAATACAAATTAATTCTTATTATTCTTTTGTAAGACAAGTTATTTCTCTGTTTAAAATTAATGTTTGATATATTGCTAAAACTGAGGCCTTTGTATTTATCCAAGTATCGGTAACCAAATGTACAAATTAGTGTAAGAAAACATTTGAAAGATTTCTCTACATTTGTTGTAATGTAGCAATTATTATCAAATACAGAGCTAGACAGTTACATTTAATGCTCAATTCCATTGCATTTAGCTTTCAGCAAAATTATTTTCCTAAGTGTCTTTCTGTGAAACTTGTGAAACAGCAATGAGAGGGTTGAGTCAATGTGTGGAGAAGGATGTATCTTAAGGATACCCGATTTTCTTCTTTCTCGGCACCTGAAATGTTTCTGTTCTTGCCCAACTAATTAAGATAGTACTGGCTTTCTGAATTTGACTGTGGGACTGTACACTTGCAAAATGCATACATTCATTTTACACACTGAAATAAAACGGTTTGAAAATGTAAGCCCATGAATTGTTTTTGACAGGGAGAAAGAGATATTGGTGGAGGAAAAGAAAGGGGTAATCCCCTGTGAAGAACAGAGGGAAAACATGCAGCAAACATTTGTCAAGCCAACATTTTTGTGGGGGAAAAAAACCACGAAGCCTCTACTGTGCATTTATCACGTATTGTGTTTCTACCATAAAAAGGTCACTGAAAAAAATCTTCTGATATTTGTACTCGTTGAGTCTCAATAAGCTTCATAGAAAATTAGCTGTGTCTTAATGTGGAAAGATATATAATTACCAGTCATTCATTAAATTCACCCTGAGCTCTTGACAACAGAGTCTCATTATCACGTAAGGTGTTCTTCATCTGAAACTTTGTCCCAGCTTTACCTACTTTCTGTAGTGTGTTTTAGAGACAAAACCAACCATTCTCATTCTCTACCCAAAACTCACTTCAGAATAACTCATCCCGCAGCTTTCAAAAGAAGTCTCGTTATTTGCAATTTTAAGAAGTCCTGCAAGAATCCCTAACATCTTAAAAAACTGTTCTGTGCCATGTGCTGGTAATCTCTGGTGGCTGTTTGTTGTCACTCTTGAATTTTGATATCAATTAATCCAGTAGGTCTAGTTTCATCTTTTTCTATTACTCCTACTGATAAATTTTACTCTAGTATAGGTGTTTATAGTCCAAGATCAAATGACCTTTTACCTGTAAGTCTCTTGAGACACTTTTCCTAGACAATAAGTAATGTATATGGCTTATTTCACTGAATCCTCTCAGACTTTTGAAATTTGGATATCTGACCTAGTTACAGTGTTCTAGGAAGAGTAGCAAATACCAAGTAAGAACCCTCAGTTTTCTTACCCCTCTCTGGTATTCCCCTGTTATCAGAAGAGAAGTGGTTCTTTCTAACTGCAGCATCATACTTAGAGCTTGGGTCCAGCAGGATTCAGTCTTCAGACTGGCCTCCATACAGCTGGGAAGTCAGTGTCTTTTCTACAGGTTACGGTGAAATCAGAACCAAAGCCCATATCATGCTCTCTCAAACAAGACCAGACTTCAAATGAAGAGGAATATTATGAAGTGTTTCTGCTGTGATAAATTTTTGGTTTCTGGAGACATCACTAGGAGCCTAGGGTCTTTGTGCAATGTTGCTACTCTTTACTTAGTGTAATTCAAGTAGGAATGTCCCTTCTAGTCTGGAAAGCTGTGTTGATTGCATTTCATCATTGCTTTGGCAGCATATAGACCATATAATGAGCACTCATGGGAAGCAAATCATGCAAGCAGTGACCCTCATTCTGGAAGGGGAGCACAATATAGAAGTCAAAGAGCAGGTATGCTTTTTTGTTTCATGTTTCTTGGCAGAATAAAATTTGAGAAACAGCTAAGAATGCTTACTCTTCACAGTGTGTCATTTTTGCTTGGGATTATGATGTGCTGTGAATATTTTACTGAGATCTATCAGATTAATAGCTTTAGTACCTAGAAGAATGCTTTTCTTTCTAATGGATTATTACAAATGTGTTTGAATTGAATTCAGAATGGGGCTTTTTAAGTAGGTTTGGTAAAGAGGAGGACACTGTATGTGAGAATAGACGAAATAAATCTAAGGCAGTTGCATGACAGAAAAGGGACGGTAGGAGCAAGGGAAGACAAATAAGACAGTATTTCACACTGGGGAAACTAGATGGGTATGTTTGGGTTTTTTTCCCTAGCTGCTCAGAAAGAATAGACAATGTATCTAATCTTTTCTGTTTCCTCCATATTTCCATGACACATCTAAAATTTTACTCCTTGAAATGAATGAAAGTTGTTTGGTTTTCTTTTAAGTGGCAGTGACTTTTTTTTTTTTTTTTTGTCAGGGCTGTTCAGCCACAGCTGCTTATTCTTTGGTGTTGGCCCTAGATGTAAGCAAGCTGGAAACTCCAAATTAAAGACATTAATTAAAGAAATTGTTTGAGTTCAAAATTGTCAGGAAAACTGTATAAATCATGGGATGTGATCTGTGGCCAAAACAAATTTTTCTCTCTTTCAGACATTATGTATACTTGCCAATATAGCAGATGGAACGACAGCAAAAGAACTGATTATGACAAATGATGATATCCTGCAGAAAATCAAATACTACATGGTATGGGGAATATCTCTTAAAGAGTTGATGTTGGTCTTTCACGGGAATGTAAAGAGGATACTCCAGTATTTTTGTCTTGTAAATTATTCAGTATCATGTGCTTAACTTTCACATACCCAGTTGTGCAGTTCTGTATGGCAGAGGTGTACTGAGAATCTGATGAAAATGAAAAGTCAGTTATTACTTCCCTGTAAGAATGTTATAGTGACTTAAGCAATACTTGTAACAAATCTGCATGGGAAACATTTCAAGATCTTGGAAAAGTCACATCTTGTAGACATCCATAAATATTTGGAAGTGATGAAATGCCAGTCAAGTGCCTTATGTTACGGCACTGTCTTTCAGAGAAACTTCAGATAAGAATTAGTCCCAGATTTGTTACCTTGTTTGTTACAGGATGAATGCCAAACTGTAAGTCTGAGAATTTCTGGATTTCTTCTTCTAAACTTGAGTACCATTTTTTCTATATTTAGAGTCATTCAAATGCTAAACTTCAGCTTGCTGCCATGTTCTGTATATCTAATCTCATATGGAATGAAGAAGAAGGTAAGAGTGCTTCATTATTGATGTATATACCAGTTACTATCCTGATCAAAAGGTTAATGTTGCATAGTAATTAGTATTTCCAGTGCACAGTGGGATACAAAGCATAGGGGGAGACATCTTTATAGTTATAATATGGAATGAATGAGAGTGGTGAGGACAATATGGAGGCAAGTGTAGAGAGCTGTTCTGGGTCAGGAAAAAGAGACACAAGAAGAGTGTGAGTAAATAGGAGTCACACAGTGGGATGTTTTCACCTGCAGTGTTTTCTGTAAAATCTGAAAACAATTAGAGTGAAAGGAAATGTGAGGAAGAGAGATTTCAACTCTTAAGGAAGCTGTGGAAATTCATTGTCGGAGGGAACAGCTTCACTGGAGAGGGTAATTGGATTAGAAGTGGGATTTGTTGCAAGTAAATTTTCCCCAGCATGGATGGCATGAATAGATTGGGCTTTGAGACTCTTAAACCAGTTAAAAGACTTGTGGGTGGAACTGGAAGGAATGGGGAAGGCATTCGGTAAGAAAAGTCATGGCCTGGGATAGTGGAAGGTAACCAAGAGGGAGCTGAAAGGTGATGCTGCACAGGAAAAATGTGTGTTTGTGTTGAGTGGTGGAGAGAGCAGATAGAGGCAGCATCTCCTTACATCTGTTCTGCAGACATTTCTTTTTGGTGATATTTCCTACAATGTAATTTGTTGTAGGTTCACAAGAACGCCAAGATAAACTACGAGACATGGGAATAGTAGATATTCTACATAAGTTGAGTCAGTCATCAGATCCAAATCTGTGTGACAAGTGAGTATGTAAAGAATCTGAAAAGAACATTAGAGGAAAATCTTTGCTTTTAATTAAAAAGTATCTTTTTTTGAAATCTTTTGATGATAGAAAAATTCCAGAGATAAAGCCATGTCTGTGTTGAGTTTTACACTGTACAAAGAAATTGTGATGTATGCTTATTTGAAGAGCAGGTTTTGTATTGCTCAGGAATAACATACTTTACTGAAGTTCTCAGTGATATAAAGTAACTACACCAAAGATCTTCTAAACCAGTGGAGGTTCCTCTCTGAAATCTCACTGATACAGAAATGTTCGTGTAAACCTTATACTTCCAGAGAGTTGGAACAAGGGCAAACCATCACATTACAGTATGAATTTAAAAGTTAATACAGCACCACCACTGTTCTTCATCTCAATTAAATTCTTTTAAACTAATTAAGCTCAACAGTAACTTTTCGCATACCTGTTCTACTACTCATAGTGTCTACACAGATAATCCAGCTTCTTCACACAGGTACAACCAAAATAGCCTCTGACAGTTTCTCTTTTTTTATGTTAGCTTTTTGCAGTTGTCCCACCTATGGTTAGTAACAACCCATATTTCTTTCATAAACTAAACGAAATTACTTGATTTTTGGAGGAGGTCATACACACACATAACACAACTCAAAAAATGTGCAGTGTATTTAAATGCATTAAGCTTGGATTTATTGTTCTTATGAAAGCTATTCTGGTGTTCTTGGACATCTTCGTAGTAAAGTTAGGACTTCTCTGTTTAAAATCAATGGCAGAGTTTAAAATCAATGGCAGAGATAATCAGGAACATATAGATAGCAATAAGAAGACTCACAGAAAATTAGGGAAAAGCTAAATAGGGATTTGAAACAGTGAGAAATAGGAATAAAACTTATACCAGTAAGATTACTTTCTGGTAAGTGGACCTTGTTTGTCAACACTTAAGCCTTGATTTTGAGAGACAGGGGGCTGATTATACTTAGCCCTGTTGCAAGTCACTGTCCCTCCTGTTTCTTCTGGCCACCTGCTCCTACTGTCGACCCTATTCCGACTTTGCCTCATCAGCACCCTTGATGAGCTGATACAACTTGTGCATGTAGAAGGAAACTCAGAAGAAGAAGATAAATGATCTTCCTCTGGCTTGCTGAGTTGTATCAGAACTTGGAAAAGTCCGTTGAGTCCTTAATGGAATAGTTGGGAAGTATGGAGGACAAAGGAAGAGCAAAGCTGCTCACTTCAGGTGGTAGGAAACACTGAATTACCTGAAGTGATGGTGAAACTGTAACCCTAAACATTTGGGAGGTTGTTTTTCTTAACAAAAATGTTGCACAGTGTTACAATTACTTAAATTCCAGTGTTAGACTGGCAGTTGCTTCTTTTCTCCCTCTCACCTCATTCTGGTAGGGCCAGTATTCCTGACAGGACTAATGTGCTTCTAGTATGATCTGAGTTAGAACACCTCTTTCATTTCTCAGCTCAAAGACCTGCTTTTCATTCACAATTATTGCTCTTAAGGGTTTTTTCTAAGGTGTGTGGATACTGAGGTTCAATATACACCTTAAGCCCCACCATACTTGAAAGGTGTTGTGTTTATGCTAGCATCTAAATATTTGATTAGGTCATCTTAAGAATAAGATGCAGGTTGGATTCTTCAATTGTTACAGCCTGTGCAGAGCACTTCTACACCGTGGGCTAGATTCTTCCAAACTGAAGGAGCCAGCCACTCAGCTTCTTTTTAATTCACTCATTCATCCACCCACTCTTGCTGGCACAATGCATAGTCTTCTGCATAAAGCTGTTGATGATAAAACCAATCCCCAATAATAAACAGGTTGTTCCTTTATTGCAGGGCGAAGACAGCACTCCAGCAGTATCTTGCATGATCAAAGACTAATTGAATCTATGGACACCCCTCATGTCTACTTAAGGAATAGCAGGAGATATTCCTGACTCCTTATATTTGCACAAGTCACCTTGGGCTGCATTTTTCTCAGGTGCAAGGAGCTGCTTTGCAGAAACAGTTTAAATGATCAGGTCTCCAGTGCACTTGAGAATTTTCTTGAGGTAGTTTCTTTACTCAGAGGACTTCTGGGGGGTTGTTTTGGTTTTTTTTGTTTCTTTTTTTTGTTTGTTTCTTTTTTTTTGTTTCTTTTTTTTTCCTGAGCTACCTGGACTTTCAGATAGAACAATCAGTCATCATTTTCCTTTTGGGCCTACAATTTTCTGCTTTTGCTGCAGCCTGTGTGTGTGGATGTGCTTGAGAGCGTGTGTGTACTTGGATGAATGTGTGGATGTGATACCTCAATTTTTTTTTTCTTTTTTTTTTTGTGTGAAAATCTTTTTCTACAGGTTTTCAAGGGTTAACCATTGTTTGCTGTATGAATACTTCAATGAATTATATACAGTTTGAATGAAATGTTATTTAAAAAAAAACCAAACCAAACTGTTGTATCCCATAGTTTATTTTGAATTTTGAACAGATGAATGTTTTTAAGTAAAATATATGCATTTCTGAACTTCAGCTTAACTTACATTATACTTCCTTTTTAAAGAGAAAAACAGAGGGAGACGTTAGACCCCAAATTACAAGCAGCGCATTCTGTACTGACAAGGTCCAAGAGTTTTTTACCACCATACAAGGTCACCCGGTGCTGATGACATGCTCCATGGAATGGGTCAACTGGATTGGTTTGGGTTTCTTTACATTTTTAGAAGAAAATCTCATACTTCAGAATTAGCATGACTGTTGACTTTTCTAGAAAGGAGCAGGTGGCTGCAATGTCAGCAGGCATAAGCTACTGCTTTAGTAGCCAAGAACTTGCTCAGATAATTGCTGAAGGATTATCTCGTTTCACTGGTGATAAGTATTTGCTGATCTGTAATATCAATAGAGCAAACAGTATGCTGCAGGAGTTACATTTTCAAGAGACCAGAGAAGACAGAAAGCAGTGATTAAGGGATAGCTTTTTTTTTTTTGCATCTTTACATCCTGATAGAGTTAAGTGATTTACAAATTATTTACATGAAAGACCAGCTGGGTGCATTAAGTTGGGGAAGGGGTAGAAACACTGGGGGTTTGGGGTTGTTTTGGGGTTTGTTTTTTTTTTAGTTCAGTAATGTTGCTACAGTTTTTGTGTATATATGCAGATATACACACTTGCATGGATTTGGATGCCTGGATAATAAGCGATGGGATTTTAATTCATTCAGAAGCCTAGATTGTCCATAAGTTCCTGAAATTGTGCCTGTAAGTGTGGAGAAAAAAAGAGGAGTACAAGAAAGACAACTGTGTAAAGTAGGTTGGAATGTAAGACACCAGTGGCTTGACCATCAGATATACATGGAAACAAATGAGGGCAGCAAGGAGCTCTCCTTCACGCAGTTCAGAGTTCTTGCTTTCTTCCTGTGTCTACTTTCTGATTTCAGTTTAGACCATAGTTTTACTAGTTTTACTATCTCCAAGCACTATATTTATGTGGCACTAACAGGCACACTAAAGATTGCAGCCAATGTCTTAAACCAAATCTTTCTCTTCTTACACTGAACTTCAGGAAGGCTGCGGCAAGAAGAGAGGTCTGTAACTTTGCTAACCAGTTTTGATAAGTATCTTAATCTTTTCTTTCTAATCAGACGGTCAAATTGTGATAGCCTTACTTTTTTCCAAGGTAACTACTTGTGTCAGAAAATGTGACCACAGTTTGGCCTGGAATTTGAATGTGCTATGTATCAGATTACTATTATCACTTGGTTGCAAAGGAGAATATAAACATTTCATGTAACTTCTTCCACTCTTGAAAGACAAATAAAAGTGAGCACCTGACACTTTTTCCCTAGGCACTGCAGTAAGTGACTTGAAGTTTTTTAATGTCCTTCTGCAAATTTTTCATGATGAATTTTGGGGGCTCAGCAAAAGGGAAAGTAAAAATATGTGAGAACTTGATAAATATCAGTACCTCGGAAGTGAAGTCTTATTATAAAATTAAATCAAATATATTTTTGCTTGAACTGAGAAAAAAGTTCTGAGGCAGGTATTGCAAATACAAAACTGTACAATGTGCACCTGACTTCAAAATTTGCCCTCTTGCTGTGTATGTTTGGGAGCTCAAGTTCTTGCATATCTCTCTTCGTCCTCCCCAATTCACATTTCTAAAAGACAACCTGAGTTTGATTCTATAAAACTTTGGTGCCTAAAGGTGTTCAGAAAAAAGGTGAGTAAGTATCTGTGTACATGTTTTGAGGTGGTTTCCTAAAATTCTACCAGAAAAACTAAAAAACAAAAAACTATGCTCAGACAATCTTGTTGCTGCATGAGAACAGTTGACATTTTCCACGGATATTGATAGGACAAACTGTTGGATGAGAACATTTTTACATTCAGTTAAGCTTTGTGAATAATTTTTGATGTTGTTATAGGTATGTACAAAAAGAATACTGTAAATAAAAGAACTTTATCAGAACATCTAGATGTTTCTCAGCTTTATGGAGAAATGTCAGCTTTCTGTGCCAGTTTCTCTACAGTCTGACAGTTGCTGTCCTGAGATTCACAGTGGGAGCAAACTTGCTTGCTGCTTGGCCCAATCTTTACCAACTTCAATTAGGTAGCAGCATCTTGTGAATTTACAGGGTTGCTTGCAGAACCAAAACGTATATAGCATTTGTCTGGATGTAATACAAATCACCAGGTTTTCTGCTATTCCTGTGCCATTTCTCTTCTGTAAAACAGTCCTAATGAATTATCATGAGTACGTCCAGTCTTTATAGCTGGGTCCCGTGGTGGTAGTCCTCCTTTCAAAGGTTATATATGTCAGAAAAGTGAATAGTTCTGCATGTAGTTTGGCATGCTTGTTGTCAGACAACTGGTACATGTGGTTGCTCCTCCCCACCTCCTGTCCACGTTTGAAGGAGTCTCTTCCACACATCAAGCTTTATAATTTGACTGTTGTTCCAGTCACAGATCTGCATTGTAGCAGTGAAAGAAGCTGAGTGACATGCTTAAAAGCATATTGTGCCACTATATTCTTAGGACAAACATTTAAAAAAAAATAAATTATAGATTTTAACCACTGCAGTAAATGCTGCACTTCCATGATAGGTGTAAACATGCAAAATTTCAGTGGTAATTTAAATCATCAGGCCTTTATTAGAGGCTTATTTCTACAAAAAGAGAGAGATGCTGGGGGCAGTCAGGGGTGCAGCTGGCTCTGCTGAGCTGGTGCTGGAGGCAGGGCCAAGTCTCAGCCCCACTCTCTCCCTTGGAGGCACTGGACATTGTCACTTGGGTTGCCAGGGTAGGACAAAATGTGAATCTTAAACCAGGAGGGACCTTGACCAGCTGGAGGACCAAGCCACCAGACATCGTGTGCCACGCAAATAGATGCACCTCCAAGTTCTGCACCCGGAACACAGTGACACTGGATGTGGGAATGGATGGGGTGAGCATCACCCCTGCCCAAAAGGACAGTGCCCTGGGGGTGCTGGGCACAGGCACTGTGCTCTCGATGGAAATAAGGAAAAAAAACAAAGCAACCTTCAAAAATTGAGCTGTATTGGGAGGGGAGCCAGCAGCTTCTCCCCTCTGCTCAGTGCTGGGGAGCTCATGGCTGGATTTTGCACCTTGTTTTGAGTTCAGGAGGGCTGGGAAAAATAGTGGAGGGATGTGTGGTGGTCTGGTGGGAGTTAGGCAGGTTTCATCATCAAAGAGGAGGTCGAAGGGCTCCAACCGCAGCTGCTGCTTTTTCAAGGGCACTTCAGAGGAGACTGAGTGGAACTTTCCCGGCTGCAGCGGACACTGAGCCGGGAGTGGGGCGGGCTGGACTGCAGCTCCACCCCGGTGTTGCCAGGACTGCTCCAGCAGCGTTGGGGTGCTGCCATAGCAGCGTTGGGGGCCTGCCAGCTGCTGCTGCACTGTCAACTGCCAGGTCCTGCCTGGGGCCTGTCACTTCTGCCACCCTCCCAGGGCGAGGCAGGGACAGGCTGCTGGGAGCCTGTATTTGAATACTGTCCTTTCACTCAGCGAGCCTAAGCAAACCCACTTTGGGCACCTGAGTCAACCCTGCTCCCCAAACCGGACTGGGCTGCTGTAGGTAGCACTTCTTGTGCGGAGCAGCAGACTGGTAAAAAGCTTTCTCTCCGCTGTAGATCGACCACCAGCTGGATTCACATAATTAGAGGACATCTGCAGTGCTTTGCCCGTGGGACTGCTGCTCAAAGGACCTTTGTTTCTGCAGAAGGATGGCTGCAAAGAAAAAGGAGGTAGTACTGCAGGTCAGTAGGAGATGGGCTTTTAAAGTATCTTTTAAACTCATAGTAAATGCAAAGGATAAGGTTCGGTTTTCGAGTATATCTTTATTAAGGTAAAAGTAGTTTCTACAGCTGCTTGTCTTACTGTGATCCTGTGTGATGGGAAAAATTAAACAGACTTTGCACCTTTAATTAAAGGAATTAATTAACTTCCATTAAAGGAAATTGGGTCTGAATCTGTGAAAGCAGAATTCAGCTCTGCAGGTGAAAGCTGAACCTCATGTAGGACATGATGTGATAGCCTAGAAAGGCTCTGGTTGTATTAGTGAAGAGCCAAGTCTTAGTGGCTTCAGGGCATCCAAAAGGAGCTTTGAAGGGTGTCTGTGTTACTTTCTGAGTCCATCAGTTAAACTTGCAGCTGAACTTATTATTGCAGACTATTATCATATATCATTATAACTTGTTAACATTCAATGAAACACTCTGTGGGTGGTCCTAGCACTTGGGATACCTGGCATAATTAATTTTCCTAATTCTGCAGGTGTTCCCGAACAAATAAGACTTGGGGTGATGTGTTGAACAGAATAGACTGAGGTGTTTGAACAACATCTGCATTCTCTTAGTGAGGTGGGATCCTGGAGAAACTGAACTGTATGACCTCCAGTGACAGCTCTGAAAACCTCTAAGAGGCCATTTAATTTACACTAGAGTTTCTACTCTTGGAATTCTTGACTTTGCAATTTCAGCAGCCCTTTAATGCACACTGGTGTTAATTACTGTAAAATCGTTCGCCTTATTGAGATTTACTGTCTTCCAGTATAGACTAAATGTAGTTAGGATTAATGATACCAACAGAGAAAATAATTAGGAATCTTCATTGTTCAGGATGAACAGATGAACAAAACCATCTCTCAAGAAGCTTTTTCAAAATGATTTTTATTTAAACTTACTGTTTTTCTAAGTGCATACTGAGAGGTAACTCCTCGAAGATGGGGAATATGTTAAAGATATTTTGCTTTTTACTAACAGTATTGGAAGTGTGGGATAATACAGTACATGACACAATGTATGGAACTGTTTAGGGCAATCTTTACTAGGTTACGTCCCTGAGCGATATAATCTAACACAGCTTTGAGCAGGGGATTAGATTAAGGATTCGACATGTCCCTTCCAAGCTAGATCTTCCTGTGCTCTCTGTGGTTCATTTTGTTTTGGGAGTCTTTAGTTAGCAGCTGGTGATTCAGGTAAGGACCTGTTGGTTTCAGACCACCCTCTAGTGCCCAGATATCACAAAAGCTGTGTATTTCCTAGTTTATTTTATCAAGACTGAAACATCTTAACAGAGTAATATAGCTCACGTGGAGGCACAGTGTGAAACTGCTGATGGAACATCACCTGGCTGATAAATTTGATGAGGACAGGGTCTGAAATAGGTGTGAAGAAAGGAGGATGTGTGCTGGAGACAAGCATGTTGAAGCAGCACTTGGAATGCTGCAGGTCAGCCCAGGCTACCATCTCACTGCTGCTTTTGAGCACCATGCTGGCTCTGATGGGAGGTCCCTGCTGACCTGCAACCTAGTGGGTGTCGGTGTGTGTGTGGCTATCCTCTGAGTCCATGCTTCTTGTGCTGTGATCCAGGCAGCCTGCAGAGAACCAGTCAGTCATCTGCCAGTGGCTCTTAACTGTTTTGGCTGCTAGCCTATGTTAAAAAACACCATTGCACAACAAACTTCCATTTAAGTGAAAGCCAGGTAGCTCCTTGTGGTTATTCTGTAGCAGAAGTGTTGAGCTAAGTTGCTCAAGGTCACTCATCCCCAATGCCTGCTGCTCATCCTCATGCCTACTCACCTGCAGGGCTGTACAGTGGGCCAAGGCACAGGAGGAACATCTATAGCCCTTCCTTCTCTCAGACCTTGCAGGGGGCCATCTCCCCGATCACCACCCGGAACATTCCTTAGTTTCTCTCCAAACTGAGGCAGGAGTCCCCAAGCAGCTAGACTGTTCAAATAGTTGCTACCTCTGAATCAGGGAGGGCTTGCTTTGGCCTTGATGCTCCTACCTTTTTTGTGTGCATTTCCTTGGTTCTTGGGACACAACAGGACTCTAATCTGGTAAGATTTCCCATAGGCTTAGCTGAATTCTGATGAGCTTGTTTTGGGTAGTAGCAGGAGCATGTGGGAAGGAGAGAAAGAATGAGAGTTTGGGGGTGAGGGTATCTGTATTCAGCTGTTTCTGCCATCCGTGTTCTACTGCAGCTTGGCCCTGGCCAGCTAGTCGGAGGTGAAAGGGTGACAGTCAAAAGAGTTTCCTAAGTGTTCAGCTAATACCTCTTCAGAAGAGCCAGATGATTCTGTATTAAGTGCAAGCATGATGTGATTTGTCAGTATGTTTGCAGCATCCAGTTATTACCTGATGACCTATGGTCGCTTATACTGTGTGTTCAAATTTTCACACAGATTAACATCAATAGCCAGGAGCTTTGGGAAGAAATGCTGTGCCTCAAAGGACTCATTGGTAAGGGTTTGGTCAATATATTACATTGGTTTTGTTCTATAGTAAAGGGCCCCCTCAGTACTGTTGGGAATCAGTTACTACTACTGATAGGGATGTTCCCTCAGACCCTCCATTCGTATTGCCCCGAATGGAAGTAAGAAATGTGCTAACAGAGGTGAGACTAGCTGGAGGATGTAGTGTTCTTTATTTATGTGGCACAATTACCATACAATCACAGAGCAGGATTGTCCCCAGTGCATGGAACTGCCCTGGCTCCCAAGGGTGGAGGTTAGAGGGATGATGAAGTAAGCCTCATGTGCTCTCTCTGTGCAGCAGTCTTCCCTAGAAAATGTGGTATCCTTAAGGTCACACCCACACTCTCTCTTCTAAAAACTCCTCCATAACATCCTTATTAGCTTGTTATTTTATGAAGTGATTTCATTCTCTGATCTAGCATTTGAAACCTTGAAAGAGTATGATAGTTTCTACTCCAGAGTTAAATCCATAGCCCTTCTACCATTCAACAGTTGTTCTACCACACTCCAGACAGACCTATGGGAGCAACAGCCACAAGGTGCAGCTTGGGAAGTTCAGGTTGGAAATGAGGAAAATGCCCTTCTCCGGGAGGGTGGTGCTCAAGGTCACCAGAGGAGGCTTTTTATTACTGCACTAGCACCCTTTTGTAGTCCCCTTCCAAATAATTATGTGGCAAAGTGGAAAAGTACACCAACCAACTTACCGGTCTGTGTCTAAACTGACCTATTTTGACCTCATCCTTACCCATTTCCCTTCTTGCAGTTGTTGATGCATTTCAAGCCTGGTCTGGTCCATGCAAAACAGTAGTACCTCTTTTTCAAAAAATAAGGAATGAAGTTGGCAGCGACCTCCTTCATTTTGCTGTGGTAAGATCTGATTTGGCACTGCTTAAAACATCCAGTCCCCTGAAATTATCAGATAATTAAAAGACTGAAGTCATTTATCTTTCCAGCATTCAGCCAAAATGATAACAGTCCAGGAGTTCCAGCTTGTTTGAGTGAGCCAGCCAAATGTAGACACTTGGTTACATCACTAAGAACTTGCACCATTAAGAACTTTCAGGCTTTGACTGTTTTGTAGTTTTTCGCTTGCTGCTTAAACGACTAACAGTACACAGAACCATTAACATGCGTGTCCCTTTGATGTACAGGGAGAATCCGAAGGAGCTGGGTTTGTTCACCCTGGAGAAGACTGAGGCACAGATGTCTAGAAGGGGATTCATAGAGAAGTCAGAGACGGCCATTTCTCAGGGCTACACAGCAAAAGAACAACAGACAATGAGATCAAATTGCAGTATGGAAAAATCCCAAGTAGATAGAAGAAAAAAGTATTCAGCATAGGAGTGGCTAGACACTGGGACAAGTTTCCAGGGACACTGTAGAACACTAATTCTTGGAGATGCTCAAAACTAATGCAGCCTTGAGCAACCTCCTGTAACGTTGAAACTAGCCCTGCTTTGGGCAGAGGTTTGGACTAGAATCCTTCAGAAGTCCATCCCTCCCTCAGTCATGCTGTGGTTCTGTGTTTAAATGCCTTCCTGGCTGAAGGTCATTGCTGTCAGAGCCATGGGCAAGGAGGTTTCTTGTGGAGACCCCTGCTCAGCACTCCTTGCAGCCTACTGCTGCCTCTGTTGCCACCACATCACCTTCTGTCACTTCTCACATGTCTTATAGCCAAGAGGCTGATTTAAGTTTTACTTTTTTTTTTTTTTTCATGGGATTCACTCAGGCAAGCTGCTATAGAGAAATCCTTGCCTTTCAAGAGCTGCTGCTCCAACCCCTGTGGGTGAGATCTGCCAGACATCTGCCTGCTTCTCAGGTCTCTGATACTGAGCTGAGAGTCAGTTGTGGCCCAGGCTCTGACCAGTGTCATTTTGGCCTGTATGACTGGGACCCAGAGGTGTTTTGCTGTACATGGGGGATGACTGCCAGACAGTTGAGGATATCTGAGTCTAGGGAGTGTTGTTAATATTCCTCTGAAGCAGAAATGCTTTTCTATTAACACCTGTTTTATTTGACATTCCTTTTAGGCTGAAGTTGATTCCATTGATGCTCTGGAAAAATACAGAGGAAAATGCGAGCCTGTGTTTCTATTTTATGCAGTGAGTGAAAATATTGTTACTATAGTTTAGAAATAAATATCACTTGCCAGTGGGAACAACTGTCCTTTTTGAGAGATAGTCTTTTTTTATATGTGTGGCAGGACAATTTTATTTGCTCTGCATCTGCCGGTATCTACTGGTGATCAAGTGCTGCACATAGGAAGTTTAATTATCTTCTGGTTTGCCACTGAGAAACAGAACAAAGTAATTTTGTTTGACTAATAAATTAAAAATAAAAAATAAATAAATGTGGGAATGAAGTAAACCAGTTTAAAATGCAGAGGTGTGTGAATGCCACATTGCAAGTAACAGGAACTCCTCTAGCTAGAGATTATCAAGGTGGTTTGGTGTGTGTTTTGTTTTTCTTTTACCTGTGGGGAGGCCTGTGTAGCCTGTGATGGATGGCTAGAGGTCATGGCCCTTTCCCCCTCCATGAGAGGGTATCTTAGTCATGAAAATCCCCATTATTCACTCCCTGGGACACTGCAATTTACTGAAAGATGTGTGTGGTCACAGGGTCTTGTGGCTAAGTCTGTGTGAGCAGTGTTTACACCATGGTAGCAAGTGGACCCCTGCGGGGTCTTCAAGCTCAACCTTCTGCTACTGCAGGACCTCAATCCTCTCACAAGCTGCATTGGTTCATCCTAAGACAGATCGGGAACAACAAAGATGGTTGTTCCAAAGATTCCCTCTTGTTTTGGAGCAGAGTAGCTCTGTCAGGGAGGAGGTCTTGGTATATAAGGTCATCCATGATGTGCTGCTGTGATTTCCCAGAGGGCACCACTTGAGCACTTACTGGTTGATTTCCTTTTCAGGGAGGAGAATTAGTAGCTGTTGTAAGAGGAGTGAATGTGCCCTTGCTGCAGAAGACCATCCTGGAACAGATGGCAGTGGAAAAGAAGGTTTTAGAACATGGAGGAGAGCGTGTGGTGGTAATCAGTCACTAAATCCTTAAACACTTCTAGAAGAGCATACCAGAGGAAATGTTTAGCTCCTCACTGCCAGCAGAGCTCTAAAGCAGAGTTACTTCCTCACAAAAATCCTGTCCTTTTGTCTGGACTGACTCTGAAATTGGTTAGTGTGCAGCTTGAGCTCCACAAGCCTGTGGAGCCTACCTAGATGTAGGAAGCTGGAAAGGAAGCTGGTTGATTGTGTTTTTCAGAACCTCTGTCCTCTTGACAAGATGAAAAGCAGTACATACCATCTAGCTCTGCAGGGTGAAAGAGAAACTCTACTGTGACTACCCTTGACCTGTTCACTTACCCTAAGCATTTTTTTTTATCCGTATATCTTTTATTTATTTAAAGTTACCTTTCTAATCAGCTTTTAATTCCAGGATCTCTAGCAGGTCTCTGTGATAGCATTTCTCAGATTGTGGTGAAGGATGGTTCATTGTAATCACAGAATGTCAGGGGCCAGAAGGGACCTCAAAAGATCATCCAGTCCGACCCCCCTGCCAGAGCAGGATCACCTACACCAGATCCCACAGGAACGCGTCCAGGCAGGGTTTGAACATCTCCAGAGAGGGAGACTCCACAACCCCCCTGGGCAGCCTGTTCCAGTGCTCTGTCGCCCTCACAGTGAAAAAGTTCCTCCTCATGTTTAAATGGAACTTCTTATGCCTCAGCTTAGTCATTTTTCTTATCATATTTTCTTAAATCTTAGTCATTTTTCTTTCTCAGTGTGACTGATTTTTGGGACTTTTGACCTGGAGCCTCTTCTGGAGCTCTGATCATCTTTCTCACTAACCTCCAGTTCCAGGGATCTGCTGCCTGTATTCTGGATACCAGAGTGATCAATCAATCTGCCTTTTAGCAGCTCTATAGTGCAGTGGTTGTGCAGTCTCTAGTGCCGGCTGTAAAGCCCTGGGTTTAATGCACGGCAAGTGTTCTCCTTCCTCCAGCAGTGAGCTCTGGTGTCGGAACCTAGAGCCAGCCAAGCAACCTGCAGCAAAAATAAGTGCTTCCCTTCATGTGTTCTGAACTCACTATGTGCTAGTATCAATTACGTCCTTCCTAGTTCTCATATATCAAAGTAAGTCTTACTCCTTAGTCACCTTCTCTGTGTCACCGATCACTTCTTTAGGCTGATGTTTAATCTTCTGTCAGTCTGGAAACCTTTGTTACCTAAAGGATCCACAACCCTGTCTTGGTTCCAGATTCCTAGCCTGGGCACTGCTGTGACACAGTGTATCCTTAGAGCAGCTGGGAGGTGCTTGGTGCTGAAACCAGAGACTACCCCAGGCCTACCCCTTGCCACCCTATCCCGTCTGCTGAGCCACTGCTATAGTCTCCTCTTTGACATCTTTGTGTGTGATCTTCTGAATGGGACTCCTGAACTAATGTCATTTCTGAAGAATAAAAATTACTTTCTTGTCCGTAACTTGTTAGTCTTAAGGCATCTTCAAAGCACTGATGATGGCATGTTGGTACCTGCAAGCTCCCTCCACTGAGCAGCTCTCTGGTGACATTGACTGGCCTTTTTCTGTGAATACTTTTCCCCTCTCTTTTGCTAGTTAGTCAACTGATTCAGAGCTCAGAAGGTGGCCTGGGACAAGTAGATCCTCTGCTCTTGCTGCTGAGCCGAGCCTGTCCCTGAGGACAGCAGGAGGACTGGTTCCTTCTCTGGTGGAGGTGGAAAGCAGGGACCTGCCTGACAGATGCTCACCTAAAGGGTAAGAGGACACTCAGGATGTTCCTTGCTCATACATGTGCTCTTGCTTCTAGGTACAAGACAGAGCCTTCTCCACAGAGGAACGAAAGGTGACTCTTCAGGAAGAACAACGGGAAGGCCAAATAGGTAAGGCAGGTGCAGCTGTAGGAAGCTCTTTCTGCCCTTAGTATGTGCCTTTGCTAAAGAAGGAACCTTAAATGCCAATTCAGCTGCTGCTGCTACTGAGATGCCAGAAAGGCCATTCCTCCAAATGGGCACATAGTCAGCTCTTCCTCTCTTCTGCCTCTGACAGATGGGTACGCAGGATAGTGTCACCTCAGAACAGCACATGTAAATAACAGACCAGGGTAGCTTGGGTGCCTGATATCACTGAACAATAAATATTTATCCTTATAATGCGTTTTGTTTTACAGTCACCACCTCCCCTTGCCTCCTGCCTTGGGGGAAAATCCCACACGGCTTTCTTCTGTCTTGAGTAACTGAAATACTGAACTAGCTGCAAATGCTCTTTGGCTTTTCCAGCTGTTTTTAAAAAGAAACCACAAACCTCAGGCACCAAATCTTGTTGCACCAGCTTTTCCCTTGTCTAAAATAAGCTACATATTCCCAAAAGCTTTTGTCTCACCCAGTTTATAACTGACAGTGACACTTTTTCTTGGCTTTGCTGGGATGCAGCTGCCAACTGGTGCTGTGCGCACCAAATGCGGAGCCCCAGAATGCTGAGAATCGTAACAACCCCCCTTGGCTTTAGCTAAGGCACCGTGGGTCTGAAAGGGGTGCAATGCACATTGAGCTCTGTCTCATTTCTTTACTTATCACTGTTTTGTTTTTATTCCCTTTCCCTTCTTTCGCAGGCTAACGCACCCGTCGGTCCCAGGCCCGCTTTCCCAGCCCTCGTCGTCGAGCAGATGCGGGATTTCCCAAGTAAATAAAGGATTTCGTGCAGCAGCCCCGCCGCCTCTGTTCCTTTGTCCCGTCTCACACCCGGCACCGCGGGCACCTCGGCCCCTTTAAGACCGGCACAGGGGAGGGCGGCCCGGNGTGGGGCGGGCGGCGAGAGCCGCCGCTGTCCGGTCGCTTAGGTTACGCGGCGTTCGTCCCGCCTGTGCCCTGTCGTGCGCAGAAAACAGACCTTACAGGCAACTTCCACCCTGTTTAATTCCCGCCTAAGAGCTCACGCGGAGGTAGTTGTTGCTGGTGGGCAAAATGCGGACAGCAGGTTCGCTTGTGCTAAAGTAGGTAAGCAAGAGTTTAATCCTGCGCCCTGCAAGATGCTGCTTCAGACCTTGAGCTGGTGGTCAGCCGGCGGTAAGTCCATAGGAACCCGCAGCGAGGTGCTGTGGGGACAGCACAGCAGAGGGATGTGGGTGAGTAGGACCCGAGTCCAAGGCCTGGCCATTCCACTCTAGCAAAGCTCCATTTTCAGTAAAGCGAGTCTCAGATAAAATGATCGTTTAGTAAACTATGTTTTTTTTCTATTAATAAGCAGTCAGGAAAAAAACATCGTTTGTATTGATATCTATCTGTAGTAGTGTAACATTGGTAGTGATCCTTAGAAATATGATATAAAATACTATGAAAAAATCGTATATAAAAATACTATTTGAAATTTCACATCTACACACAGGTCAGGGAGCTATCTTATATTTTTGATACTAAATACCTCCTGTCTTGCAGTGTCCAATTTCAGAGTGTGCATTTTGAATAGGAGGTGATGTAGTACATATGGTGCCTTTGTAGGCAGTGGTATGTTGGAAGGATTGCAGATGTAGCTGTTTGGTTTTTTTTACCCTTAGTTAGAAGAAAAGTTTGGAAGGTGGAGCAGCCAACCTAAACATAGTCTTGTGGTTTCTGATGTACAGATCGATGACAAAGAATTTGACATCCCTCAAGTTGATACTCCTCCAACACTGGAGAGCATCTTAAATGAGGTGAGTGGTCCATCAGACATGCAGCAAACTCATGTACAGGGAGGAGCTGAGGCAGCACATACTCCTTTGGTTCTTCTCATACTGTGTTTTTCTTAAGAAATAATACCCTGTAACTTCTTCATTTCCTGATAGCTGACAAAGCACGTGCTCAATTGAATAACTGAGTTACAGTGTGTAATGTGGAATTTTGTCATTTTCAGTCAAAATAGCCACAGCTAAAACATAAAGGGTTTCCATCAAATGTAAGCTCATCGACCTGTGGATTTGGACAGTCACCTGAAGACTATAGAGTCCACTAAAAGTGTCATTTAACAATTTTTTTTTATTCCCCCCAGATAAAAATAAAGGCAGAGAACTATGGGTAGTTCTTAAGCTGTCGGAGATGAGAGCTAGGTTCTTCACAGCTCCGTTTGTATTCTGCATTGCACTGTGCATTAGCACTCTGGCAGCAGTCATGAACTGTCTCAGTATCTGATGTTTCCTGTACCTTGCAGGGAAGAGACGACTTTGTTTCACTTAAATCGGGTTCAGTGCGTTTTTTACAATAGCCGTATGAGTGTATGATTCTTAGAAAGGAAAAGGACAGGGAAGTAAGGATAAATTCCATGAAAACAAGCTTTTTAACAAACCGAGAAACTGATGGCTTCCAAGGAAGCCAGCATAAAGAGAAAAGGAGCCTGGGAGAGGTGACAGTTCTTCTAAAAAGCTGTATTAAAGATACAGGTATAAGATGTCCCAAACAGATACAGCCTAGGGACGAGAGGAATACAGAGGTATGTCCTGTTTCTGCTCATGCCTTGGGTGAGCAAGGCAAAGGGAACTTACTAAATCTGAGTGACAGCAAACTGTAAGGAGGTGCAGTCACAACCATGTCAGAGTATTAGTAGCCATGTCTTAAACTTGAGAGGTAATTGTGAAGAAAGTGTAGTTCATTGCAGACAACACAAAGTGTTACTCAGTGCTATCTGTCTCAGTACATACGGGATGGGAATGACTGGCAAAGCATCTGAAAAGCAGAGCCAGGTATACAGGTGCACTGGGACAAAGGACACTTAATGGGCACAGAACTGCCAGCTGTAAGACGAACGAGGAGCACTGGCTCTGTTCTCTGCATGCTTGACATTGGGTGTGGTGGTGTTTTTGCTCTCCCTAGCTCTGTGCTTTGAGAACAACATGAACTGTACTGAATTTAGAAGATATCAGGGAGAATGGCTGTTTAAAAATATACTGTAATAAAACAGTACCATGCTAAGCTGGGGAGGAGAGAGAGATCACAAGAAGCAGAGCACAGAGAAGAGCAAAATCAACCCTTGTAGCAGCTGGAGGGACTGTTGGACTTAGCCACCACTTGGTGAAGTGCTAGAGTATGTAATTATTCTAGACCTTCCCTCAGCATTTGGAAACACTTGAGAACAACTTTGTTAAAAGTCTATTAAAGTTTTGATGGAGTAGAAGATTAGTTGAATAACTCTTCATCCCACTTGCAGTGATTCCTGTGAATTCTGGAAATTCAGTCCAGTAAAATAATAGATAGTCCTGTTTTTTACATATGAGTGTCGTGGTTTAGGGTCAGGGCAGCCCCTAAGACCTAACAGATGCTCTCTGTTAACCCCCCTCCCTCCCCAAAGGGGAAGAGAAAAGGAATAAGGGAGAGAGACTTAGTGATTAGAAAAGGNGTAAAATCACTGAATAAAATTAGGCCTGTTTTCACCCAAACTAGGACAATGAGACTGTCTTGTTCTTTCCTGGATTTTTCTGCGTAACTGATGCTGGTTTGCTGATGTTTCAGACAGGGTGTTGTGTATTTTGAAATTTTGGTAAGCTGTGGTGATTCTCTTCCTTCAGACTGATGATGAAGAAGAGTCTTTCATTTTGGAGGATCCCTTTCTCTTGAACATTGATAACACTGATACACACTCCTATGACACGTCTTCTGTAGCAAGCTCTGACAGTGGGGACCGGACACACCTGAAAAGGTACTGCAGGACTCTCACCCTGGGAAGTTAAATGAATTTTAGAGGAGCACTGCTTATATCCATTAAAGGCAAGTTCTCCTTTTTAAAGTGGGTAGAAGGATAGTCCAAAGGTAAGAACAATAGACGCTTCCTAAGGCAACCTCCTGCTGCCTCCTCCCTAGCTTTGCTGCGAGCATCCAATTTGTCTGTAACTTGGGTAGGAACCCCTTAATTGCATGCATCGATCTCATCTCCTGCTGTTAGATCCTAGCGCTGAAGTCCCAGGTGGGTGCTGAAGAGATTCTGGTGAAGCTGCTTTTGACAGAACAGCGTTGTTCCTGCAAGATCAAGTAGGCAAAGATGGGATTTGGTTTTCAAACAAGGGCTAGCTTTTTTGAGCAATAAATGCATTTTATGGTAGATGGACTACTTAAATTTCTCTGAATTTTAATGGAGTCTTTAAAACACTCAACCATGATGACTTTAAAGAAAATCTTTCAAAGGTGTGTCTGATGACTTCCAGAATCTGCAAGCAGCTGGTGGTAATTTTTAAAGAGCAAGTGAACTGCTGTCACTCCTGTAAATAGAATGTTAATCTTGACATCTAAAAGCATCTTGGAAATGTGATAATTAGCTATAACACTGCTGACTTGTTCCATTAATTACTCAAATGGTGGCCTGATTCTGAGACACTCCCATGGCCACCTTATGTGCCATAAGAAATTGTGATTGTTGCACGAGCAATTGGCATAACATGTAACCACCACAAACCATCACACTGGAGTGTTGTACTGACTCACTGCCCCTTCTTTTTTTAAATAGTATGATTTGTAATGAGGGAAATGGTGTTACCTGGAATGACTTAAACAATTTTCAGTATAGTAGGCACAAAAACCTGAAGTGTTACTGTTGTCTTCAGGTGAAGCCAGTTGCCATGTTTATGGGTCCATCACCATAATACAAGCTAGTAGCAATACGTTTCTGCAGCCAACTTCTAAGCTACTTATCTGTGCATCTCTGGAGAGCTAAGAATCAAATCGTTTCGGTGTTAGTTTTGGAAATTTGGCTTTCTGGTGGTGTGAGCTTGGCAACAAAATTGCAGCTTCTCTGGGGATTTTCCCTCTACTCCATATGCTGCAGTGCAATGTGCTTTAGAAAAAGCCATCTCCCTAACACTAGTTACTTTTAAAAGACATTTTCTCCATAAACAGAAACAATCCTTTGTGTCAGATCAGTTGTGTTTTAATTGTTATTCTTTAAGCATACATCTGGTTTTCCTAGGGGTCTGTATTCTGCTAATGAGCCTTTTCCAATTGCGTATTTTTCCTTAGATCCCTTTAACAGCTGAAACTTCCTGACTCACTAGAAGATTACTAAAAGAACACAGTGTAATTTCAGTATTTATGAAGAAAGTCTAAAGTTTGCAGATATGTGCTTGAAACTGACAACTTGTTTGAAAAAACTATTTTTTTTTTCCCTCTGGGAGATGAGTTGAAAACAAGTTTTACACAGGCACAGTGGTGCAGAGCAGGCTTTACTGGTGATCTCATGTCCATTTCATTCTGTGTAAGTAGGCCCCCAGAATAAGAATGGAAACTGCATTGGTTACGAGTTTGTGCACTCGTAACTGATTTTCCTGTTGGCTTACTGCTAGGCAAAGTTCCAAACTTTTATTCTACTCTAATGCCTTTGGTTTATTTCTTATTTCATTAGGAAGAAAAAACTGCCAGATTCGCTCTCACTCCATGGGTCAGTTATACGGCTCTCACTTCTGAAAGGAATTTCTGCCCAGATAGTATCTGCAGCAGTAAGTGTCTTTTTCACCTGGTAATGTCCATTACAAAAAATCTGAAACTCTTCTGGTGCGGAGTAGTATGTGTGTTGATCTCCTTCCCCTGCTATTAGCTTTGGATAATATCAGCATGTTTGGTACAGAAACTACCAACTAGTAATCCCCAGGCAGTAGTGAATCAGGCAGGTATTAGCTGACTTATTGCAGCAGTAATATGGCAGGTCATCTTTAACACTGATATGTTATGTCCTTAAACCTGGTGGGTAGTGTCAGTATAAAGTGATAGCAGTGCTGTTATTCTGCTTGCTTGGAGATGATGGAGACACATTTGCTTAATGCCTGCATCAGGCACAGAACACTTCTTTTTCTGAGCTGAATGAGGAGCAGGCCTCATGTTTCTGCACTGGTGCCCATGCTTCAGGCATGGGTACAGCCCAGCTCTTTAGATCGTACTGCCAGGGGAAGACTAAGGTGGAAGTTTATAAAATTTATAATTTCTGAAGCATGTGAGGTAGGCCTATTATAATAGAACACTAGTGACTCATCTGAGAGTGTTTTGTGGTGGCTGTGACCAGAGTCTCAATGTCAGTGTGTGCTGCTGGCAGTTACTTGCATTGGTGGAGATGTGGGTCAGCCACCTGCAGGGGAAGCTGATAAGGTGTGCTTGAGGAGAGGGAACTGTTTTTGACATCAACGACTATACTGTGTACACAAAGAATACTGAGAACTGTTATTTAGATTGGACTGTTTTGAGAAGAATTCAGTAACTTTCATACAGAATTACAGGGTATTCCGCATTCTCTCCATTTCTCTGCACTTTCTTATCCCTTTTGGGTATTTGTAGTCAGTGGTTCCCTCAGCACTGTCTGCCCTGGTGGCACTGTTAAAACACGACGTGTGTTGATTTTGCTGTGTTGTAACTCTAATTATTAGAGACATGCACAAATCTGGGAGTTCTGTGTCTCTTACTCATGACTTTCCCTCTTTTTCTAGGACAAAGTAGATGCTGGTTTGCCCACTGCAATTGTAAGTACTCTAACAATTTTCAAGCACTGTATAGTTAGTTTTCATGCAAGGTTGTTAAAAACAGTGATTTAAGTCAGATGATAAATTCATCTTCCTTCTTAACCTTATTAAGAAATTTCAAATACGAGGGGTGGGAGAAGCAAAGGGGCAGAGTTCAGTCTTTCTTAACTGCCCAGCTTCAAGCCCCATGCTCTCCCTTTTTCATGTCACCACCAGGGTCTTGTTAGTTGAGCACCTAACCTTTCCTGATAAGGTTATGTGTCCATCTGTTGAACACATTTAATTTCCCTATCTATTGCTTCTTTGCCAGTTATTGCTTTGACTTCTAACAATTATTTAAAAAAACTTGAACTGCAATACTCATGAAGCTATGGGATCAAGTTCTCTATGGCTATGACATAACTGAGATATGATCTTAAAATACAAAATTCCACTAGAAACCTGTCTGAAGATACTCCTGCTTGGAAATTTGCATTAAACTTCTTGAAGTCAAGTATGCTAATTAAAATACATCAGAAGTGAAGCTTCCTGCAGTTAAAGGAGAAGGGAAACATTTTAAGGAAGCGAAAGGACAGCAAGCATTTTTATTTCCCTCATGAAATGTGTTTTAATGTTTTATGAAGAAACTAAAGGTGTGCTTGGTCACTTTGTAGTAGCAGCAATCTGTAAGAAACTGTATTTCTTCTTCAGAAAGAAAAAGGAAAAAAACCTTAGTTACATATAAGGCGAAAGGCTGTATAGCAAAATTAGAAGCACACTCTGACTGATGTGCACATAAACAGAAAAACCTGTATTTACATACTCCAGATATTAAAGCACTTCATTTTTTCCTACTGACTTAAACTTGCTAAGAAATAAAAAGTAGAGCAACACTGATATATCTACAGCATTATGTGAATTCTATTAAGTTTTATTTAATTGGGTGCAGGTTTACAAGTCCAGTAGAATCTTGGAGCTATGTTTAATTTTCCATAGAAGGATACTGGCATCTCTGGACTTGCTGTGAACCATCGCTTCAAGGGACCAGCAGTGCCTAGGGTTCTAGAAGTATTCAGAGTGGATGTAGCAGCTGAGTGAGAAAAACCCTCTGAGTTTTTGTAGTCAGCTACCACACCAAAAGAGGCTGACAGAAGAAATTTCACTGTGGGTACACTGTTTGAATTTCAAACAGCAAAGGAAAAGGCAGCCTCTGAACTTGAGAAAATCTGTGTCATGCTCACTCAGGTGTAATACTTCTCTAGCTTTCCTGTAGGAATAGCTTGTCACATACAAATTGGAAAATGGTTATATCTGTAATCTTCTAAATCTTCCCCTTCTGGCAAACTTTTCATGAATGTAGTGAAAGTTTAAGTGGTGGATTTGTGACTGACATTTCTTCTAATGTCAAGCTTTCTGCATGACTATTTCAGGCAGCATCAAATCTGATAGCAGTGGGGACTTCCCATGGGTTAGCACTGATATTTGGTAAGTTTTGATTTTTTTGCATTTTTACAGTCTTAAAAAAAGAACAGACAAACAAATGGAAAAAAAAATCGGCCTGAATTAGAACTGCAGGGTGGATTTTTTTCTAATACATTCTGTGCTAAATGTGATTAGAAAATTAGGAAAGAAATAAAGCACGAGTAGTATTTTAGTTGTCTATACTGACATATTTCTTCTGTTTTGGTGGGGACTAGCAGATTGATATTGGGATATTTAGCTCTGTGGCAACTGTCTAAAGAGCCTTTTCTATGTTTAAATATAAATGACTCTATTTTTATGTGGATGAAACCAGAACCAGTATGCAACCATCATCTCATACAGTATTAACCATCTTCTACCCTGTGACATAAATAGCTGCCAGCATTAGGAAATTCAAATGTGTTCCTTGGGAAGTGGAACTCATGGCTACCTGCAGGCTTGCATCATAGATTTCTCCTTCCCTGACCTTCCCCTGCACTAGTCACCTCTGTGTCCCTTCATTACATTTACTTTTTTTCTTTCCCCTTGTTGCCAGACTTTCTTAAAACAGTTTCTGAGCTTGTGCCTCTGTTTATCCAATTTACCAGCTGGGCAAGAGCAGCTCTTGAATTGCTCCCATACACATTTTGTGCCTTTTGCCTATGCAGCACCAAAGTCTTGATAATTTTAGAAATTTCATTATTTTCTGTTCTTTCAAAGTTGTCCAGAATTATTCAAGACACCCAAAGTTATGGAGAGCAGGGTACAACAAAAGGATGGGAAAGATGATGACAACAGTGTAACACCTCCCTGAGACTTAGACATTAAACTACGAGATGCCATTTGCTTAATCCAGTGTTGAAACAGTCACAGGGTGTGCTTAATCTAAATATAAGTAATTTCTTATTTGCTACAGTCAAAACGTGATCTTAACTCAGTTTTAGTAGCAGACCTTTGTGGGTTTTCTAAAATTTGTGGGATATGGAGATCTCCAGTGTCACTACTATGGAACGCATTTTTACCTTGATTTTCCTGTTGCGCTCTCTGCAGACACTGTGAAGTCAGCAAGCTTTTAAACAAGAAGCTGTTTTTTGCAAGTATCATGATAGAGAGATATTATTTTTAACATTTTATGCTCCAGAAGGGGCTCTAGGACTCCATATAAGCATACAGAGAGAAAGGGTTGGTCTTAAATTTTGTTGTGGTTATTTCTTCATCAAGTCCTGTTTAAGAGGATGGACCAGTGAATGTCTGAATGTCCAAGATGCTTTGTATGATGTGGTGTTTCCACCGATGGATTTTGTGAAATTGATTTGTTTGTTTTGCTCAGTATAAGGGTGTTTAAGCAAAGGTTTCTTTGTTACACTGTTGATTACTTTGGACCAACATATTTACTGCTATTTCCCACATGATCTTTGCTAGGCAGTGTAGTCTGTAGTTAGTTAATTTTTGCACAGTGCCAGCTTTCCACCAATTGGCTTTTATTAAATAAAAGCCAGTGCCTTGAAGAACTTCTCTGCATGCTTGCAAATATGGCTTTTAAAGCTTTCCAATCCACTGAAAAGTAGTATTTATCCAGCCATGTACTGGGCTGTATTATCACAAGTGCATTCAGCAGGTTGAAGAAAACACTCCCCTCTATTCTGCACTTGTGAGATCACATCTGAAGTCTTCCTGTAACTCTACCTGTATCTCTTGACTTGTCTGTTTGATGAAGATTTGGGTAGCTTTCATTCTGCATTTTTGAATGCTTCTGTTTGCTCTTGAAAAATTATCACAGGTCAGTTCTCAGATTGTGTATCTAATCTTTGAAAAACAGTATTTTTTGTGTGGATTAGAGTTGGATTAGATGCCAACTCTGACGTGCTGTACGTGTTGCAGAAGTGTTGGTAGGAAGGGAGGGAAGTCTGGAGGGAAGCTATCGTCATCCCCTGTTTGGTGCAAGCCTGTGACCCATAACTGGGTCAGGGTAGCTCTGGCTTTGTCTAACCAAGGCTTGCAAAACTCATACTGATGGAAAACACTGCCCAAGAGGCAAACATGCATGCACATGCTCCTCTTGTAACCTCCAGAGCAGTGTAATCCTGCAGGGGAAAAAAAATTCTAAGCACTCATCTAAATTTCTCAATCTGATCTTTCTGCTACTTTCAATTTATTGCATGATCTGATGTTACTGAGTATGGTGTTCTCATTTTTTACCTGTCTTTCAGGTAGGTTATCTTTTGTTTGATGCTTTATTACCACCTTTGGATAGTTAAAATCTTTTGTTCCTTAGGAATATGACCCTTAACTTTTTTTTCCTTTTACAATAACTGAGGGTGATTCTTTCTGAGACTTGGGAGTTATGAGCATTATGCAAATGAGCAGTTATGCTCTGTGCCCTGACTTTTCTTGAGGAGTGCTAGCTGGAGTGGAGGAGTGATCTACCAGAAAGCTTGTAGCAATAAATGTCATCTTTAGAGGTTTTTTTTTTCCCTTTCATCTTTCTAGAAGAGGTTTTTAAGTGTACAAACCTACTAAAAGCCACTACTCAAAACTAGCCCTTAGACGGAACTCACTGAAATGTGTTATTTGTCTTGGAGACTTTATGTTCCAGACAGAAAATTTCTGTATAGTTCAACTTTGTTTTTATCAGCGTTGAACCATTTATTTTCTCTGTTGGCTGTAAAACTTCTCGTTGGTGTTCTCAGTCTGTGTTGAGGTGGGGGGGTAGCACAGTATCTTGAAGGAACAGGTGGTGTAAGTACTTAGCATTAAAATTAGGTTTTTGGGACCGTTGTCCTTGGCTGTTTTTTGATGGTAAGGGGGAGTTGGTTGCTGGTGGTAACTGTTGAAGATACTTTTTAGCAGTTATGTCACTGTGAACTTCCAGTTTTATTTCCTCTCAGATTTTTTTTTTTTTGGTGTGTTTTGGTACAATGAAGTCCAAATTTACAAACTCATTTTTCTTCAGTGATTCCATATGCTTTTTAAACTGCTTGGTTTTAAAGCACTAGCTATCACATCATCCTCTCAGTTACTTGAATGAGTCAAAGAGGAGATGTTAACAAAAGGAAACACTATTATCAAAACCTGAAGGTTCTCTCTGTCTTTGGAGATCATCACACATATACTGCTCATTACTCCACTCCCTTCTATTATATTGATTATTGGCTTTTTCTTTCCTCTTTTGGCCCTTTCTGTGTGGACTGGAAAGGAAAAGGTACAGTAACACTGCACTGTGCACGTACCCTGCATGAACAACCCCTGTCTTGCCCAGTTTGCATGTTGTCTGTGCCAGAATTTCAGATGCCAGATAAGCAGCAAGTAAGGCCATACAGTAACCAGTCAGTGGATAGTACTGCTGGGCAGTCTAGGAAGTGGTTATTGAATGTGTATACCTTACTTCCAGATTCTTCAGGAAAGAATAGCAGAGGAACAGGTAAAGGTGCTATTTATGTTTTAGGGCAGCAGGTCCATAGCTGGCTGTTAAGGCATTATTTTGGAGCAGGACAAAGATTCTCCATGAGATTCAATGTCTCACTCTTCTAGTATAGAATTTTTTCCTAATGTCTAATCTAAACCTCCCCTGGCACAACTTAAGCCCATTACCTCTCATCCTACTGCTTGTTTACTTGGGAGAAGAGACCAACACCCATGAAAATCCTGCACAGTGTTATTGTGATACTTCTGGTGTGTTCCAAATCTGTAGTCTTTGTTCCAAAAACATCTTTTTTTCCTCCCCTGTTCAAAAGCAGGACAAAAATGTAGAGAGAGGTGGAAAACACCTCTTCTTAGCTTTTAAGAGCAATACACGAAAGACAGGCAGAGGGTTATCATTAATAACACCTGAAGTGCAACATCTTATAAAGCAATTTTTAGTCTCTTGTGGTGGTGGGGCATTACAAGAACTTAGCTCAAACAGAGGGGCCTGTTGTTTGCAGGGGCTGACAGCACATGGCCATATCCAGTGCCCTAGGAGGCTGTGCAGGCAATAGCATCCATCTCCTTTGCAGTAGCCTGGCTCTCAGGAAAGGAAGTTCTGTCTCAGTGAGGTGATCAGTGCTGGCTTCTTCTGAAGCAAGAGATATGTGCACTAGAATTCCCAGAGCATTTTAACTGTACAGCTTCAGGACACAAGTTCATTTTCACTCCAGATTCAGGCCTTTATCAACAAAATCAAGGAATAAAAGTTATGTAAAGTTGCACTTATCAAAAGCGGGTGTATTGTATTTGTATTTGATGTTCAAACCAGCATACAGAAGTCCAAGGCTCAGAAGATAGAATAAATTTCCTGTCATCTTCCTTGGTAGAAATATACACTGTTGAAGAGTAGTAAAATGAAAGCTAGATATTGCTTTGATTTTTCTAGTAGTTTCTTCTTCTGTTTGTAATACTTCTGCATTTCCATATTCCTTGTGTCTGTTTTGTACTTTTTAATAAAAAAATGTTTTTCCCTGCAAGACAGTGTCCCACTGTTTCTGTACTAACATGTACTCCCATCTTGCAAACTCTTTAAAAACTTAACTGTAAGCCTGGGAATTGTTAACGTAACTAGGGGAATGAAATATGTAAATAATTGCATGACAACTTTAATCATTGCTCTTTCTTTTTCTTTAACATCTTACTAATTGTTCTGCTCTAGATCAGAACCAGGCTCTTCGACTGTGTCTGGGCAGCACTGCTGTTGGGGCCCAGTATGGGGCTATCTCTGCTCTCAGTATCAACAATGACTGTTCGAGGCTCCTCTGTGGCTTTGCAAAAGGACAGGTAATTCCCATAGGGTGAGAACATGGTCCTGTGCTCTGTCCTTCTGCAGACTGTTGCTGAAAGACTATCCAGAGGTGGCAATAGTTCCAAGCTAAGCACAATCAGTATGTAGCTGTCTGTTTGCTGGGTCTGTGCTGAGAAGCAGTTTGTGTGGCTTGATCTGCCCAGAGATCTTCTGCCCAGACAATTCCCATGTCTGGTGAGCTAACTCAGTTGGATTGTTTGAGGTGGATTTTAGTGGAGGAAATGGGTAATATAGAATATAGTTAAGAATTCAATTAATGATGGCTCATTGTGACATAAGTTCCACTCCTGATAAACTGAGATGTGCAATGGTGCACCAAGACAACCAGCTTAGCCTTTCTGTGTCCCTTTTTGAGATCTCTGCTTTTTAATTAAAGCTAGTTTTTACTGTGGTGGTGACATCAAATTCTTGAAACTCATATCAAGCCTCAAAAGTTCATTTTTATTAATACCTTGGTTCTGTTGTATGATGGAAGCAGCACAGCTTTTGAACGCAGGAGAAAAAGAGTTTGAGGCTGCTGTTGTAGTTACTAAAACTAAACCAAAATGAATAGAAGTTAACTTGATAAAATCTAGAGGTCCATGGAATACATAGAAGGCTGGTTTGTTTTTTTTTTCTTTTGAATTTCATTTCCCTCTGCTCCTTTGGGTTTTACCTTCATTCTAGATAAAGCACATTCCAGTGCCTGTGATAGGGTTAAATGACTGACTGCTCCAGACCATGTGGAATTACAGATTTGATCCATGGAGAACAGTGGCCAATTTTAAATGATACTCAGGTAAACTATTTTGGAGCAGCAGTTCTGAAACCTCTGGTCTATGAAGGTTTGATAAATGATTTATAAAATCATAGAAAATAAGAAGTTTGATTCAACTTGTAATCTCAGCTCTTCTGGGCTAAATATTCCTCAGTTATGCAATAAGTTGAGAAATGGCCTGAATTTAATATCTGAGCACAAGCCAAGCTGTATAATCTTACCTGACATGTCATGCTGAGCAAACGCAGGAGGAGAGGTGTGGCAAGGTTCATGGCAGCTGTGGAGATTCTTGAGTTTTGCTAATAGGTGTTAGCAGAGATTATTCAACTGCTTATTGATTCAGTGAGAGATAAATGTGTTGAACCACTTTAAACAGTGTTACGTGGTAGCAAAGTTATGTTCTGTATTTGTGTTACCAGACATAGCTGTGAGGTGAGTGAGTTTGGGCAGGTGGTGAGAGTTTGCCAAAATAACATGATTCAGAGTTGTGAAGATAATTCTAATGTTGTCAACGAGAGTATAAACAGATAAGTAAACTGCTTGTAAAACCAGGGTAGAAACAGAGTTCAGATAGCTCTTCTTTGGTATGAAGACCCTACTAACCCAGAATGACATTGGGTGTATAGAAATGTATTGGAGGTCCTAATGCACGAGGTGACAGCAAACATATGTACTGAGAACAATCTGCTTGCAGATCACAATGTGGGATTTGGCCAGTGGGAAGCTGCTACGATCAATAACAGATGCCCACCCACCAGGAACAGCCATTTTGCACATCAAGGTAACATACACTCCTTGTATACTACTTTATTTTTTCATTAAAACACACTTGTGTTCACTTAGATGTGTTGACTTTCTTTGTGTGGTACTTTCAGATTTACAGATGAGACCAGTTACCTAGAACCTCTATAGCAATAGTATCCAGAGGGGGGAAAAAAGAGGCACAAATTCTATTTGAAAAGAAGCTATGTATTTTGAGAGCTGAAATAATAGTATTGTCTGTGAGTCGTTCTTTAACAAACAGTTGCTGTCTGCTATAACTCCTCTCTCTGATGCCAAAAATCTGCAAAGACTTAGTTGCTAGAATACATCTCTCTAAAACTTGGAGTGGTTTGAGCTGGGTACAAAACTTGCCATCTTTCAACTTGTAAGAGTCTGAAGTGTAGAAAGTAGCTTCTGTCAGCAGTTTTTCAAAGAATATTGAAAGTGTTTGAGTTGAAAGAGAAATCATCTGTGGCTTCTTGGTCAACATAGTGCTGTTGTCACACAAAAGCTCACATCTGATTTTTTTGCATGGCTTTGTTTTATGCAGACATCTTCTGCCAGAGCAGAGTGCTTCTTGGCAGCCTGGTCAGAGTGCATCACCCAAGCTCTTCTCTCTCTTCTCCTTTCCTGGATCTTGCTGAAACCTCCCAGACCTGTACAGTGTCACACATGGAATTCATGTAGTGGGTCTGGTGGGGCAGATTGCTCAAGGACAGGTTCTCATGTTCTGAGCTGGCCAACCAATGTTTTGCGGGTGTGAAGGTGTCCCCTTATGGCTGCATCTTCCACCTCTGCCATCTTTGCCCTGTGCTTCTGTGCCAGGTTCTCTGCTTCTAGTGGCCCTCTTCTCTAGTTCGTGGCCTGATAGCAGCACCAGCATTGAAGAGTACTCAGACACTGCTATACAGCCCGTGCTGCTAGATGCTGGGTTGCAAACTCCTTCAGAAAGGTGCCTCAGCGGTGGCTGTGACCTTTTCTTATCTTGATTATATGGTATCATTAGCAGTTCTGGATGTGTGTCCCATTCACCAGCTCATGGGCTTGAAGCTGTGAGCTGTTCTAGTGGTAATGCAGGTTTGGCTATGTTGTAGTTCTGAGCTGCAATAGAGAGTAATGGGACAGTAGTAACAAAATCCAGCAATAGGGCCTGCTGGAGGGGTAAAGGTGAGACACAAAGTTTGCTTTTCTTACGCATCATTAAAAATCCATTAAAATTGTCTTAACTCTGTATGTTAAACATGTCTTCTGGTAGGTACAGTGCTTGTACTTTTCTGTGCTTTTAATAATGCCATAGCATACTTTTTTCTCTGTTTTTGTTGTTGTAGTTTATTCTGTAGTGCCACTTTTAATCTAACTATCTGCTCAGTTTACAGATGACCCGACACTTGCAATTTGCAACGACAGTGGAGGATCTGTATTTGAACTGTCATTTAAGTAAGACAATAACTCCAAGTACCCATAGAAAGTACAAGAAACTAAATCTATGCTGTAATTTCTAAAACCTGGGCAAAAAAATCCCACTGGAAGCAATAAAGCTGTCTGAATATTGAAGGTGAAATTTAGGACTGCAGTATAATTTCATAGCTGAAGCAAGATGCTGTCTGGTAGTGTACTAGTCAAAGAATAGCCCAAGTTATTAAGGTGTCACTGTACTGTGGAGGATCTTGGCATTCCCTGTGGGCTCTTGGTAGTTGTCATAAAAGTTGTGCCTCTTGGTTTTACTTTTTTCATCAGAGAGAGCTGCCCTGCAGTAACTCCTCATTTTCTTCTTGGCCTCCTCAAGAGGCCAGATTGACAGTTTATGGACCTGATCCTGTCCAGGAATGTCCCAGAGTTTACTGTTAAGATCTTAAGGAATTCTTGTCTGTATCTGAGTATGGCACTGCTTCCAGTGGCACAGTAAAAATGATCCCTGCAGCTGTGTAAAGGACTTTAAAAAAAACCCCAATATTTATAAAGGAACAGTCTTGAGATTTCATGAGATTGTTGGGCTGATCTCTTCCTGATGGCTGGCCACCAAGCTGATTTCCCTTCTTTGCAGGAGGGTTATGGGAGTGAGAACGTGTGAATCTCGATGTCTCTTCAGTGGCTCAAAGGGGGAAGTTTGCTGTATTGAACCATTACACACAAAAGTTGAGCTGAGAGACCATCCTATCACCCAGTATTCACTGCTGGCCATGGCCTCCCTAACAAAGGTAACTTGCTGCTGCAGAACGCTTTGTGTGAGAAATCACAAAGGAGATATTTTCTGCTATATACTCAAACATTTTATTTCACTTTTTTTTTTTCTTCAAGATATTGGTTATTGGACTGAAGCCATCTCTGAAAGTGTGGATGACCTTTCCCTATGGTCGTGTGAGTAATGAAGTCAAACAGTTGCTTTTTGGATTATGGATATGAACAGTTCCTAGAGTGAAGGGGATGAGATTGGAGTCAGGTGTTTGGTATCACTACTTTATCAGTGGGGTTGCAGTGATAATCTGTTGGGCTGATGTGTGAAGACTGTGGGCAGAGAGGGGGTGTACAGGCTGCTTTCAGCTGTACTTAAATTAAGATGCTGAATTCCTCCAACAAATAGCAAGGGAGGAACACAGGAGCTCCTCAGCTTATTGTCTTTCCTGTTACAGCCTGGAGGCACTCACAGATGGGACATCGACCTGATTATCATGGAATCACAGAATGATAGGGGCTGGAAGGGACCTCTGGAGATCATCTAGTTCAACCCCCCTGCCAAGGCAGGTTCAGCTAGAGCAGGTCACACAGTTACACATCCAGACACTCAAAGTGTCTCCACAGACAGAGACTCCAACACCTCTCTGGATAGCCTTTTCCAGTGCTCTTCCACCCTCAAAGTAAAGAAGTTCCTCTTCATGTTTAGATGGCACTTCCTATGTTTAAGCTTGTGTCCATTACCACTTTTCCTGTCACTGGGAACTGCTGAGAAAGGACTGGTCGTCCTATCCTNAACTGCTGAGAAAGGACTGGTCGTCCTATCCTCCGGACACCAACTCTTTAGGTGTTTATAAGCACTCATGAGATCCCCCCCTCAGTCTTCACTTCACTAAACAGCCCCATGTCTCTCAGCTTTTCCTCACAAGAGAGATGTTCTAGTCCCTAATCATCTTGGTAGCCCTTTGCTGTACCCTCTCCAACAGTTCCCTGTCCCTTGTGAACCAGAGAGCCCAGAAGTGG
>VWZY01008954.1:950-17838 GCA_013399075.1 Chloroceryle aenea
GTGATGTATTTTAAATTCTTATTAGATTTTACACAGTGCAGGTCAGCTGTTCCTGAATGAATCAGGCAAGATGCATGGATGATTTTTTTAAAGAAGACAGTACACAATCAAAATGCAGTGTTTGCTTACAATGTTACTTCTAACTTCATCTACTGACAATATGTTGTTTTAAATGTGTACAAGCATTGACTTTCTCACTTCTGACCTTAGGTTGTCTTTATCGATTTCCTTTTGACTTGTCTGCTTAGTTAACAGTCACTCACTGCTGGAAAGTGTTTTTAAAAAGCTTTTAATTTTAAAAATAGTTACAACAGTAAATAAGTTATCACATGTACAGGTAAAAAAAAAAAAAAGAAAAATACACCAAAAGTCTTCAAGAGGGCTTAGTACTATCTAAAGCTCCATTAGTTCACAGAAATGTTGCATTGATAGACCTAAGACTTGCCACTGACAAAAAAAAATTTCAGCGAGCTTTTAGTGTTTCCTTTAACATGAAGAACAGCTAAATAAAAAATTATTTGCTTCCACATCTGAACATGTAATTTAGCTAAATAAAGTGCACTTTTAAAATAAATTATTTTCAGATAAAATGTTTAGGTTTTTTGCTGCTGTTATTAATGTCTGCCTAAGGTTCAAAACAACAAAGAACCAGGATCAGTGAATCAATATTTAGTGTAAGTCTAGTTTTGTTAGGTAAATATTTAGTCTTGTTTCAACATATGCAACCCATCTTTGGCACTTTGTTTCAGTGAGATAAATGGAAGTAAAATGTTAGAGATATTTTTATTACTAGAAGAATGTCTGCTGAGGAAATTCTGCTAAATATAATCAAAAAATCTGTAAGGACAGCCATAGAAAGCTTCGTGAATGTATTGAAAAATGCAATTTAATCTGCTAGGAATTTATATTCCAACAAGTATAAAGACTCATAATTCAATGTTTTCTTCTTAAATTTCACCCTGCCTTGCTTTATTTAACTGATATGATATTCCTGATTGTAAATAAATGTCAGATTTCTGAAATGTGTATATATATCAGGTTATTATAAATAAATCATAAAATAAAATATTTTTTTCCAGTACATGTTAATTCAGTCTCCAGCAAAACTACAGCATTTCCTAAACTGCGTAAAGATTAAAAACTGCATTTAGTTTCTGTTTTCTTGCGCAAGTTACTTTCAAAATGGAGAAATAAATTAGCATCATGTAACCACACTGATTTGTATATATGCCAACTTTTGGCGTTGTAAATGGTTCAAGGCATAAATATGCCACTTGATGCAGTGCTGACTGTCTCTTCTGTGATATTTGAATAGCTTTTACTAGCAACTAGTTATGCAGAATTTAAAACAGAAAACTCCCAGTTGTGTTTTGAATAGGAATGTAGAATAATTTCTGATTTCAGAGATCAAAAAAAAAAAGAATAAAAACCACAGCATTTTTGTTTTGTAAAATCTAGATAGAAAATAGATTTTAAATGGCAATTTTGTAATACAGTCAACTCCAGTTTATAACATTTGTTATACTATTACTGTAGCAATTACTGTTTTTCAAAGATGTATATCATGTAAGTATTATCTTTTAAATATATATTTCAGTATTTTCTTTTAAGTGATATTTCAGTATTTTCTTTAAAGTGATGCAACTTTTTTCTTTATCCTTTTTATTAAAGAAATGTAATTATCTAGACACTGCTATGTTTACACATAGGGAATAGCTAGCTGTTTGGTATCTTTGGGGTTTTTTACAATCCATGTTAACATTTTCTAGGCATTTAGGGTTTTTATTTCATATGTCGTTTATATATATTGTAAAGTCATGAGAAAATACATTAATGAAGTCTCCAGTACAACAGAGATAGGACTTTTAATCTTCACCAAATTGGAAGTAATAAATAATACTGCAAATAATTTTATATACTATCCAGTATTATGCACCTGATTTTACTGGCTGTATCAGGTGACCAAACCAGCAAGACAGAAAAACAGTGTCAACAATTAATTTATTAATTAATCTAAAAAATAAAAATCAAGTAAAGCAGCAAATTTGAACTTCTGTCATGAAATTAATTCCAACTTCAAAATTCTTGTTTTAGAACTCTAAAATTATTTTTTTCACAAAATTTATTTTAAAATTTCCTTAGACTGCAGAAACAAAAATATTTGAAATAATAAATACATGAAACACAATTTTTATTGTATATACAGTTACAGGTATCTTACTGCTCAGTTTCACATAAATACTCTAATAAGGCACAAAAATTAGTTAGGTTTTTACTTATATTTAAAATCTGGAAACAAATATTCTTATTAGTGTGGTCCTGTGCACCCAGGTGGAAAAGGTCATAGAAAAGAATGTGTAGTCTAAGTTCAAATCTTCTCAAGTTTTTTGTACAGAAGGAAAGGAGAAATAAAGTCTAAGGAAAGGAGAAATAAAGTCTAAGGAAAGGGAAGAAAGTTGTTGAGTATTCTATTAAGATATCACAAAGATTATTAAATTACCTTTCTCTCATTTTAGGGGAGCATAAGATTAGAAATGTTTAATTCTGAAATAATTTAGTAAATTGCAACGTACATTGCTTGTAATGCAGTAGCAATTCTGTCAGAAGAAAATGTGTCTTTCCTAGAAGGATGCCAGTATGTCTTTATGTTTATGTCTTGAATAAAGAGACAGAATGAACCCTGAGCAATCAAGACAAGGGACTGTAAGAAAAGTTAATATTGTAGTGAACAGATACAGTGCTATCCAGAGTATATAAAATAAACACATTGCATCCAGGGATGACAATAGGAATCATTAAAATAATAATCTGCTATCTGGTTTTGGTTAAAATTCTGAGACTGAGGGAAATGGCTACACTCATGCAATGTCAAGGGAATTAGCCTCTGCAAAGGAAAATCTGAGTGATTTAATCAAAGGAATTTACCAGTGTGCAAGCCAGTGAGGTATCTTAAATCCACCTTGTCTCAGTTCAAAATTCTTATTGTACAGTACTGGACAGCTATTTCCTCCAACTGGTATCTGTGTTCCTCAATACTCCTTTCAACTTATATGTTTACATCACCTTTCATTTGAAAGATGGCTGGAGGGAATTGCTCTGCCTTTCTGTAGTGAATAAAGATCCAGTACAATATTATTCTGGGAAGAGATGACTGTGATAATTCCAGGGATAGCTCACATATTTGTTCTACAGATTTTAAAGCCTTAATCAGACTCATGTCAGACAGTGTATAATTTCAGGGCTGTAGGGGATACACATTTTTGTCCTTTAGCATTAAGACACCTAGGTCTATTTCTCTATCTTTGGATACACTGCTTCCATTATACTGCACGCTATTTCTGAACAAAGCTTTCCTGCTGTCTTCCTTGGAAATGACATTGTATCTAGCCTTGTGATCAAGTTCTTTAGGGTGTGCTCTATAGATTTGTCACCATAAGAAATACAGCTTAACAGAATGCTTCAGTTTTCAAGGTTTCATTTATGAGATCACAGTGAACAACACAAAGCTGGGTAAATGCCAAAGACACAAAAATAGAGAAACTTCCCCCTGATATATGTGTTAAATTTTAGTAGCAGTTTCCTATAAATAATATTTCAGTAACTTTAATTCATAGAGATGTAATTTTTAGGGATAAATTGATGGGGCAGTGGATATATATTTTAGTAAATATTGATTCATCTAAAGATAGTGTTACAAGAGAACCTGATTTATAAGTGGAAACAAACTAAAAATAGTAAATGTAAGAGAAAAGTATATTCATGCACTTGCCCTTTTCTACCTACTTCAAAACAACAACCCTATTTATACTGTGACCTCCCCCATCTGCTTTGGAAGTCCTTTTCTGTTTGCTTTAAAATTTATGGAAGTATTCCCTTTGGGCTAAAATAATTTTTATTATTTAAAAAATACTCTCTACCAAATTAAGCATTTGCTTGACCAGATCTCTGCCTAAATTTGCAGAGGAGTCACTTCTGTGAAGTGTAAACTGCCATGAGATTATTGATCTAGAAAGTTCTATAGAATTCCCTTGTTTTCTCCAGGGAAAAACAGACAAAACTATATATTCCATGTATATGTAAATATGTCAATTTCAGAATTTCACTACAATCTGTGGGGTTTTTTCCACTTGCATGTCAGTGATCATCATCACCACCCATCTTGGTATACTGTTAGACAGAACTTTCTGCAGATATTTTGATATGTAAATATATTTTTAAATTTAAATTTTAAGTTTGCTGATGACACCAAGCNCCTTGACAGTCCAGCTTTAAAAATTAATGAATCAATATATTGTATTATGGGGGAGTGGTTTTGGCTTTTTCCTTTTTACCATGGCACACTGCAATGAAGATATTCCTTAGTTCAAGTTTTTGACTGTAAATTAATAGAAATATTTCAGGACATTGGACAATGTTCATCCTACTACCATTAACATTATTTATATTACTTTTGAACACAAATGTAAAATCAGGATGGAGTACTCTGTTATCTTACAACTGGACTAAAGCCATATCAGAGGACAGTCACACAGAAATTGCATTTGAGTGTAAATGAATACTAAAATAAAACTTTTTTTTCCCCCCTTAATCTGTTTACAGTAAGATGATTATTGTAAATGAAGTAAATGCTATCCATAGTCCACTATTTGCATGATCATGCACAGAAGAAGAAACTGTGAGATGTTTAGTTTTCCCTTTTTGGCTCTCTGCTTGCACAGATCTAGGAAAAGGAGCGAGTACTAATAAAAACTCTCCGTTTCCACATGGTGATAGAATGACCAAGATACACAATTTGGGAATGATAATGTGCTACAAAAGGTAATCCTGCTGCTGAATCTGAAAAACAGAAATATATGGAGTATAACCAAGCCCAGTCCTCATCATTCACATATAAATTAGCATATTTGCTTTTATTTTAAACACACATCAGCTAGCTTTCCTGTTATATTGTCTTACTTTTACTTCCTACAGTGTCTTATTCTTTTCTTCATTTGCACATAGTTTGACAAACACTGATGTTTTTAATTAGTTTTTTTCTGCATCCCAGTAAATTCGTTAAGATTAGAGCTTACACAGGAGCCTTCTGTGTGGAACTTATGGTTGTACTGTAATTTTAATATAAATTACTCCACATTGTATACTGTACCCTCTCTGGCATTATACCAAACATAATCCTCTCTAAGAAAAATATAACATGAAGGGCTTAAAATGCTACCTCCTCCATACATTCTTGTTTACATTGCAGGTATCTGTATTGTGCAGGTATCATGCATATAAAACCTGATCTTGCACTCACTGAATTCAGTGGGAATGTTACTAGGTACTCACTGCAAATTGCATTCTCCGGCAGGATATGGTGTAGGTAAGAGTCCTTGCTCCTCTTACCAGTATCATATCTAAATTTATTTAGACTAACGTTATTTAAATGTATAATACTATGGAAACTCTGAATTCTGAATATATTTTTATTACTACTATCAATCTACATGTTGAATGTCCTACAGAAAGTAATGGACAGGAGTGCAGTACCTGATACAGAGATCCCTGGTTGTGTTCTTATAAAGCACAAAAAGCTGTAAAGCACAAAAAGCTGTAAAACACTGTTTTGTAGGGAACTACAAATCTGATATGTAACGTGCCAGGTAAAAAAGGATATGTAAAGAGCCATTAAATTTAGATTGGTAAGAAAGACCTGGAAAAGAACTGACTTTCTGAAAGACAAACATACACATCAGCTCCTGTTAAATCATAGGTCAATGAAAACTTGACTTCATTACAAAGTCAGTGCTGACAAGTTCTTTTCTTGTCTGTGTATTTACCAGAAGCATGAAAATGGACATTTTCTCTCTCAGAAAATGAAGGGGGAGGGGTCTATGATCCCATTCCCTCTGTTAACAGTACTTAACAAATGCATAGCCTCAGGAAATGGGAAAACAATATATATGATCATAGAATATATATGATCATAGAATCATAGAATGGTAGAGGTTGGAAAGGACCTCTGGAGATCATTGAGTCCACCCCCTCTTCCAGAGCACAATCACCCAGGGCGTGCCACAGACTATGATAGTCTTCTAAACCATGCTTCTCCCTGATAAACACACTAGATATGCACATATATGGATTTAGTCTAGTCTTCATGTATGGGTTCACATTGCCCTAAAGATGCAATATCCTATAGTAATCATGATTCCCGGAAAAATATAATAATAACTATGTGAAAATCTTGTCATTTTAATGCCTATGTAGTAATCTTTCTTGGTTTGCACCTTTTAAGATAAGGGTATCAGCATCGTATTTAAATCATATGTATTCCTTTGAATAATATACTCATGCTGAAAGTTCCATATAAATCATTGCTCTAGATACCTAACTTCTTAATAAGAACATTTGGAATGTAGAAAATGTAGCTTGTCCAAATTAGCTTTTAAGAGAAAGACACTAATTTGGGGTAAAGTACCCTCTTAATTGTTCAGAAGTTTTCACTGAAATCCTTATGTTTCACAAACAGAGTCCCACTGACAAACAGTTGTTTTTCAGTGTTACTGGAAACATGAAGCACTGTGCAACAGCATCATTATTCTTGTCTTTGTACAAAATAGGTATCTTCTGCATATTCAGCCTGCATGAAGAAATGCCTGTCAGTATATATATATTAACTAGAATAAACAGTTGTCACCTATAAATGACATTTTGAACTAATACTGTACCTAATTTTCAGATAAATTTCTCTTTTTTTTTATAGGTTTGTATTATGACAGCTTTATTAAGACTAAACTATATCTAGTCCAGATGAATCTATACACAAACATATGTATTTTTCTGAATTTGATAATGTAAGAACTTCTTATAAGTTAAATTATGGTTTTAGTTTAAGTTTGTAAAACACGTCACTGCTTTCAGTGGGTATGAAATTATATTATCTATATTCAAATTGATAATTACTACCTGTACATGCACTATGGACATCTATGAGTGCATTTGAATGGCTTTCACAGTACAGTTAGTGCCATTTCTACTATTTACAGATTAGGAAACAGAGAAGTTTCCATGTCAAGTCCTGGCAATAAAGACAAAAAATAGTACTAAGGCCCATATCATCAAGTCTTCACTGCCTAGGTCAGTATGCTAAAACTTTCTGCACCTGTTTTTACAAAAATGGGGACAACATTTTGAAAAAACAAATGTCTGAGTCTCCACTTCAAACAGTGGAGACACTCTTGTTTTCCAGACATTTGGAAAGCCATAGGTTGAGTCATGCTCCCTAATCAATCTGCTTCTGCATCTACAGTTAACAAGTAAAACAATAAGTGATTTATGGCACTAGTGTGCTTATAGTGGAATTTTGAAATATTTATCCAGTTCTTAAAGTGCATTTAAATTACAATATTACAGTTAAAATGCTTTTAAGATGTAATCATAATGCTTTTTTAGGAATGCTTATGAAAGTAATGCTTTCATACTGTTATTGGCTACCCATTTAATATGAGCTTTCTACTTATAAGTGATATCATTTTGATTCAGGAACATAATTTCTATTAATGTAGAAGTTATTTTGTAAGAAGATATATTCTCTGCTCTTGTTAAAAGCGAAGAAACAAAAAAACCCAAACGTGTAATTAGAGGTGAAAATGATTCTAGCCCTTGAGCCAGTAGACAGGGCACTGAGGTCACCAATAGTCCTTAATTGTCCTGATGAGCCCCAGCTGGACCCCACCCTCTGCCAGGAGCTCCATTTCAGTTTGTGCTCAGGCTTTTCTAGAGCTGCAGTGGCAGTAGGTTTGGCTGCGTTCTTGTCTCTGTTGTGGTCTGGGTGGACTTCAGAGCCACATTACAACCTCAGTTCTAAGCTACTTCAACTGCTGTGTGCCCCCGGGGCTGTTGGTGAACTACTGACAGCACCCTGTGATGTTCACCTCGCACAGGCCCTGTGGGTTGCCCATCGATTCTGGCTCTGTCCCCTCTCAATGGAGCAGCTCTTCCTTTCCGCTTCCTGAGGTGGTAAGTTTTGTATGTTTAGGTATGTTTATTTATTTATGTATTTTATTATTTAAGGTATATTTAAAAATACCTTAAAGAAAATATTTTTTTACATTACTGCAGGGTTGGTTTTGTTTTGTTTATTTCTTCCTTGCATTTTGTATTATTAGGATAGCCAAAGCAATCAATAAATAAAACAGATTAAAATGATACTTTGTCAGAGAGACTACCACCTGGAAGATGCAAAGCTTATGAGTGTGGATGGTTGTGGTTAAAAAGCAGCTTCTGATTTAGTGATTTATGTGATATAGTCATTTGTTTCTAAAATGGGTGTCTGCACTTAGAGCAAGGAAATACAGATTTGCAGTATAAACACTGTAGAAGTTTCTGAGCATTTGCATGTATAATTTATATATAAATAAAATTTAAAATCTTTAAGGAGGTGTTATTAAGGAGTCAGTTTTTCAATTATCTACTCAATAGAAAGGATTAGGGATTATACAAACTGAGAATGTGAGCTTGGCATAAGATATAGCACAGCTGTCTTTTAGAAACAGAGTGAGAATATCCACAACGGGATTTTGATAATTGGAAACAAACCCCACAATAATGGCAGCAAAAGTCATCGAAGATAGATATTTTCTATTATATTCTAGTTTTTCCTAAAAGTACCTTTTACTGTTTTTTTTGGTGTTCTGCTTTTTTTCTCTCCTTTTAAAAGTTGTAAGAATGTAAGAAATACAGGTTTCAATTTCTCACAGACACGGGATGAATGTGACTACAGGAAAGGAATTTAAGAGAAACAATGAAAATGAAAACTCGACTGCATGTATCTTTAATACTTTTTCCTAATCTTTTCTGTATCATAGAATGTTGGGGGTTGGAAGGGAGCTCTGGAGATCATCAATTCCAATCCCCCTGTGATTCTCAAAAGGAGCTCTCACAATTTTATTCGTAGCAAGTATTCTTTATTTGCAGCGCTGGGTGCACGGGGGATCACTCCTCCTATCGTGCGCACCTCAGGCATTCTTTTACAGCTTTTTATAGTGTTAAACACTTAATATTCAATCGATTACTAATGCACCTATACATATTCATTAACTATCCCCGCTTCACATGCTAATGAGGTCTCCCCATTGAGCAGGCGCAGTAAATTTTGGTGGTGGTCGTCAGGGGTCCTGAGGATGAAGTAAGACATCTTCCTCACTTGTCCGTTCCTTGACCTTATGTAGGAATTTCCCTGGCGCAGCCTCAGTGGTCATCTGGCATCTTTCCAAACCATAAATCTGGTTCTGTCCAGGTCTTGTCTCTTGCTTAAGGTTAGTGTCTCTTTATCAGCTAAGTCAGCTAGGTCTTAGACCAAATATTAGGCACAGATACGTAAGTATGCAGACAGCTTGACGGCAAGCAAGTACAAATCAAAAGAGTTTACGAATATTCAACCTTGCAAATTAGCAACTATGTGAACAGAGCAGCAGCAAGCAAGTATATATGTCAAATAGAACTCCCTAATGTTTAACCTTAATTCCCCTGCCAATGCAGGAACACCTAGAGCGGGCCACATAGGAACAGATCCAGGCAGGTCTTGAAAGTCTCTAAAGGAGACTCCACAACCTCACTGATCCAGGGCTCTGGCACACTCCCAGTGAATAAGTTTTTGAGTTGGAACTTCCTGTGTTTCACCTTCCTGCCATTACCCTTCATCCTATCACAGGGGACCACTGAAAAGAGACTGCCCCCTTCTACTTGACACCCACCCCTCAGATATTTGTAAACATTAGTAAGATCCCCTCTCAATCTTTTCCAGGCTAAACAGACCCATGGCTCTCAACTTTTCATCATAAGAAGAGATGCTCCAGTCCCTTAATCATTTTTTTTAGCTCTAACTGCCATTACTGTAAGATTTACAATATTTTCACAGTTGGTTTTAAAAAAAGTGAAGGTCTTTGTATTGACTTATTTAATCTAACTACTTAATATTTATGCCAACAACAGACACTTTAAACAAAACTCCATAGACTATTTTAGAAGCTTCACTATGTTTATAGACGGAGCTATCACTTGATATGTTTTAAAGGTCTGATTTATATTAATGAGGATGTAGAAAGCTCATTTACTGTGACAGATTTCCTGAATTAATTTCTAAGTCTAAGTTTATTCCAGTCAAACTGTATTTTTATTTTTCCTAAATTTCCGATGTTACACAATTGATAAAAATTTACAAAAAGCTGTTGACTCTCTACTAGATAGCTACAGCAGGAGTTAATTAGGTGCTGCTGAAGCTAATTGTGAAAGAGATGTTTCTGAAAAATCAGTTACCATGAGGGTAGTTTGATTAGCTGCTCAGAGCAACAGTTTTAAAATTAACTGCTATTTAAAGAGCGCGTCTATACTTCCTTGTGTTTGTGATTTCCTAGACTCTTCACTTCATATAAGCAGTTACATTGAAAACTGGGGGGGCAGAGGGGCAAAGGCAAATGCATGTGTATGAAGTCAAGAGTTTCTTTCTAGTGACACTGAAATTTTCACTGGGTAAACATTACTAGTCTATGTCTCACAGAAAGGAAAAGAATAGGTCTATACAGGTAAAAGTCTCAATACTAATGCACTTAAAATTGTCCTATATGCATTTTGTAACTTTGTACCACTCTCTTCCGATTATGTGCACCCTTGCCCTGCTGCTCTGGGTCCTAAAATCAGCAGTTTCATTCTGGTATGGGTAGTGGAGCTGTTAGAGTGAGCCACCAGTATCTGGAGTCTTTCAATGAGAGGCATATGGTGTTGATGATTTCTTTTTTCCCTTAGACTTTATATACATGTGACTTTTTATATGGTCATAGAATCATAGAATAGATTGGGTTAGAAAAGACCTCCAAGATCATCGAGTCCAACCCCTGATCCAACTCCAATTACTATATCATGGCACTAAGGGCCATGTCCAATCTCTTTTTAAAAACCTCCAGGGATGGTGAATCCACCACCTCTCTAGGCAGGCCGTTCCAATGCCTGATTACCCTCTCTGTAAAGAATTTCTTCCTAACATCTAACCTAAACTTCCCCTGGCAGAGCTTGAGCCCATGTCCCCTTGTCCTGTTGTTGGTTGTTGTTGGTCATTAACACACCTTTTTCCCTTGCTTTTTCCTTCTTGGTCTGAAGCACCATGTTATATCCAAACATTATATGTAATGCCTTTTATTTGCTCTGTTGCCTCTAAAACGTTTTTTTTACAATTCTGCATTTCTTTAACCAGTGATGGGTGCTGCATTTAGATATTGGGCCTCCCATGTCAAGCCTGTCCTTCACTTAGAGTTATCCTGTGCTTGTATTCCTCTACATTCCCCGTGTATTTCCAGGCCTCAAGGCCTGTAACTGTACCGAGACTATAATTCTTTATACTACATTATAATGTTAGGATACAAAAACCATGGTGATACTATACAAAGATAAGTGTAAAATAAGTTAGTGGTGAACACCTGATCAATTAGAAAAACTGCTGTTAAATCTAAATCATGTGAAACAAAGCTGCAGGAGGCAGATGAAATAACGTTCAGACAAAGCACACCTGAAAAGCCTCTGTTAGGAGGCCTTGCAATCTCGGTACAAAGCTTACAAAACATTCTTGGGTTTGCACCTCATTCTTGTGACCTTCACTGGAGATACGGATCATTGAGACAGTCTCACTGGAATGACTGGATCAGTGTATTGCCAATAAAAAAAACTAAGATTCGAGACATGGCTTGATGTTAAGTTGCCAAGTTTAATAGAATCCATATTCACATAGGTATTATTTTTATGTGGCTTGGTATCATTCATTTAAGGTAACATTCTAGACTGAGCACTTAGGCTTTTAACTTAACATGACAGGACTTTCGGATTTCATGAGATGTTGATCTGTTATGTAAAACTGCCTTCCACCTTCCATATTTTTCTTCTTGTCTTTGTCATTCTAGTTCTTCTTTTCTTCTTCTTCTCTTTTATATTTATCTTTGCCATCTTTCTCTACCCTTCTTTTAACCTGAATCAATGAAAATAACTTAGTAACATGGCGTCATCTAATTTGTATTAAAGCTCTTAAGTTTGATTTTGAACACTAGAATATCAGGTTTTAGGCTGCTTCCATGTTCCATTTTAATATCAGTAGAAGAAACAATTGTTTTGAGACATTGTAGGTTGTGTTACTATAAGTGAGTTTGTCATTATTGCTTGTATATATGCTGTCTTTTCCTCATCACATTTGTGGATATAAGAACTGAAGGGTACAAGGCTAAATGCCCAGGAGCTTCCTGAGACAGCCCAATAGAACTGTATTTATTATAAAGCCAGAGCCCTTCTTACCAATTTTAACCTAAAACAAAAGAAGCATATTTCTGCATAAAGAAAGGAAAAAACATTTATGAAAGAGACTTGATTTTTTTTTTTTTTTGGTGGGTGAAAAAATGTTTCTCCAGCCTTGTATGGTCAGTCTAGACTTTGATTACTGCTCTGCATACACAAATATACCGTAATAACATGTTTTCTTCAAGTGATTGTTATTCTTCAAGTGATTGTTATTGAACTTGGGTTATGTTAAACTCGCTGTCCCTTCTGAGAGAATTTTTGGAATTAAATTATGAGGTGGAATGTGTCTGGAAAGAGTTGTAACACTTTCTCTCTTTTCTGCGGAAAGACTCTTTACTTTAATACATGTAAAAATATGAGAATAATCTTACTTGTTTAAGCTAAACATTCACCTAGGCCACTGATCTTTCTCAGGCAGGTGCTAACAATGGTGTGGAAAATAAAAGAATGGTGGTAGTACACACTGATTCTTTCAAAATATGTTCCTGATCCCTAGAGACTGTGGATAGCAGATTTTTTTTTATTTTTATGTTAGGTCTGAGTATGTGTGCTCATTTTTTTCCTGTGGTGGAGTTAAGTTTCTTCAGTGTAGCTAGTTAAGGGGTTATTTTTCAGATTTGTAGTGAAAACAGTGCTGGTAACATGGAGATGTTGCAGTTATTGCTGAGCAGCATTTGCACAGCCTTTTCTACTACTCACCCCTCCCTATCAGCACATAGGCTGGGGGTGCACCACAAGTCTGGAGGGGACACAGCTGGGACAGCTGACCCCAACAAACCAAAGGGATCTTCCAGACTATGTGATGACATATCCAGCATATAGATCTGAGGGAAGGAGGAGGAGGAGAGGCGCGGGGGGGCAGAAGTTCAGAGTGATGATTTTTGTCTTCTCAAGTAACCATTAAATGCGATGGTTAAATTCCCTGCTTTCTTATGATGGATGAACACCTGCCTGCCCATGGAAGTGGTGAATTAATTCCTTGTTTTGCTTTGCTTACCCGTGTGGCTTTATGTCAAGCTGTGAGTCTTCTCACTTTTACTCTTCCAGTTCTCTCCCCCATCCCTGCACAGGGGGAGTGAGTGAGCATCTGTGTGGTGCTTAGTTTCAAGTTGGAGTTAAACCCTGGTAATAGGTTACATTTCAGTGACTGTTTGAAAAACCTTTTTTAACCCATCTAAGCTTTTAACAGCTACAACCTTCTTGTTTTGCTCTTCTGCTTGATGGGAATGTGGGGGAGCTCCATGGGATGGTGTGCAGGGTGTGTAAGAGAGAGAAGAAATAATCTTTACAACTTTTTCCAAGACCATATGTGAATTTTATTTTTCTAAGAAAACTTTGTCACAGTGTTCTGTCAGTCTGTTCTTCTCAAGATAAAATGTCCTATTTTATTCCTATGTTCATTCTGTGTTAGACATTTCTTATTGTGGATCTTCCATGTTATTCTTTGTAGCTTCTTCATCTTCACTATTTGTTTTTCATGAGAGAATAGAGGGTCCAGAGCAGGCAGAATGGAAGTGCTCCATGGATTTGTATGATGACATTATTGTACCTCCTCTTTTGTGCTATTTCTCTGTAAATAGTGTCAGGTTTGCTTTTTGACCCTTACTGAGATAACTCTTCTCTTTTTAGTAGAATTATGCATTCTAACTCTTGAGTCTAATTTTTGAGTCATAATATTCAGGCATTGTGCAGATTAAATTTACCTTTTTCCTACATGCCTTGCCTTGCAAATACTCAGTTACACTGAATTTTAATATCTGTTCTTACCACAACTTCATTTCTTATTGTGAAGGTCCTAGTGATTTCTACAAGCTTTTCAAAAGTCATTAGGCTACAAATCAAGAAACTGAGCCATGAGCAAATATTATCATCTTTCCTTGCCTTGAGCTTTGTGTGTAAAATGAGCTAATCATAATTTGCTTTCCAGCATAATCTGCTCTGTATCTCAGTGAGCTTTCTGCAGTACTGTTCAAGTAGTAGTAACTATCACTTTCCAAATAAATGCTTGATATGAACTTGCATTATGCATTTTTGAACAGATGATCTTTTGTCTCTTGCTCCAGTGCCTAAAATCATGAAAATCCTTGATAGTTTTGTTGGGTTTCTTTTTGACTCATAGATGGGTCTACATGTTGTGCCTGTCATTGAAAGTACTTAAGATTCTCAAATGTTGAAACTTGCTCTACCAGCCAGTTGCTGGTTGGATAACTTATAAAAGTTGAGACAGACAGAGATATTAATTTCTTCCTACTTGACCATTAAATTTAATAGTATTTTTATTTCATTTGTTTACAGCATTAGTGCAAAAATATTTATGTAAAAATAGGTATCTTCAAGTATGGCTTTGTCAGATTTTTCTAAGGGCTGGAAACCTTTAATAGGAAATACCAGGATGGGTAGCTGTAAACCAATCGACATCTGTATGTATTTATAAAGACAATTTTAATTTACTTCACTTTACTTGCTATTGGCACATATAAATGAACTATGACAGACACCCTGTGGCTTCTATTGATGAGAGGATTGATAAAGCTTGTACTTTCGTTATGACATCCTAAACCATCAAGCATGAAGACTTCAACAATCATTATTGAACATTGACACACACTGCATTGGTAATCAGAAATGATCTTAGACGAGAAGCTCGCAGAAATTACTTCAGCTCACTCTCAAGAAGAATCTCTGATTTCTTGTGTCCTTAATTACATGTAGGTGTGGACTTTGTACACAGTTTGAGACTGATTTTGAGCTATGTCACTGTCATTTCAAGGCATGTTAAAAAAACTGTGTACCTCTTTTAGTGAGATGATAATTCATAGCACCAACACTTTGTTCCTTGATAATGCAAAGCATTATCATGGCATTGCATGCTAAAGCATTTTTTAGGAGTTTATTTCAATATGTAGTCTTCACTAAATACGTTTGTCATCCCTATGTCTTTTCCCACATAGTGCCAAGGAACAATATGGTAACTTCAGGCAAAGTCCTATGTAACTCCTGGAACATCCTAATAATGACTGTAGAAAAGAGAATTCCCTGATTTCAGCCATGTAGGAGAGTGATTTCCTTCTGATGTGTCTCATATGTAGACTCTTGAATTATCTGAATCATTTAGATGACCTGTCTAGTTCAGGTGGAGTCAAGGAGCCTACCAGAGCTAAGTGTTTTGGTATCTAGCCTAGGTACTCTACTTTTTTCTTAGTTCTGCTGTAGAGATCAAGGGTATGGTTAGTGTGTACAGGGCTAAAATCCAGGTGTTTGGTTTCCAGAGTGCTAATCATGGTGACATCAACATTTATTGTGGTTTTGGTGGTAGATATTAAATCTCATTGCAAGGAATCTATTAAACAATTTTTATATGTTGAAGCTGAGGAATAGAATCCTAAAAACTTCTCTTTATGGTCTATGTTGTATTTCTAATCTACTGCTGGGTTGCTAGGCAGTCTTGTCCAAACTACTTCTCTTATTTGAGTGGCAACTCAGTTCTGCTTTAAACAGCCCTGTAACAGAATTAGAAGCTAATAGGTGAAAAAAATTAAAAACCAAAATCGAGTTTGAAGGCCAGATTCATTAAAAAAGCAAACAAACCTGGTCTCCATTTAAATCTGTGATACTTTTACTGCTTTATTCTACTTCTTGTAAAAAACTTTAAATAATTGCAGGTTTTTTTGTAAGAATGTACAAATCTTTATCTTGACGATGTAGAAATTTCATTCTCTCCTTTCAGTGAGCATTATACCAAGGTTTCCTGGTGACTGTGCAGATTGGTTTTTTTCACATAGCTTTTAAGGAAACAGCAGAAGAGCTGAGAAGTCAAACTTTTAATCAGTTTCTTCCTCCACTCAAGTCACCATAGCTGTTCTTTTCATAGCTTTTAGTAGCTGTTATTCGTTTTGAATTGATGTATTCTTGAGCAGCTTTTATTGCAAACCAGTTTTTATTCTGGAAGCTTTTTTTTTTTTTTTCTTAATGTGTCTCCTTGCTGTAAAGAAACAACCACTGGGATAAATAGCTTCTGCCTATTTTGGGGTTTTGCACTTCTGTTCTTGGTGTTTCCTTCTGTATAGATATTTTTCTTTCCTGTAATATTGAGTTCTACATCTGAGAACAATAAACATTCTATTAGTCCTTGTTTGTTGACATGGCAAGTTTTCCAGAGAAGCTGGTAATGAAGCAGCCAAAGTAATCTCCCTCAGGTAGATACAGTTTAGAGGAGGAAGTGTTGGAAAAATTTCACTTAATGCCAGTTACAGTTTAACCTGGAATAAGAGTAGGAAAGAAGATGGGAACCAGAGAAAGTTCACAGCCCTTTCTGTCCTGTAGAGCTGAAAACAGATTATAAAAACCTGGACACAGGTATACACCTTCAACAGATGACTGAAATCAAGGGCAATTAGGTGTTTTGCTGAGGGTGCTAGCTTGGAAGTGTTTGTTGAGTGACAGCTGCCTAGTTATAGCTGTGTGAAATAGCCTAAGCGGTGCTGGATTTATGCATCTTAAATTATTTTCTTTGCGAACTGAGGTCTCTTTCCTAAATATAACTACTTTTTTTTTTTTTTTTTTTTTTAAA
>VWZY01008954.1:17883-29840 GCA_013399075.1 Chloroceryle aenea
TTTTTAAATAAAATAGGTTCTAAGTGTCTAAGATTTCTGAAACAAACCCTCAAGCACTTACCTTAAATTAAGAATAACTGTATTTGTTTTTTTATGGAGGGAAGTAAGATTTCCCTCCTCATCAGGGCATGGGAAAAAATAGAATGAGAAAGATTGTGTTATTTGCCATTCATGAATTTTGGTGGGAAGTAAACCACAGGCACTCAAAGAGTCAGTCAGACAAAAGGTCTGTGCCAGTTTCATGTGTGTTGGGGGGGGCATAGGAGAGAAGGGATGATGCGTACTAAATCTGAATACTGAACATAAATGTTCTATTTGACTTGATTCAGTTTATCTCTGGGCTGTGGAATATGGGTTGTGACATGACCTTTGCTAAGAGATAGGCAAGTCACATGTAGGAGCTTGCTGAAAAACCTTGAAAACTGTTTAAGCAATTTCTCATCTGCAAGTAATGAAGCAGAGAAACAACAAAAAGTGGTGTCTGGAATATGTACAGAGTCAATCAGGCTAAATGTAATTTGAATGGCCTTATGGAAAGGGTGAACCAGAAAATGGATAGTTAGTTCTTCAAAACGGAAATGAGACTCAAGTGGTGATAAGAAGTATGAGGTCTGTGTGTCTGAAATGGAAAAAAAATGACCTTGGAATAAATACTTTGAGACTTTTGTAGGACAAAGTTCTTGTTCAACATTCTTTTGTAAAATTTCAGAATCTGTAAATTATCAGGTTTGTAAATGTAAGATTTTTTTTTCATTAGTGGTGTACTGTAGAAAGTTTTCTTTAATTATAATTCTTATTTCTTTTTACACTATTACCAAAGCTTTCAATTACTAGTAGAAAAGTATTAAGTAAATATCAACCATACCATTATTTTCAGAAAAAAGAGATTCTAATGTGCTAATTTTAGTTTCATCTACATATAAGCATGCCTACAGAGTTCTATAGTTCTCTTAGAAACTGATGGTTTAGCACCATCAGTTGTTATTAATCTGTCTCATTCTGTCAGACAGCATGAATGAGTGCATAAAGCCTTCCAGGCAGCTCTGTGGTAGGGAGTCCAAATCTGAATGGTTAATTGGATGCATTGCTGAGCTTTTTAGAAAGAATTACAACAAGAAAATTATATAATTGTTTATCTAGAGCTAGTACTGAACTTAGTGTTTTATGTTGGTGTTTGGACAGATGTCATCTACCAATGGACTGCAAATGTGAAAATCGGCCCTCTTAATTAGACTCAAAGAGCAGTATGCTGTTACATAGTCCTGTTATGGAGTCCATAAAATACACTTTCCTGAATATTTAAGCTGTACTAAAAATGTTTGGATGAGGAGATCTTGGGTGCTGCTCTATAGTAAAAATGAATTTTTTTTTTGAGTGTTAGTTACAAATAATAACAGTGCTATTGGTAACAGGTTGGGCACTATTCAGGATACTGACCCTTGTAACATCCAGCATGACTGTGACTCATGTATGTGTTTAGTTCGTCCAAGCATGAGTTTTGAAAATGTTAAGATTATATGTGAAGGAATTTTTTTGAGATTAACAGCTCTAGTTAAGAACTTTCTCTAATCAATTTTATTTTTAAATGAGATACATAGTCATATAAAATGATCATTACCACTTTTCTGAATATTTAATCAAGTAGAAAACAATGCTGTATAGGAAACTTGATTATGTCAAGGCTTTCAGTTATAGAAAAGAGAATGGGCTTTGACTGTGTGGCTCAGAAACTAACCTCTATCAGGCATCTTTCCATCATCATTGTGCTTAATGGCTATAAGTGGATTTTTTTTTCCTTTTTTATAGGTTTATATGTTTTATATAAATCCAGTTAAAATGAGTTAGAGAAATTGTGTATGAAGAATTTTTTCCTTGTTTTAAATTTGCTGCAAGAAAAGGTGGTCTTTTTCAAGCTAAAGAGTTTAGAGCACTGTAGAGACTGTTCTATGCCCTTAATTTAATTTTACTGTTTATAAGATTCTCTTTGTGTCTGTGGGAGACTTTGTTCTGCAACTTTGCAAAGGTCCAAAGTTGTAGAACAGAATAATGATATAGCATGTTAATAAATCTCTACCTGTTTGTTCTCTTGATTGCTTATTCAATATCTTCTGCTGAGTTTTCAGACAATCACTGAACTTGACAAATGAAGAGAGGAGTTCTTATGGAGATCAGGTTATCCGGCATTGAAAACTGATTAAGGCCAAAAATCATATAATGCAGTGTGCCATCAGATGCTCTTGTCTCTCTCTCATTCTTATTAATTTAGGCTGAATCAACTGAAAACAGGTGGATTTATTTACTTACCCTGGCTAATCTCTTACTGAAGTCAGTGGAGCAAGTGGTCAGTTGATGTAAATCACTGCCATTATTGTTTATATTCATCTAGGATTCATGTCAGTAATTTTGCCTTGTCTGCCTGAATTGGGACTGAAAAAATCCAGCAGTAAAGTTATATTATGGCTCACATACTTTTGTTGTCTTTTGTTTGGGTCCTGCTATTGCAGCTTTCCTACCGTACATTCTTAGAAGATTTAAATTGGTCATTCCTCAAATACAGATAACTTTTTACTGAGTTTTGAATTATTAAGTAAACAATATTTATAATTTTCTGAACATTTATAAGCATTAGGTAATAAATTCTTACATCTCTATATAGAGAAAGGTATTTTTTTTCATTTTTCTAGTAAGTTTTTGTATTTTACAGAGTTGTTCAGGGTGTGTAGAAATTCACAGACAAAACTGGACACCTTGACTTCTGATTTCTTACTAAAGAGACAGACATAGTCCTTAGGCACTTGCTGTCAAAATACAGGGATGTTAGCTCTGGACATAAACCTGAAAGTTTCTCCCGGTATCTTTTCCTTGAATAAAGATGAAAGCATAAAAATATGATAATATTGTCTACGGAAGATTCTTATGCTAAAAATGCACATTAAACTGTGACCGTGTCAGCCATTGCAAAGTACTTCTTACAAGGCTTTTCAAAACTATTTGCAAGATTTATTAATTTGGAGGTACATTACTGCATAGAATTATTCATATTTTGTCTGCAATTATTAATGGTTGACTGTTGAACCTTTACAGTGGACTAAATAGGAAAGGCATTTTGGTTAGGCACTTTCCTTCTGATAAAGGCTTAACAAAAGGTTTCAATGAAGCATAAATATTTTTTTAAAAGCCCACAAAGCCCCATCCGTGAGCATATGTATGCATATGGTTTGTATTTCTAAGGATAAACCATATTACCATGATAATGAGCTTTCCTGACAAAATTCCTGGCATTAATGTGCATAGTTTTAATTTGCCTCATAAAGTGAGGAACTAGGGAGAGCTTTGGGCAGAGTGCAATAAAAGAGTTCTAAGCTTTCAACAGTGCAGTTCAAATGGTGCAACTAATGTTAACTAGCATTTGTGATAGTTGCATATAGTCCCATACAAGTTAGAACACCTCTGAAGTGGTGAAAAGGAATATGGTTTAAATCCTACCTAACTTTTTTGCCATCTGAATCTCTATATTGAATATGTATTCTTGTGCTAAATTTCTTTTAAGAATTTGATTATGGCCTTCGGTCACAATCCTGAAAGAAATTGTTTGAATGCAAATTCTTCGCAAATTAAGTTTCTCATAAGCAACCTGTCAATATTCATTATTTAGTTATGCAGAATATTTTTCCCTAGTAGTCACTTTACAGAACACGAGTAAGCTCTTGCCATTAGTGAAACTCATTAATCTATTGTGATGTGTCTTCACTACCACTATGTATAAGTACTGTCTGCTAAAGCATTGCTAAGTAATTATCCATGGAGACAAGACCTGAGTAATGTAAAACAAGGTTAAAAACTTAGGCCAAGTCCAGTGTGATATATGAATCATGTCAGGAGCAGCAGTGTAAGTGATCAGATAAAATGCATTTGGTAGACAGGATGAATGATGAATGGGCACAAATGAAATGAAGGCAACAGACAAAAAGCATAGATAGTTACTCAGCTGGCCATTATGATGTTGAATAGGATTTTTCTGGCATACTGTATGTTACATGTGCAAATAGATTGACATAATTCATAAGTTTCATCCTCTACATTTGCATTTACAGCACTTTCCCCCCCCATTTTGCTTTAAAGGGATTTAACTTAAATATAAAAATCAGTGTACAACAGGAAGAATCAAAATAGTTTTACTCTCTCCTTTATAAGTTTTTCAAAACTGTATGTTTGATATATTTTCCCTTGTGTATTGGTTCAGTTCTAGTTCAAGTATGATTTGCTAAAATAAATTTAATCTTTTTTGCTTTATGTATCTGCTGAGGCCACTCAGCAAAATGTGTGAAATTTTAAAATATGGTATTGTAAGTCTCTGCTTTACCTTATGGCTTTAATATAAAAATGTTAGTTATTATTTAGACAATGTTAGGTTATGGTGTGTGAGAGAAGGATTCTGGTTTATCTGATTGACACAGTTGGTAGGAAATTCTGCTATCCTGTTCCCTTAGAATTTATAAGGAACTTGAATGGAGGGAGTGGGGTACTGGGAGACATCTCAGTGAGGTCATGAATAGGAGATGATGGAGCTTAAATTATTTGCCTCTCTTTTCCTGTTGAGTGATCTCTTGATTCATAGTGGTTTTGGGGCTAGGTTTCACAACCTCTTCGTCTCAGAGATTGCAGAAGAGGTCTACCTAGTCTTTTTATACTGTAGAAGTTAACATCTGAATGTTGTCATATTTTCTTTATCTTTCCCTTCAAAAAAGGGATGCAAAAATTGCTGTCTCTAGAAGAAATATACACCCTAGATGTGGAAAACGCAGTAACTGACAAACTGATACAGTTCAAACAACCTGCTGTATGTGACAAGACTGCAAACTCTGTTGACTGACCCTGCCCCTCTGTGTTGCCATTCATCCCTAAGGCTCTTTTCTGAGGAGACCACTATTATCCATTAAAACTAGCGAGAACAGTCAGCTTGAAATCATCCATTTGTGTTACTGAGTGTCCAGAAACAAAATTCCAAATGCTCCCGGAAGGATAACGGCACAGGAGATTTTATGGAATACTCTTATAAAACTTGTCACTGCATTTTGCACAGAGCCCCACAAGTATGTTTTTACATTCTTGTTTTGTCTAGATTTTGTGTTTCTGATACTTGAGTTGACTAAATGCTTAATGGGAAGAAAACTTCTAATTAAAACAGATAATCTATATTTTTGGGTGCTTCCCTTGGACACTGAGACAAGGGAGAGAGAATATATAAGGTGTTATCTATTGGTGTGTGCTGTTATTGTAGAGAATAAATTATACTGAAAGATGCTTGATATGGGACAAGAAAAGGTGTTTCATCATCATATGAGGGAATCTCTTTTTAAAGATCTTACCTATTCCTATCTGCATCTCATACTAGATACAGAATTCCAGAAGTAGATGCAGACTGAGATTTCTTTTCTTATATTTGATATACTTTTGTAAAAAATATAATAGTTTCAAGCTGAAATAAGGGAACTTCAGTTAAAATTGCAGTCTAATAGGTGTTCGTTTATAGCATACAGAAGCCAGGTGTCCTTAAACAGAGCAAATTTATTTACTATCATGGATGTTTCATTCACCACAACACTTCATTAGACTTAAAATGGTGATAATTGTTCTTGTTTGCTGGAGAAAATATCACTGACAATGATAGGGGCAATAAATGGAATTATCAGTATTCAGAGGCTGTTTATTCAATAAGTTTTAGGAGGTAAACTTAGGGAGGCTTCTGAGCAAATTCAAAGCTTTGGTGAGATTGCTGTTTTTGTTCTCTATGAAGGATTGACATGCCCAGTCATTTGATCTTTTAGCAATTGCAACATTTTTTAAATGGTAATTTAGCTCAGTTGCAATGGATATTGTGCAGGATAGTTGTGTATGAAATAAGCCATTAGGACTTATAATGTACTTTGCTTCCATACCTTGACTAGTCTTTCCAGGTACAAGAGCTCTGTTTTCTAAAGAATATTTTAAACAGAATAGACTAACCCAGATAAGCTTCTTGGTGAGTCAGAGGTTGATAGTACACAGTAGGGAGATAGAGAAGTAGAGGGGTGGGGAATTAAAATGCTGTTTTCCTGTGGTGTCACTGATGGTAATTACTGAAGGGATCAAAGTAGAGGGTCTCCGCCAGCTCTTGACAGTGTTTTTGTGTTTTGTTTTTCAGTGACAATCTTACCAAATTATTTGAGTGAACATAAACCTCAGTTTAGAGCATCACTGAAGCTTTCAAGCTGTTTGTTTCATAAGCAGCCCTCGTGACACTGCTGAACTAACTTCTTTTTATCCCAAAATATAGTTAGAAAAAGAATCAGCAATAAATCTTATGTAATAATATTAAGTTTTCTTAAAAGGGCAAGTAAATAAGCTTTAATTTATTATTTGGAGAAAAAATTTGGGCAGTGGTAATTGCCACAGTTAACCTTGCAAGATTTATTTTTAGCTTGCTTCTTGAAATGAAAAGTTCAGAGAAAAACCTGAGGTGCTAGTTGTACACTCAACATGAATACTGTTAGAGCTACTAACATGTTATGTATGATTACTTCATGGGGGGGGGACAAAAAAGGTAATTTAACCATAGCCAATGATATCTATGGCTCACTTTTCTAAGTCCTTCTTCGTTTCTTTCTGTGCCTGTTTGACCTTTATCCTTCATTAATCTGTTGTATTTCAGGTTTTTGAAGCATAAATCTAATATCTGAGTTAGATCTGTTATCCCCTAACACAGTTCTGCTTTGAATATAGGCTAAGTATACAGCAACAACACTTATGAAGATTTGATAAATGGTTGCATCCTGTTACAGTGAAGGATTTGACAAACACTCTTTAAATGATCCTGAGAATAACCTTTCAGCTGGGATGATTGAACTGATTTTTATACTACTACACCACCACCCTACCAGGATGATGCTATGTGTTATCTTGTGTTCTCTGTCTCTCTAGCTTCTGATTAGTTTTGATCATTCTGTGATTTAGCAGTGCTTTAAGTTTTAGTTACACATTTAAGTATGTAGCTGAGGTCATAAAAGTCTGTGGAACACTCTGTTAACTAATGTCTACTTTGAGAAGTACCTTTTCAGTTAATAGCAAGTGAAATAAGTTTAAATAAATGGTGCTGTTTCATTTCACTGGAGGTCTGAATGAATGGTCCTGTTTCTCTGCAGCTTTACATTAAGTGAAAGAAGTACTATTGCCAGCCGTGAATTAGTAATACAGTGCTGCAGAAGCTCTTGCAAGCATTAATGAAGCTCAGATATGTTAACAACAGTCCAGCCAAAAACCCAAGACTACATCTGCAGTACTTATGAAATACAGATTGTTAAAGAGGAAGATTTTCGTTTAGTTCATTAGCAACCCTTTTGTTAAGGGGGACTGCATTGTAGTAGAGCCTTCTTGCTGGCAGTGGAAGGTACTTGCTACTTCCGAACATGCTCTGTGGACACGTTTTGTACAATCCAGGGAGTGTTTAAAAACAGACTTTACCAGAATTTGTCATTAATATGCTAAGACCCTGAGTTGCTGTGAACATTAAGTATGTGATAATTCAACAGTCTAGTCTTTGTAGTTAGACAAGGTGGTAGGAAACAGGATTTGAGCCATATTTCCTGTTACTTACACTTGTAAGTTTTACACATGTTCCCTAAGCCAGCATACTTGTTACTATAGCTGAGTGTGAATTCTAAGAAGTTACAATACTTGGGTGCCTAGTCTACCCCTTTGTTAGGATTACTACTGTGATAACAGAGCCAGCTGAAAACATAACATCGGTATCTACTCTTCCATTTATCATATTACCTCACACTGTAATAGAAAACACATAATTCTGTAGAATGTGAAAAGCATAATTGGGTAATGTAACAATAAAGAGTTAAAATCAGTAATACCTTCTGTGATGAGAGATAATTATGCAAATGTGAGGCAGCCTTCAGAATTGAACTTGTCCTCTATTGCACAAGATGTAAAAATTTTGCTGCTATACAAAGCAATATTACAGAAAAATGTGTTTTGATGTCTAAACTTCATAGCAAAAACAAGAGAAGAAAAGATGAGTACTGGAGAAGAGTGGAAATGGGTGCAAAAGATTGAGGTTGAGGAAAAAAGGTGCATTAGTTGACTGAAGAAAACAGCACTTGGAATAACAGTGCAAATTAAATGAGAGGGAAGGGGGTTTGGTAAGTAATTACATGTGATTACTGTTGAGCTGGGCAGTTGTACTTTCTCAGCATACAGATATATACCAATACAGGAGAACAGCTTTAGTATTTTCTGTTTACAAAGCACTAAACATTGAATCAATATACATAACTTCCAGGCAAATGTTCTAAAATGGCAGTAGTGCAATCAAACAAAGTCATGATGTGCTCTGATAAGGATCACTGAGATATTAATCCCATGTATGAACTGTAGTAATAAAATAACTTGTCTGAACTTGAGATTATTAATTAAAAAAAAAATAGATCTTCAAGGTTGTATAAATTGTTCTGGAGTTCCAATGAAAATAAGCAAAATCCTCCTCTTCCCCCCTAATTTCCAAATAACAGCTAGGTTTTTCACAAGTAATAGAATGGGGGAAAAGTATTCCACTTTTATAATTACAAGGATTTTAACATGATAAATTTAAGTATTTCTTTTGAATCCTTTTTATTCCAAAATTTATGAATTTGGATGCAGACACTGGTTATCATCATTGTTTTACTTATTTCTAGATACTACTGCATGTAGCTTTCATATTTTGGTGAATATGTGCAATTCAGGGTTAATCTTCAGAAACTTGTTTTAATTGTGAAATGTTTGAAGATGTTTGAGTGGGAATTGGAAACCACCTTAAGTCACAACAGAACAGATGCTATTCAAGCTGTCTTATAGGTCTGGGGTCTTTTTATGTTGATAACTTCCAAATTAAACTTAAATTGGTTTTAATATAATACAGAGTTAAAAGGTAAGTATAATACAGTAAATAAAAATCTTAAAATGCTCGAAGTTCAGAAGGGGAGGATGTACTCTGGACTCAGCTCCATGTGGGCTGCTTTACATTCTGAAATCTATGATTAATAGCAATGTTCACAGATGTTATAGTGGGTTTGGTGGAATTGATATAAATTGTTTTGTGTCTTTTGTTTTTACATAGAGATATTTTAGGTTCCCTGAACACACTCCTGCAATTTAGATAGTGATTAGTCTGGGATAATGTAGCTCCATGAAAAAGAAACTGGAATTTTCAGCCATCTATAGGAATAAAAATAGATACACAGAAGCCCTGAGATCCTGTGGTTTCTTTGTCATGAGGTTATATCTATTGTAAATCAGGCTTTATCTGTAGCTGCTTGAAGCTATTCAAGTCCTCATTTCTTGAAATGTTTTAACTGCATACAAAGCAACCACCTGCTGAACACTCTCAATTAATAAACCAGCCATTATTATTGTTTCCTATATTTTCTGTTCAGAAGCAGAACCCAGTCAGGTTATTCCACACAAACTTTTTTAAAATAGCCATACATAACTCATTCTTCACAAATATAGTTTGCATTAGAACACAAATGCAAGCTTTTAAACTTCAAAGAGTAAATAAACATTTTAGTGAAGCAAATTTAGCAGAGTTTAAAATTTTTGTTAATCAACAAAACAAACTCCTAAAGATTTCATACTATTTTATAATACATAGTAGAAAAACAGCATCTTAATTATCATTACTTGCCTATTTTCTTCCAGACCTTACCTGAAAACACAAATTATCTGTTCCAAAATGCAACCCACAAAAAAGTCTGGACATTGGGAGGCAATACCTTTTTTGGGAGGAGTTGTACAGAAGTGAAATCACACAAGTTGTGAACCCCTGATGGAATAGTAAAATGCATTATTTCTTCAGCCAGTAGTGTACTAGATGCAGAATTTAATTACATCTTTGATAGTCATGGTCACTTCATTTAAAATACCAACCTCTTGAAATGTTTCTGGGAATCATATTTATTTGGCCTTGTGTAGCTCCTTTTTTAATTCAGCTGGAGTGGAGAGGGTACTCTATACTTCTCGTTTTATCTTAGTAATATTCAGTGAAAATGTCTATGAACTTGAGCTATGTTTTAAATAAAAAGTAATGTAAATAATAGCATTTGCCTTTTGAAAGGCATGATTTCAGCATCTGTAGATCTGACAGAATTGCCCTTTCATTGCTCTGACAAAGGGCAAAAATCAAAACTGTGAATAAGAAGAGAGATAAATGGAGGACTAAGAGGAAAACCTCATGTGCAGTATGAGAAATGACCAGTCAAAAAAAGATTAAAAAAAAAAAATCTGTACTGTTTAATACTGATGTATGTGTTTAGTCTGTGCTTTACAAATATATAATACAGAGAATGTTATGCTGATACAGAAAAGAAATTAAGACACCTGATCATTTATACATTGAAAATGCATTAAAAAAAGAGAAAGGAAGTTGTAGTTTTACATTATTTCTTTCAAAATTAAGTAAAAAAAAATATAATCTGTATATTATTTTGATTTTTTTTTGGAGAGGGGGGTGGGTGAGAGGATGGTAAAACTTGCTAAAACAGCATAAAAATAGCAAACCAGGATGCAGAGTAAGGAAGCTAATTCATGCAGGTTGTTGCATTTTACTAGTTAGAATTTTTCCCAAAAAACACATCTGCCTTTTATTGCAGTCTACATTATGCAGAAATTTGTATTTTTTTTGTCTTTTAATTTATTTTAACCTTCCTATTATCTAATCTGTCCCTGTAACATTTTTGAGAAATTACTGAACCCTGTGAAACACAGGCTAGTCTCCCAGATCAGGTTATTTTTGTCAGCTGTCTTTATTATACAATCCCATTAGAACCTTGCTAGCAACAAAGGGGGAAAAATAATGCCATCAGCACTCTCATAATGCTACACTCTTCAAAAGTTACTGGCGTTAGTAAACTCATCTTACTGCCAAAAGCTTTTAAAACAGTTTACAAGCTAATTTTATTTTCTAGATCTATTCATGCTAAGCAATTCATTTTACGTTATGCACAGAGGAACAAATTCTACCTTACATTTAAGTTGACTTCACTGCTGAGATACCAACCTGAACTAACTTTCTATCTTTGTGTCCCTTAAGGATCTCCTTAACATAGTAGAGCAGTCTCTATTAAATATTCATAACCTGTAGTAAACTGAAGTAGTATCTTATTCACTGCTGTTTGACACAGATGCATGTTTCACAACTGACATTACTTGCACAGATACACAAATTCAGTTTTCACCAGTTGAAGATCTGCTTCATAATATTTTAGGTATTACTATCGTTTTCCAAGTTTCTGACATGCAGTTTTCTCCTTTATAGACATAAGCATCTTCCCAATCATCAGAATATGATTACATATATTCCTGTATGACATACTTGAGAAGTCATGGCAGTCTGATGAAGTCCCCACAGGTTGGAAAAGGGGAAACATAACCCCCATTTTTAAAAAGGGAAACAAAGAAAACCCAGGGAAATACAGACCAGTCAGTCTCACCTCTGTGCCAGGTAAAATCATGGATCAGATCCTCCTGGTATCAGTACTAAGGCACATGAAAAGTAGTGAGGTGAACAGTGGCCGACAGTATGGCTTTACTGAGGGCAAATCATGCCTGACTAATTTGGTGGCCTTCTACGACAGAGTTACAACTCTGGTTGATATGGGAAGAGCAACTGATCTAATCTACCTGGATTTGTGCAGAGCGTTTGACACTGTCCCCCATGCATCCTTGTCTCTAAGATGGAGAGACATGGACTTGATGGATGGACCACTCAGGGATAAGGAACTGGCTAGGTTGCACTCAGAGTTGTGATCAATGGCTTGATGTCCAGGTGGAAACCAGTGACATGTGGAGTTCCTCAAGGTTCTGTTCTGGATCCAGTGTTGTTCCACATCTTTCTCAGAAACAAGGACAATGGCATCAAGTGCACCCTCAGC
>VWZY01008954.1:35419-115811 GCA_013399075.1 Chloroceryle aenea
TTTTGTTTTTTTGGATTTGGTTGTGTTTTTTTTTTTTTTTTTTTTTTTTTTTTTTTTGTTTGTTTGTTGTTTTTTTTTGTTTTGTTTTGTTTTGTTTGTTTGTTTGGTTTGGTTTTGGTTTTGTTTGTTTGTTTGTTTGTTTCTTTGTCTGCTTCCTTGGAAGAAAAAAAAAAACAAAAACCATTGGTTTTCACCGATGTGTTTCTTGTGCACTTTAAAGCAACCATAAATTGCACAGGGTGTTTCTTCAGTCTAGCTGTAAAAAATTTTATGGAATTACTTTTTCAAATAGGTTAATCTTGCAAGTTAGTTAAATAGATCATAGAATGGCTTAGGTGGGAAGGGAACTTAGAGATGGCCCTCCACATGATGCATGGTAATATCTTCACTGCTTTCTTCAGTCATGTTTTGCTCTGGAGGGTAATACCAGAAACTAACTTTCTTACTGCATAAAACAAGCAAGCTAAATAGACTAGGACAATAGTTATAATCTTAACTTTAAACCAGGGCATCTGCTAGAAGTATCTCAGCTAAAGTTGTGTATAGGAAGAATGTTCTCAACTGTTACAAGAATGGTACAGAGTAAGTTATTTTTGAAAATAAACAGGAAGTTGCAGGATTGGACATTGTCTAAGCTACAGAGATTTTAATTTCATTTTGAGAGACGCAGGAAAGATGGATAGATCTGATGTCATTTTAAATCACGAGAAATTACTTCAAAATGTGTGACCAGATGAACAAATAACTGTTCTATTTTAAGAACTGATCCAGATTCTGATTTTGGTTACTGTGATGCAAACTGATAGAAATTGTAGTGAGTGTGACAGAATTGCTCTGGATTTAAAACTGAAAGCAGTGATCTGCCCTGCTGTGTATTTGTGGGGTGTGTTTTTAAAGGCAAATATTATTTTCAAAACTTCAGGAAAAAATACTTGATTATCAGCTGGATGTTATACACATAAAAATACTCAACTCCATAGCTAATAGTTTTATTATAATTACATTTGAATAAGTTCTTAGTTTACGCAGGGAAAATATTTCTGGAATCCTTGGAGTAGAAGGTGAATTCAACCAACCTATCAACAAGAAAAGAAAATGTGGTTTCATCCATAATTCATAGAACACAATCTTACTCTGTTTATATGGCTAATAAACGTAGTCAGAAAGTCTTTTAAAAATTGGCAGTACTGTAGATACTACTGTTCTTAGGTTTCCAGTTTCCTAAATTTTAATTTACAGTGTGAAGATTGAATAAATCTTTTCTGGTTTGAGTGAAACTAATATTTGCTAGATACTATCTGAGTCATCATTATATTTCTTCAGTTTTATGTTTTGACTTAGTAGAATTCTGGAATGTGATAGCATAGAACTTGACAAAGAATGCTGAGTAAAGACCATATATTGTATAAAAAGCTGTTTTGAAACTTGTCAGACTGTATTATATATTATAGCATGCATAACTCTGAAATTTATGATGTTGTAGTAGCTCAAATCATACACACTGAGGTTTCTTTATCATTTTCAGGCTTTTTACATTCAGAGATCGTTTGTTAAATGAGAGCAATGTTGCACCTCAGGCCAGAACCTCACTCATCTCAGTTCTGTTGAAGAGCTTTACATATGTGAATAATAGGATAACTAGCAGCAAGAGATCTTTTTTTTTTTTTTTTCTTTTTTCAAAGCAATTTACATCTGTTCTTACAGTACTTAGGTCTCTAACCTATTTACACTGTGCAGTATGCTGTATCTGTTAGGAAACCTGGAGTTGCCTTCTAACTTGTGGAAACTGTCCAGTTACCTCCTTGGAGTTACAGAGGAGACGACCAGGAATAGCGAAAATTAATATAGGAGGAAAGGTTTCATATATAAATTATAACTAGCACTGTAGTATCCATAAAATTAGACACTTTCTGGTTAACTGATACTTTTAAGCTGTGCCTGTCTTAAAATCAAATTGATAGTGTGAAAAATAAATGTAGCTGGTGTCAACATTTTAATCCTAGATACATAAACAGCATAATAAATAACTTCCCCATTCTGTGAGGAAGAGGATGAAGTTTGGAATGAAAGCCAAGTGGGTCAGCACAGCGGTTCTAGCTATGCTGTGCAGAGTGTGCTGCAGGCCTGTGGGGTTCCCTCTGTTTATACTCAGGTGTTCAAGACCTCCCTCAGGGTCTCTTCTGAGACTCTCCCGGAGTTAGTCCTGACCCCATCAGTTACAGGATTAGGTAAAAAATAATAAATTCCAACTTGACCATAACTCCTTAAATGTAACTCTACATCTTTGGATTGCCACTTTAAAATGGCACAGAATTAATATTTCTGAATAAATATTGGAGCCATTTCTGCAATGCAGTTTTCTGGTTTATGTTGAATTATCAGGTACCTGCCTGCAAAAAAGTGTCTTTTATGTCTATCACAAATCAATATCTGTGTAAATATATAGAGGAAAATGCTCTGCCCTGTTTGAAAGAGTAGCTGAACAAAGGTCAGGTAATCGGAGCTGGCATAGTGCTGTGGTAGGTTCTGTCCACTCCTCAGCAAGAGCATGTTTCACATCATATAGTCTGTTTCATAAACTGTGAAACAGCTAAAATTTTATTTTATTATGGCCAGCTGACATATTTCAAGACTTCTATTATTAGAATCTATGTCCTCATTTCAGCCTCAATTTACTTCTATATGATTTATGCAATATTGTCTTGATTTCATGTATTTTATTTTGTATAGTTCCCTCTGCTCCACAGATTTTCTTCCATGCATTTTTATATTGTCACTTCAGTTCCCTAGACCAAGTATCATCTTTTTACTTTTTCACTTCAGATAATTTCTCTTTATTCTGATTACCATTGTTGTTCTCTGCAGCTCATATATCTTTATTGATTTTTGGAGAAGCATTCATAGTTCATGTTGCTGAAATACTTTTAAATACCCTGACATTATTTTTTTTAATATTTATGAAGAAGTATGCTTGCAGGAGGGATGTTTGCTAACAAAAAGTAGAAATACATTATCATGGGTCAGGGAAGACTTTCTTTCTTGAGGAAGAATATAGTAATTCCAAGTGATCTTGATGTATTCACTGGTACATTACATGTATAGTTCTTAAAGCCAGAAGACAGGATCAGCATGGTCATCTTGGTCTGAACACTGTTAGAAGGTCATTAGGGTATTTCAACATCAAGTCCAGGTCTCGTATTTGAGATCCAGCATACAATTTCCTAAAACATCTTCATAATTTTATTACTTTAAAAACAGATTTATTTGCTATATCCGTTGCCCTAATTCTGGTAATAATATTTCATTATGTTTGTTAAACATATATTGCATATGTAAAGTAGATGTAACTACACAACAAAATAGAAAGTGTCCTGTAGTTTGAAAGCACAATTCACTCAAGAGCACACAGTTTTACCTGAAGGTGGAAGATGTACTCTGGTCTGAAGACTCCCTGTAATAATAGTAAGTCATTTACAGAGCTGCTTATTAGGCCTTTCACAAGATCTTCAGTGGATACAGGCATTTCTTCATGAATGAAATTAGTATGAGTCATTTCACAGAACATACAGGAAGGCAGGATCCATTCTATAGTAACTTAGTTGGGAAGTTCTAATCATTGCTTGGTTTAGAAATTTGTTGTTGGAGTAGCAGTTGCAAAATACATATATTAGTGCAATACAGAATATGAGAATAAACCCATTCCTCTAACACTGAAAGAAATAGGGATTACTTGGATGAATGAAGACACGAGGCTGTGAATATATCTGGCTGATAACAAAATACAGATTGCATATGATATGTGCAATGTGAGAATTTATCTTGCTTATAACTGGAACAGCACCCACAGTATCAGAAATTATTCTGGACTAATCTGTAGTATGTAGTCATTCTCTGTCTCCAGATCGATGGGAAGCTTTGTCTATCTATGAAAAAATCCTACAGCATTATGTTATATGTCATAATGCTGGTTTTTCAGTATGCTTTCTGTAAAACATATATGGAAAGAGCTCTTTTGCTTTGAGATTTCACTTCAGAGAGATAGTCAGAAGTGCATTTTGTATTTCAGTTGCTGTCAGGTCACTTTGATAGATGGGGCACTGTCTCTGGGATTACATCCTCGCATTACTGTATTTAGGAGAATGATGGAAACTGTACCCAACAAGTCACTGGTGTGCATTGCACTGAGAAATCCTAAATCATCATCTTGGCACAAAGGATCAGTGTTTGGAATCGTAATTAGCCCTTACATCTAATTTAGTTGAAGATTTTTAGGAGTGTTTGATCTACTGAAATGAAGACATTACTTCTGCTTTTTTTGTGTGTTGTTTTGTGGGTTTTAATTTTTGTTAGGTTGGTGGTTTGGGTTGTTTTGTTTTTGTGGGGTTTTGTATTTGTTGTTTTGCTTTAGCTTTTTTTTTTTAAGAGGCATAAAACAATAATTGCTCGGGCTGTTTTTCTGATTTTTCCCTAACTTCCCCTAAATCTGCCTTAAAAGAAGATCATTTACAGACATGAGGAAGGTGCAGTGTACATAAAACATTTAAAAGTAATGCAAATATTTAGTTATGCTTCATTAAAATTTGCATCTAAGTCTGCCTAGAAGTTTACTCATTGAATTTAGATGTAAATGTTGTATAAATTAAATAAATCAACCCCTCCCCAAATATGATTGGTTTTTTGATTATTTCATTTTCGAGCTCAACTAAACAAAACCAGGAAACAATTATGTGACTTTAATACTTGTAGAAAGCTCTTCTTACTAGCCACTGCTTTCCAACAAAACTTCTCATTACTTTACATTTCCATTATTATTTAACATTGTTTCTTCCTATTTCAGATAGTAATATGTTTAGTGCTGTATTATTGTATAATCTTATTCAGTTTTCCTTACACTTAAGAGTATACTTTTGCCAAATACTGTTTACGGAAAAATTGCAGATCCACTGTAGTGTTTTGAAATGAAAACACTGGGTAATAAGTCACTCTGTAATGGTTTAACATCTCTCCCCCCATTTCATTATTTTTAAGGCACTGTTAAATCAATTAGTGAATGTACTGATTGGTGTGCAGGAGGAATGGCAGGATTTAAAGAAAAAAAAGTGGGTTTAAATTAAACCTTTTTTCTTAAATATAAAGTTGGGGGAAAGCATAAATTAACTTTTCATATTCTGCCATATTTGTAAGGGGAAAAAAAAAACCAGAACAAGTCTTTTTCATGTCCAGTATATATGTTGCTACACTGCTGTTATGAATCTTCAAATTTAGCTCTTTATTAATCATCATATAGAAAAAAAATGCAGATAAATGACCAAGTGAAATATCACTGTTATGGATCAAGAAATTGCAATAAGGACATAATATTACAAAAGCTTTTGCATTTATAGTATTTTTTAAATGTCAAATGTAGGAAATGTATGTTTACAAACAAGGATTTTTTTTATGCTGTGGGGAAAAAAAAATTAATTGGAAAATTGTACTTTTAGAAAATGCAGTTACTAAATATCATAGTAGGATTTAAATACCAGAAAGTAATTATTGCTCATTTAAATAAAATAATAAACAGAACTATTCACAGAATAGCAGAACAGCAGGGATTGGAAGGGACCTCTGGAGATCATCTTGTAAACCCCCTATGCTAAAACAGGTTTCCCTTGATAAGGTTGCACAGGAATGTGTCCAGGTGGGTTTTCAGTGTCTTAAGGAGACTCCACAATCTCCCTGGACAACCTGTTCCAGGGCTCGGTACCCTCAAATAAGGTTTTTCTTATGTTTAGATTGAATTTCCTGTCTTCTGGTTTTATTATCATATTCTAGTAAATATAATCATTATGTTTGTAGTCATGTAAAAGGTTGAGCTTTTGTGGCTATTCTCTTAGATCCGGCTCAGACTCATGCTGAGGCTGGTTGGGTGCTGGGTGCAGCAACATTAGGGCACAGGGGAGCAGCATGTAGGCAGGTGGCCAGAAGGAGCAGGAAGGTCCATTTGTTGTGCAGCCATTATCACCTGCAGACTATTGTCTTGTGCAGACATCATCTACTGTCTGGCAGTCTCCTCAGAATGTGTGAGCTTATGGAAATGGGTAAGGCCAAACCTCCAAGCTAGAAGGTATAAAACATCAGCTTACCCACCAAAAAGCTTTGGAAGCTGATCCCAACAGCAGTCTTAACTGCTAAGGCTTTCATGCTGCCTTCTGTGATGAACAAACTATGAGGGAGAAGGAAGGATGGGTGCACGTGAATTCTTCACGATAGATTAGTGTGCACAAAAGGGGATTTGTTGTTTTGTGTTTTTTGAGGGTTGGTTTGTTTGTTTGTTTTGTTGCTTGGTTAGTTTTTGTTTTGTTTTTGTTGTTTGAGGAACACCCTGTCACCAGTTTGGGAATTCTAGGGGAGAGGAATGAATAATATCTCAGTTTTTGTAGGAACATGACTATGATTGAAAGTCTGGCATCATTAACACATGGGAGAAGATATGCCTGATTGCCTGGAAGATCTACTTAATTATTTTGTTGGAGTTTCTTTCTTGCTCAGTTGAGATGGCAATAATGCTTTTTTTCTACTCCCCTTACATAGCTAAACCAAGGTATACAGATTTCTGTAAGATGAGAAGTGAATGCTTTCCTCTGTCCTTTTTTTTAAATTGTTGTTCACTAAGCTATAAGATTTTCCACGCAGCAACTGAAATATAGGGGAAGATGTCTAGCTCTGGTGGAAGTATAGTGACAGCAAGTGCAGAGCTATATGCTAAACTCATGAAATATCTTGATAATAGGTGTACTTCATATACCCATGTGAGTGAAGTACCTGAGGAATATAAGATTAATGAAAGATATTGACTGTTCTGTGTATCAGTTTCATCAGCAGTGACACAGATGTGACCTGAATAGGATTGACGCATTTTCTAGTTTTTCTACTGAATAGTTATCAGAAAAATGTATCTGTGTCTGCCTTTTGAAATGAAAGCAGTAAAAGTCAGCCTGTATTTCAGGAACAATATACTTTATTTAGGACAATACAGCAGTGCAAGGTTAATACTTTTCAGATTTTCAACATATGAAATTTGCTCATCTGTTTATGCAGTAAGTCCCTAAAGCAGTGCTAATGAGAGAAGTGTAGTTTCATCAGTGCATCTTCAATGTTAACTTTTTGTCATCTTCCATTTATCCTTTTCCATGTATCTTTTATATTTTGTTCCTGTGGCACAACTTCTTCAAATGACATCAAGACTATAGTTACTGTTAAGACCATCTAAGAAACTAGAACTGTGACCCTATAAAAACATGGGGCACTACTGCAGAAAAAGCCTTCCTAAGGTGGTTTCCAAGAGCTATGTTTGGAGCAAGCTCTCAGTTTTGGGTGCCAAACTGTTCTTGCCACACACTTTGCCTGGTCTTTTCTGCCATACCTCCCAGTGCCTGGAAATGGCGGCGTTCTTTTCAAAGGTGCCAGTCAGAGTTCTACCTGTTCTGTTTCCAGTCTAAACCAATATTACTGCCTCAACTCCACTGCAACTATCTATAGCAACAACAGCCAGCCCTTCCTCCTTACCATCTGCATCCTCCTGTGCAGAAACAACAAAAATGGAAGAAAGGCAGTAGTGTGACAGCATGTGTGAGTTGTATTTAACAAGTGCTGTTTGTGAAAGCAACCAGCTGTGAGGTTATTTATGGTCTGTGGTGTGTTTTTTTACCATGTTTTATTGGCTTTTTTCCACTCATAATTACAAGTTATCATAAAAGTTGTTTTGAAGTGCAATTGCTATTTATTTAGACTGAGTATGAGCATTTAGGTGTAACATACTAAAAATCATCCTCTATTCAGAATTTTGTGCTAGGAATTTTAGAATTATTCAGAACAGCCACAGTGCATTCCTCTTCTTTAGTAGATTTGCCTCAGTACAGACCTTCAAAATGTCCAGAATCACTGGCTTGCATGAAATATTTTCCATCTTTGGCATTTAACCGAAGAAGTGAGCTGTTTTATGCAACTGTTTTGTTAGTAAGCCCTCTGTCCTGTGCCTTCAGGAATAATATTTCCCCATCATATAAAATCCTAGGCAGCCTGACAGAACACCACATCAAAACTGACAATGGTGCAGAACATGTAATTCTTTTAGTCTTGCTGCTTCTTTAGGAAAGTGGAAGTAGTTGTGTTGTCTATAAGGAAAACGGGAAGACTAGCATATTATTGATATGTTTATAGTGCTATCTAGAGAACCCAGTAGATTGGAAAGTGTGTAGACACCTAAATTACAGATTCCAGAGGTAGAGGCAAGGTTGAAATCTATAATTTCATAATTCAAATTCTGTATCACACTCTATTCCCTTAAGGAATAATCACCAGTATATGACTTCCTGTAGATTAGCGAAAAAAAGCAAACAATTTAGAAATTTAATTTTCCTCCTCTTTTTCTAGGTGCTCTGAACACCATTTAGTAAATGATTCTTCCTGAATACGCAAGTCTTCCCAGACTATCATCAGCTCTAATTATTGTAATCTGTTATTCCTATATTTTCACTGAAATTTCCTTTCCTACATGTACATGTACTGTACATGTAGTTGCAAGATTATGGTGCTTATCTCTCTGGACCATGCAATTGCCACTTACAGCATTTATTTTCAAGGAGACATCTGTGAGATATACAGCCACCTATCTCCAGAGTCTGCACACTGTCATTAAGAGTCTCGAGGTTGATTTGCAATGTAATAGTTGTGAAGTCACCCTGTGTAATACACCTCATTATTACATACATGTTTTTATCCCTAAAAAAAAAATCTATCCATAAAAAAAGGCTCAGTGTATTTGTTAGTGTACTTATCTAAGAATATCTGAGTGTATTAAAGTGATGGAAAGAAGATAATAATAATCCCTTTGATTTTAGGAATTTGTCAGAGATTAGAAAATTTGAGAGGAAGGAGTATCCTTTAGAAAAGATTAGACAAGTACTTAGCTTCTGTGTACACAAAAACATCATAGAAGACCCAGAAAACACTTTAACGTTACATAAAGTTTTCCTGTAGCTTATATAAATTTTTCTCTGGTATAACTCCCAGGATTTGAATGTAGTTTTTCAATTATTTTTATTCTGAAGAACTTAAAATGGAACAAAGTTTTTTGTTGTATATAAGTCATGGGACTGTAATACAGTAATGAATCAATAGTATCGGAAAGTGGTGATATTGCCTTTGATGTTGTTTGAGTATGTTTGCATAATTACATAGTCTATTACAAAATTATATTCCCAGGAGTTGAGACAAACAATGCAACAGAACACTAGAAGCTCAGCTGTTATATCCTGAGCAACATTGGCACCAACTACAGTTGCTGAAGATTATTTCAATTTGTAAACATTGGTGGAAAATAGCAACTTCTCTCTCCCCTTAACTAATGGCACATGAAACCTTTCATCCTCAGTGATGCTTTCAGTCCACTGAGAAATTGTTGCCCAATTGAATTCAACAGTTTTGCCACCAACCACAGTAAATGGATTCCCCTCCTGTATGTTCCTACGCAGTATGATCCTAACCCACAGTACTTGATGTCACTGATTTTTATTTTTTTTTTTAAGAAAAAAATAAAGAAGTGTGTGTCCTATACTGATTTTAATAATATGGCATGAAAGGCATTTCTACATTAAAATAGGATTGTAGTCTTCTCTGTGCAGTAATCGGTTTAATAATACCACGCTGTTCTTAGAACAATTACATTTTAAAGTTCAATGTAAGTAAGTTACCAATAAAAGGAAATGTCTGTTCAGACAATTGTAGTATGTATTATTAATAACCTAATTTCTGAAACAATCTATTGTAAATAAACTGGATTTATTTATTTTGTTAAAAGGGCTTTAGAAATAGCCCTTGAAAATGTTTAGACTATCTTAGGAGTCCTGCTAATACTTCAAATAGCTCTAATTATGTCACCTCAGTTAATCCATTGAAAAACATATTTCCCTAAATGCTTCATGACTTTTTTAGTGTCAGTTGAATCTCTGTCATTAGAGCATTGGAATCAAATGCTAAATTGCAAGCAGGTGTCACAGAAAATATTTTAAAACAACTACTTCTTCAGTATATACTGTAATATTTAAATGCATTTGGATAATAAATTATTAGTAATAGATTTTAACAGAGATATTAAAATTATAGTGTATTGCTAACAACTAAGGTCAAATTCTACCTGTTTGCTATTACTTATTGAAATGATCAAATTCCCAGTATATGTTTCTAACTTATTAATGATCACACTCAGTTATTTTTTTATTGTTGTTATTTTGGAGTTTTTTTCTGTTTCTGGACAGAATTATGCATTTAATATCGTGTGTATTTTCTTTAGCCTATCTTTTACAGCTAGTCCTCTTGTTTACTTGTCGAATTCATTGTAGGTAATTGTCAGTATTTCATTTAAAGATATGAAGTCAAGACTTTATTTTCAAAAATACACTCCCAGTGGTTTAAATAGAGTTCTTATATTTGCTCTTCTCAACCTGATTTGACTTTCAATTTGTTTGATAAATTTCAATTGCTATTTTTCACTGCAGTATGCAGGTAGAATTTCATATTAGGCATAGCAAAAAAAGAGAAGAAATAGTTAGGTTTGTGCATTATGTTAAAATATAATTAAAAGTATGACTGACATATTTGCAGTGTTTTATGAAGAATATTCCGAACATTCCCTGTATATGTAACCATTTGGATGTCTGCAAATCTCAACATGAAAGTTCATAATTTTTTTTTTCCCTGACATGATCTTATTTTCCTCTGTTAAAAGAAAGCCAGGAAGTAAAAAAAGCTACACTGTTTAGCATGTTACTATATTCTCCAATATTACAGAAACAATCTGTCATACAGACTGTCAATATTATTAGCTCTGAAGGAACTATTATACATTCCCCATATTTGTGACTTTATTGATCTTCTGTCATTCCTATAGAAGGAAACTGGTATTTTCTAACAAAATGTAATTTGCTGGAACAAACAAGCAGTCAAGTCGTGATGAAAATAATTCTAGGAAATGGCCATTCTATCTACGAATGAGTTATGTAGGCCGATTCTGCTTAGTTGGTGTCTGCTTTGTACGCACTTTCTGATGCTCACAGGCCTTATTAACAATGTGCCTTTTAATAAAAAATAACTACATTTGCACTTATTAGCCTCGATGTGCCCAAGCTCACTAATTGGAATTGTCCAAAGTTCTGATAGAAATCAGTCATTTAACTTCCACTGAATTTAATGATACATGCTTATTTCCTAAAAAGACACTGAACTCAGGTAGCTGTTTCTATGCACATCAAGTGTACAATTTCTGTGAACCGTATTGAGGAAAGTGGATTTTTGAGAACTAATGGACTTTTAGACCAAAGAATGTGTAAATTACTGGTCTGTAGGAAAATTGAAGTATTTTTTTCTAATAACAGACTGCATACCTTTGACCTGTGCTTAACAGCATTGTGAGAAACAAGCAAAATCTGCAGTCCTTGTTTTATGCTAGCAAGTTGGCACACAACGTATGAAATGTTTTCTTAGTATCAGTCTTTCTACTTTTTTGATATAAACCCGTTTGTATGCTCAAAAGGGAAGGGAGGCATGTTGTATCATCCCGCTTTGCCTTTCTGTATGCACCTCTGGAAATAGAAGTGGCCAAGCTGAGTTCTGGATAAAGCTGCTTTTACCATAATTCATCACAACTATAAATTAGTTTCTGAACCAGATCTAATGGAAACTGCTCTGGAAGAGCACCTATTCTGATGGTATCTGTTTATTATTGTGCTTTGAGAGTCATTAATAGGAGTACTGTTGATAGAGCAAAAAAAAAAGGTTTTGCCTGATACGGGGGTGGTGTGTGAAGTTAATTGTTTGTTCCTGGGAAACTTGTTCTGCTGATGGCTTGTCATGGGAATGAGAAATAGGAAAACAATAAGGAGTGGGTTACCTATTTCTTCTCTGAAAGAAGGAAAAATGAAAGATGTATGGTATGCCTAAAAAGCAGTACAGCTAAGGTAGCTGTATAGAGCTGAAAAGAAAAAGAAGTAATGATGTTGTTTGTTCATTTTACTTCTACAATCTGAAGACCCAAACATTAAAGACTGCTTTAAAAAAATAGAAAAAGTAAAATATTTTGATGCACAAATTCTCAACCCCCTTATGGGTTCATGAATATAAATCAAATTGAAAAGCATTTTATCTTAGACATAATTCCATTGATTTCTGTAAGGCATTGCAGTGTGTCAACTCATCTTATCTATGCAAAGAACATGCAAGTTTTTCATTTGCCCTGAATGCAGAACCTAAACAAATACGAGAGATCATTAACGTAACTTTACTTTTGGTCCTTTGGGACCTTTTCATTAATCTTACTAATGTGTGGTATTTCATTGTTACGTTTATTTTCAGCCCTTTTTAGGCTTCTTGAGCATTAGTAGTTTCTTTTAACTTTTGTTTTATATTATATTTTTATTGCTGTTTTTTCATTTATCAGGAAACACATTAAATTTTTAGAAGCAGCAAGTAACTGTTTGCTCTTAGATTTTCTCTTCTTGATTCTCTTCCATATCTAACAACATTCTTGTCTCTTAAAGACGTTAAATGTCTTACAGGAGAAATAAGAGTATTACGCTTAATTTGTTTATAACTGCTACAAGGCCCACTGTAATTGATTGTAAGCTTTGACTACATGTTATTTATTCATTAATCTAAGCTTAAACTCCAGTTTAGCATAGGCAAACTACTCGATGAATGCACAAGCATTTATCACTCTTAGAGGTATCTGCAAAATCCAAAGAAATCTTACTATTTTAAATTCTTTCCATAAAACTGCTGAGGCTAAAGGGGAACTCAGGCGGTCATTACTCTCTGTACATTACTTGTTCGAGCTTAGCCTCTAGCCATCTCTTCTTTCTTCACCCTGTTGCCATTTGCCTTATATCTGTAAGGTCTCTGTGAACTGTGAATTTAAGGCTAAATCTAGGATCCATTTATTTCTGATGCCTTTGACACAACTCTCTTGTAAACATTATGTGTCATAGTGAAGAAGAATGCAAGGCATTGAGCAGTTGCTTGCACCTTCTTGCAGTGAAAACTCAAGAGAACATATAGAAAACAACAAAAAAAGTGGGAATTTCTGTATTTATCTTTATTTTTCATATAAGATCTATGAAAAATCCAATCTTAACTTGCAGATAGGAATACAGTGTATTTCCCTAGGAAAGAACAAGCATTTGAAGGGGCAATTCATTTTCTGTAGTTAAATATGCTGATTTAGAAGGAGGAGACAAAGCCCTGACTAAAAAGAATTTATTATTTTATGTGTCCAAGTGCTACAGAAAATTTTTACCTAATCTTACATGTTTAGATGCTGGTTTACTTCTCTTGTGTATATAACTATTATATTTAATTTCATACAGTTAGAGCAAGCAGCTATTCCTTTCTCTGGAACCACAGATACAAGTGGGGACATGATACAAACAAGCAGTGACTCTTCATTTTTGTTTATGTCATCTATTTCCACATTTCCATAGTTAATATTTACTTATTATAAGCAGATTGTGACTTTTGCTGGTTTATTTCTCTAGATTACTGTATTTGATAGGTAAGTTAAGCAATATAATTTTCAATAAACAAACATGTTTACTTCAGGCAAACTACAGCAAGAGAAAAATCAGCTATCACTTGATTAGATTTTGTTTTAAGCTAAAAGCCAAAATTTGATTGAGTCACAGCAGGGCCAACTTGAAGAGTCACAGCACGAAAGGAATATGTAAGGATTTGATCAGACTTTTAAATGAGTGTTACTCAAATATGATTTAAATAATCCTCCACTTCAGATGTTAAAAGAGATTTCACAATAAACAAAAAAAAGCACTTCCCCCAGCCACTCCAAATCTCAGAAATAATCTGCAAGTACTTACTGTAAAGCCTAAATTCATTCTCTGGGCCAAGTGCAGCATATCCAGCCATTAAATATTGTCCTCAGTGAGATCTGTATTAAATGTGTAATTGTTAAACACAGCACCATGGTGTCCTGATCCTTTCTGCATTTTCAATCCTGTATTTGCTGCTTAGTGGTACACTTTTAGAATCCAGTCCTATTGCTAGTTGAACTAATGCATAAAATCATATAGTACTTATGTATTTATTCAGATTTGAAATTTAAAAATATTTTAAAATAATAATAAATTAAACTCTAGAGCCAATTTAAAATGACTGTGAATCTTGTAAATAATATGAATTCCAGGAAAGAGGTTAACCATTTTAACTGACTCAACAAAGGAAAGCAGAAATTTGCCACAATGATTGCACCATGTAATTAAGTAAATTAAGTAAAATCTTAAAAAAAAAAAGGTATTCAATTTCTTTGATTTAGAAAGGAGGAAATTGACCATAGTGTCTGGTTAAATACAACATTGGTGGTCTTGAGTTAGGATTACTGTTCTGATCTTAAAGTAGTTAAAAAGCCAATGAAAGATTTTTAAAAGCTGTAGACTTTCAGTAGATCAAACTTGAGGAAACTGACTCAAGTAGAATTTTCTTTGACTTTTATGAAACGATGAGTTTAGCCTTTTTTTTCTTTTCTTTTTTTTCCCTTTAAGAGGGATTCTACAAATATTCTCATGTAATCTCTTTTCCCAGACTGTTTTATTTTTTGTACCCTTAAGCTTATAGAAGTGTAGAGAAAGCAGTCAGAATGAGGGCCTGTAGTCTGACTTAAGGTTGTGGAGAAAGTATTCAATAGGAAGTGCCTGATAGGAGATACTTAAGAATGGAGAAACAGAATTTTCCATCACTAGCCTCTTCAGTAAGGGACAAGGCTCGGTAAAAACTGATTTTTATGTTGTTGCTGTCTTGACCCAGGGACATGTTGATACAGTGAAGGATTTTTGGACAGTACGGTACAAACTCATTAAATGTATTGCCAGATTTATATACATCAGTAGATTAGACATGGAGTTCTGTAACCTTTTTGTGATAACTACAGATCCAAGATTATAATTGTTGCTTAGTACAAAATCTCTTGATTAGGTTCTTTAGCCATCTGCTGTAGAACAATAATGTATGAAAACTTCAGCAGAAAGAGCAGGGTGCTGGTTTTGGCATGTTTATGAATTAAAAACACATGTTTGACTTCGAAGTGGTCAGAAGTCATCTTTTGCAAAGTTAATTAGAAAAACCACACCATGCTTCCTAATGAATAAGTCATAAACTGTTAAAGCATTAAATTAAATTTGCATACTTTGTCACAGTTGGTATTCTGCACAGAAGAAGGTGAAGATGAGTGTGTATCTGGGAAGATCCTGACTGATCAGCCTAAGAATAGTTTATATGTTGCCACTTTTGCTGTTCCTGAGTGCAACACCACTAAACATTGTGATAAGTGAAGTAATTTGCATTCAGAATATTTGGAGTACAGTCCAAGGTGATCAGCTAAACTCTTCCTGTGGGAAGACTAAAGCTACCCCCGGAGCAAATTTTGTGCAAATTGTGATAGCATTGCTTAAGAGTAGGGAACTTACTGGAAATTTCATCAAAACGGGCTTTTCCCCTTTTGACCCAAGAGGAGGAGTACCCTTACCCCCACTCCTCCCCCTCCACCCCTCCCCCCCACAAAAAAGAAAATAAACAACAGTGTCAAAACCGGACTTCTGTGGAAAAAAAAATACATGTGTGCAATACTTTACCTTGAGACTCCAGCTGGCATATGATTCATTTCATAATAATATATATTCATATGTAATAGGTCCTAATTTCAGCAAAAGTCTCGGATTCTATTGACCCTTCACATAATCCTGGATATTACTTTTTCTTTACAGTCCTTTCTGCAGGACAATATTAGATCTAAAGTTTTTGCTAGAAAACTTTTTTCATCAGTTCTGTGCTTTCTTTAGAACCCATTCTCTGTTCAGAGCTTAATCTATTTCTCTTGGAAAGAAAAAAAATAAAAAATTCTGCAAATTCATGCTTGTCTTATCAATGTAGTCTTAAAGCCACAGGAAGGAGTAACTGTCCTTAATAAAATAAATTTAGCTGCTAAAAGGTGCAGATAATTTGATTGCATGTGAATGGCTACTATCTGTATGAGCATACTGTGTGATTATTTATTTTTTTTTTAAGAAAAAAGGAAAGGAGAAAAAGAGGCAAGGTAAACAGAAGAAACTTGAGACCAGATACACCATAATATGCATCGTTTGCCCCCTGTGGAAATTTTGAATATAAGTACATAGAAAAGCTTTTAAGTGTTACAGACTCTTAAGACAATTGATGTTTTTGTACTTCATATTAGAATAAGCAATATTGGCAGTAGCACAAGGATTTCTTTAAGTGTCTGAATGTTTTTAAATTCTGCATTCAGTGGAGGCACCGCTTGCTCTCTTTATATACATACACAGATTTGTGTCCAGCCAGCAAAGACACCAGCTGTAGTCGTAATTCATTTATGCCTATGCAAAATTTTTACATAACCAAGTTGTCCTGCTGAAACTTTTTTTTTTTTTTTTTAACATAAAGTGATTGCTACTCAGTGTAGTGACAGGGGTATAACTTGTTTTATAGTTTCTAATTTTCCAATTTGGAACACAAAGAAGCCTATACAATGACTCTACTTAGTTCTTTGCCTAAGTTATTTCCTGCTGTTGTTTACACTTTTGCATAAGTTATGTTTAAGAGTTATATTTATCTTTTTTAAAAGGTTATATTTTATCTTTCTTAACACTGATTTGTAGGATATTTTTAATGGGGCCTAGATTTTAAAGCATTCATAACTGTATGCTTTATGACTGATCTTTTGAAATTCTTCATAGAAGTGTGGGAAACTGAATATCCTTTTCAGAATTTGCATTATAATCATGATATTAGAAATCTGAGTCTAGTTTTTTTAATGTCAAATAAGGCATGGAATTTGCATTCTCTGTGTCTGGAAAAAACTTCCACTCAAAGACCTTGCTTAATTTTCTTCACACTATAGAAAAATTCTAATCTGATTGTGCACTTTACAGTAAGAGATTTAATTATGAAAGGTCTGATGAAATCACTTTTATTACAGATTTTATAAAAGAATTTTTAAAAAAATCTTTTAATAGGAAACATTTAGACCATTTTATCATCTAGTTTCAAGCTTTTAATGTTCTCTTTTGTGGCTTGAAGAAACTTTCTCTTCTGATTTTCTCTTTGTGAGTTTGTGAGGCTTACTAAATGTTGGATTAAGGGAGAACTTTAATCCATTTTCTTGCACTTTAAAATAAGAATGTGAAAATGTTTGTGTGTTTGGGGGGCTTTTATTTATTTATTTGACTTGTTTTTTTTTTTTCTAACTTGTAACATAAAGAATGATAGAGAGATATGAATGCCAAAATTTGCAACCGTACATTCATAAATGAAGTATATATTCTTGTGTGATGATATAATGCTTATAGAGATGTGGCCTTCAGTAGCATCATTTAAATAGGTCTTGAATTGAAACTCTTGAAATGAAACAACATTATAATGTTGTAATACTGTTTTGGGGATTTTCAGTCATGCTGTACCACAAAAGCTTTATATTCATGACATTAAAACAAGGATTATTATAGCTACATATAGTCTGTGTGTGTTTCTTGGAAGAAAAAAAAAAGTAAAAAATAAAATAGCTGGGCTGTAGCTCATGACTATATGAATTTTACCTACAAAATAAGAAAAAGATCCTGAGGTGTTTTTAAGAAATGCTCATTGCCTTTTGCGTGACTGAGCTGTGTTGTGGTACATTGTATGAATGCACATAAAATGCCATTTGGGAAAAGAGGGTGATTGAACTGTGAAAGTTACTGAGAAAATGTATTGCAGTTACATCTGACTTGCATTTTGTGCTAGGATATCAGCATATTAGCGTCTTATTTCATTTGTAACTTAAGCATGAATTGCTTTCACCCTGAAAGGAAAAAAATACTGACTTTGACATTTCAACAACTGAAAATGCAACTTCAGTCTTGAAATACCATTTTAGGATAGCATCAGAAATTTTTCAGTAACAGTAATACAATGTTCTTAATTCATCGGAGAAACTACACCAAGCTCTCAGGTTTCTATTAATAGAAGTAAACAGCCATAATTTAAAATTATTTCCTGATTGGATTAAGCACAAATTAATTGATAATAATTATTATGTTTGGTTTGCATTTCAGCAACCACGAGGATAAGTTCATCGCATGCTTCAGAGACAGAAGCCTATCCTCTACTCAACTGGTGATACTGTTTTAAGAGGTAAAATCTGCCAGTTGTCCTACATTGAAAGCACTTTAAGAGGATCTGAGAACATAGAAATAATGTAAAAAACACAGCTTTCCAGTAGAATTTTAGATGTCTGAGCTATTTATCAATGCAGTCAAACTTGTATATTACCTGTATGAAGAAGGGTTATTTAATGAACCTTGATAAATGAAGTATTGAAACTTTATTGCATTAAAATAAAACATTTATTTTCTGCTTTTTTCAATTATTACCTGAGTTATACTTCTGTTATAGATCAGTGTGATTCAGTCCTCTCAAAAGACAGTATTAATTATTTTTTCCATTGATGACTTGTGTTTTGAATTAGTACTTGAATAAACATACCTATTGGGTCTAGCTGAGAATTACATCAGCTTTTGGAAATGGAAATTTGGTGACCTAGACCTAGAAGAATGAGTCTTCAGGATGACTTGTGTGAGTAAAGAAACAGGTCTGAACAGGAAGTATGAATAGAGGTATTTTTCATAACATATATTTAGCAAAAATTACAAGTGGATAATATGCAAAGGCTTCTCTGCACAGAGCCCCTTATCTTTTTTTTTGAAGGGGGAATATGTACAAAACATAATATATCTGCATTCATGCCCGTGGAAAATGGAAATAGAAGAGCTATAACTCAAAATACTTTTCATACTTTTATGCTTAATTTTGTAGGTGAACAATCCAGTATAAATCTGATTATTTCTATTTATAGAAATAAGCTTTAAATTTGTCCAGAAATTAAAGTGAAGTCTAAGGAAAGACTAGAATCACTTTATATGGGGGCAGAGATCATATGGTGTTTAATCTGCCAATACATCAAGTATTTTTAAAAATTTTGAGCTGAAAACATGTTTTCCTTAAATTATACAAGGGGAACTTTTTGCTCTGCAAAAATCAGCAACACCATTTAATAGCCAAGTCATTACCAAAAATCAAGATATCACCTGAATGAGTACAGCCTAGTTTCAAGATCGGGAATGTTGAGCAGGAAATAGCATTTTACATAATCTTCTCTTGTGTCCATAGTCCTCGTTCCTGTTAAATAAAATGCCCTGCAGATTAGACAATTTATGAAGTTTCTTTAAGGTGACCTGATTGTGACAGTCCCCAATAAACACTGCTTACAGAAGAACAGTGCTATTTGTCTCTGTTAGTCCGTGACCTGAAGTTAGGGCTGGGGAATCATACGCTGCTTCAATGCAAACTGGGCATTTGTTGTGCCAGTAGTACCATAACCAGCAGTTTGCAGTGGCTTGATGTGCAGCTTACATTGAGCTTACTGTGAAGAGGAGGCTGGGTATGTCAGTAGGCCTTAACTTTTATAGTGCTAAAAGTTGTCTTCATTATGCGAGCTTTAGGTATATGTGAGTTCCTAAGCACCTTCTTACACCATGGACCACCCTAGATTTGAAGCTTCAGAGAAAGGTTTGAGTGTGACTCAGCATTTTTTATAGGATTGTGTGATTGATTTATATTCCCTAATCAATGTGTCTATTTATATTATCTAAGATTTTTCAGTTGGAGGGGGGAAAAAAAGCTTCAATCTGAAGGAAATTAGGGTATCTTTTTTTAGACAGCTTGGCACCGTAAATTTTGTCCTTGAGAGCAACTGAGGCTTTTTGGACTGTAAAGACAAAATTACCTGTAACAGAAAGGGCTTTTTTAAGCACATGTTATTCCAAGCTAAACAGCTGGTCACTGCATGAGTCTTTCACTCACTTCTGTGCTCAGCAGTTAACTTTCACTGCTTAAAGGCAGTAGCGCATGGAAGATAACTTAGACACTTTGGTTTTCTATTATTCTTTACTCAGTATCATTAATGTGACCATATTCTAATAGTAAGAAAATGATGGAAACCCGACAGAATGTAACTGAGTTGAAGTTTAATCTCCAAGAAAACACTTGATTCTTAGATGAACATTAGTACAAACCACACAAATAAAACTCAGAGAGTGTTGTCTGGAACAAGAATGAACACTTACCTGGCATATAAAACTTTTTCCTTTTTTAATTAGATTAACTTCTCTCCTTTAACATGTGCTTTCAGTTTTATGGAATGCCAGTGTATTGCTCTAATAATAATCAGTCCATATTATATTCAGTAACATTTCTAGTTATAGAAATTCTTACCTGAGAAAATAAAAACAAGTTAGAATTCTATCAAAGTAGGAACCAGTACGGGAAATTTGGAATACTGAGGTGGAAGGAGCAGCTAAAAATGTATTAGAAAACTAAATTTTATAAGTATCACATACATATATATAAGCTACTATGAACCCTTATTAAATATTGTGGAACTGCAGAGGTCAGCAGTCTTTTACTTCTTTCCTTTTGAAATTTAGGGGATAAAAGTGATTGTAAAAAATTATCTCAAGGTAGTATTGTTTCCAGATGATAATCCGGAAACATCTTTCTTGATATTAAAAATCTGTTCTTGTATCATCTTTAGAAACCTGCTACAGATTGCTGACTTCGGTGCTATTCTGCAAGCCTTACATTTTATCACCCAGTTATTATTCTTAACAAAAACATTTTTTTTTAATATGTTGTAATACAAATCTATTCCCTAAAGGAAATGGGTTAGCTTTTTATTATGTAAAATAATTCTGTAATTAACATGGCATCCTAAAATTTTACATAAAGACTCGTGTAACATTGAAATTAATGTGTTCATCAAAATGATGTCATGACTTAAAGTTTCACAGAAATGTTTCATCCATTTAGACAATTTAGTATAGAAATATAGTATTACCCCAATAAATAAGGATTTGTAACATTGCTTATTTAGAAAGTTGAATGATCTCTTCCATAGTTCTGCATGTTAATTGTTTTTTTTCTATAAATTCTTGAATACCAGGAATACACTCTTGAATAAATCAGCGTCTTTTAAAATTTTTATTATACCATCAACCCAGTTTCTGAGATCCTCTCAAACACTTATGAGGAAATATTGTCTTGTTTCTCTTCTTTTTGAGTTTTAGAAGTAATTTTTTTGATTGAAGAGTATAGAGTGTTCCTAAGTAGTGAATGTCTACACAATTTCTCAAGGGAAGGATACATTCAAGAAATGACTTATTTGCATTCCATGGTTTCTATATTCATTACTAGCTCTTACATAACCGAGACAGTGAGTGTTAATTTTGTCCAGTTTTCATCTCTTTTTATCTCTTAGGAATAATCCATCATAAATTAAGTTTTAATAATTTACATGGAGTGTATCTCACAGAAGCTTATGGTAGTACTTAGTCCTGTGCACCCTGCTCTAGGTGACCTTGCTTGATCACTGTCCTGGTTTGGGTGAAAACAGGACTAATTCTGTTCAGTGATTTTACTTCTCAGTTCAGTACTTCTAATTAACAACACTTTCTGAAGTTAGAAGCATGTTTCTTCAGTGTCTGCTGCCAGCAGTGATAACAGCCCATATTCAGAGTTACTNTTTGCCTTCGATTCCGTGTTCCTGAATCCAGTAGCACAATCCAGCTCCTAAACACAGCTCCCATCTGCTGCGGGGCCTGGTCTGGGACCCCCGGTGCCTGCTCTACAACATCAGTGGAGACGGTGATGTCATTACCATCAGGGGGGTTGGGTTCGGTACTGGTTTTGTATATATTTGTACATATTCTCTTTTATTATTATTAATCATTAAAGCTGTTCTAGTTTCCTTTTCTAATCACTAAGTCTCTCTCTCCCTTATTCCTTTTCTCTCTTCCCCTTTGGGGAGGGAAGGGAGTTAACAGAGAGCATCTGTTGGGTCTTAGGGGCTACCCTGACCCTAAACCACGACATTCAGGAAGTTTGGACGAGATGATGTCTTGAAGCCCCAAATTAGAGGTGTTCCATCCCTCTGGTCTTTTTTCTGGCCCTTTTCTGCATCTCTTCCAACAGGTCCGTGGTTTTCTTGTACCAGGGACCCCAGATCTGGGTGCAGTACTCCAGGTGGGGTCTCACCAGAGAGGAGGAGAGGGAGTGCATAAAGTGGATTTAAGATGATTTCTGGGGTTGCCTCTCTTGTCAGGCAGGGATACACCCTGGAGAAAGCAGCAGCCATGAGACAGTGATTCACCAGGGTGTTTGGTCACATGATACATTCTCTTGTAGCAAGTGGTTTCAGTTAAAGAGATAAAATAACTAGTTCTGTGCCTATGTGAGCACAAAAGCTGTCCTTTTTAGTAAAATGACATGCAAATTTCTTATAACTTTTTTTAACCCAGCTTCTCATGATATAAAATTCTCTGTCCCCATAATATACTTTTCCACTTTTTCAACTGGATTATCTCAATAAGACTCAAGCTATTGAGTGTGTGGGCTGTTTTGCATTATGGCACATGTTGGTATGCCTGCAGAAGACAGCATAGATATAGCCTGGGATAGCTATTCTGACCTAAATGGTAACCAGTTCCTTCCAAGCCATTTGAGATAGCTTGTTGACTTCTCCTTTCCTACATTTCCTTCTGTAAATCATAGCATAAGCTGTGAAGATTAACAGAACTTATCTTCTTAGTAATGATTTACTATCTTCCTCTGTAATAATGACCCTTGAAGTCATTGAGAAAGGGAGTAAATACTCTTTTGCTGGTAATGCTTGCTACACTTTCTATGACACTGTCAGCTGAATGTGTTTCACTTTTCAATGGTCAATTTGTCTTCAGGAAAAAAAAAAGCAAGCTTAGCTGTGTCCCAGTTAAAGGGTTTTTCTTTATACACCATTTATAAAATAAGAGTTTCATTATCAGGTATCAAAGAATGATTTAAATGACAAACAAGACCGAGAGTGATGTTAAATGATGCTTATCTACTGCATGAATTTATAAAAGTCTTATCAATTGCAGTATGGGGCTTTTTAAAACCACAATCACCATGCATTTTTTTCAGTACACCAAGTGGTAGAGAACGGTTCTTTCACTATTGTCAAACATAATGCCGTTACCAAACCCTTTTTTTTATATTTGCATTTGTATACTGTCTTGTGGCAGACTGAAGTTATGCAGACCAAGTTTTGGTGTTTGTTTTTGTTTAGCTCTCCCTTTTCCTGAATTCACTTGGTTAAACCCTCACCTTAAAGGCTTCATTTTCTTTTCCATCCACTATTCAGATTGGTCCCACCTTATAAAACCACCCTTGTTTACACCATTGCAAGGAGGTATTTTTCCTTTGGGTTTGGTTTTCTTTGTTTTTTGTTTTTTTGGGTTTTTCTTAATATGTCTACAATACTTAAAACCTCAACAGTTAAAATGTATATGCTGCTACCTTTCTTTATTTCTTTGACATTCATAAGAATGTAAGTTAAATAATGTTTACATGTTCTTAGCTTTTTAGGCCTGTAGTACAAAAGGTGAACGGGTGTCTACAGACAGTTGAGCTGGAAAAGAATTAAGTAAACTCATGAAGTCAACACAAAAGAAAACGCTGAGAATTACTCCTTTTTCATTTACAGTCTTTGACTTACAAGAGACCATGAAATATTTTCTTTACAGAAATAATAACAACATTACAGCTTTACCATTTCTAAAGTGGAATACCTGAATTAACAGTCTGGCTATTTGAATTTTTGAGGTTACAGACTAAATCTTCAGCTGAACAAGTGCTTTGACCAGTGTGCACAGCCTGCTCATTAAATAACTCTAGATTTTCATCTTTTCAAAGAATGTATTTTCTATATTTCTGAGTCTAAAAGGTAACATTAAAAATACACCTCACCTTAAATCACTTATTTCCCATCTCGTTGCTGATAAGCACTACTTTTCATAACATAAATAGTGGAAGAGGAACAGATAGCTGCTAAGCCAAGAAAGCTTCCAACAGGCAACTTGAACTAAAAATGCATTTGAGTTCTGCTGGTAGGAACATGTTTGTGGTGCTTTTTGACTAAAACTGATTCTCTTTTTGGACAAAATATTATCTGAAGGAAATGGATTAATTTTCAAGTGCCATAAAGAATTCTATAGGCTGTGGAATTACTCATGAGAAGTTAAATTTGTGGTACGTCCACGGCAAAAGAGAAAACTCCACTTAAAACTTCTTTTTGCTTAGAACCTGAAACTGGCACCGTGTCACATTAAACTAAAAAATCAGATTTTTTTTTCATCTGACTAGAAAAAAACCCAGCTAGTTATATATTCTACGTAAAAACAATTTTAGAAGTTTCATAAATTGCCATAATTTTCAATAAAGCATTGAAAGTTTTAGGAAGAAAAAAAATCCAACACAAACCCCACCCTGCAAGCAAAAAACCCACCAAAACAAACCCAACCAAACTAAAAAAGGAAGTCAAAACATTTTGCCTTAAGTTTGTGAAAAGATTTTCTATTTGTCATTGACTTCATATTTAATGGTTAAAAAAAATGAATTCAATAAAATGAAGTGAAAATGAAACTTTCTTTTTAATCAAAACAAAAATCATATATATTCAAGATTGTTATCAACACTAGAGATGCTTTGGAACAGGCTGTTTAGGTAAACATCTATCATGTTTATAATCAATTCTGTCAAGAAACATGAAATAATGATTAATTCTAAGCTGTTTCCAGTCTGTCATTCTGTTTAATTCTCTTTAGTAGATCATTTTTCTCTACTTTCCAAACAAATAATAATGAAGAATAACAAATAACAGCAAACAAATATATATATATATAATATATTTCCACATTACAAGGAGCTCCATTTATTGTGACTCTAGACCTAATAGAGCTGTGCACTCCAGAGGTCTACAGACACTGCACGTGCTGTAGTTTCTTTTCTTCAGCTGCACCAAATATTTGAATACTGCAATGCAGTTCTTCCAGCATGAACCACACACAGGTTGCAACTACAAGGCTAATGTGTATTTCACTGGTTTTGACACACTTCATAGAGAATGCTGTATAGTCACTTTTGTAACTGCTTAGATGTGCATCTTCTTTACATAGGAAGAGTGCCGGAAAGAGAAGGCAAATTCAACATAATTCCTTCACACAGCTGAGTTTGTAGTAGTTTGAATGTGAGTCAGAGCGTGTAAGAGTTGCTGGGATTTCAGGTTTGGGTTGTTTTTTTTTTTCTAACTCTGATTGCAGGTTCATGATTTTAATTAAATGCTTCTCTTCTTCTCAGTTATGAATTCTTTCTTTCCCTTTATGGCGCATGAGTCTTATCCTCTATTTTTAATTTCCTGCAATATATTGATAGAGTTTTATAATTTTCAATGTGCCTATGCATTTTGTAATTTTGGTATTGGTCCAAAGCCTCAATTAGGTAAACCATATGTTTAGTAAAACAGCTTCAGAGTGCAACAGATCAAGAAATAAGAATCCTGAACTAGCATTCAGCTTACACAGTTGTTGCAGCTGCCTGTTTTTCCATTATGTGACTATATGGTAGTCCAGAGCACCTGATAAACTGTCCTGAAATGTCAGTCCTGAAACTTTAACCTCTTCAGCTACTAAAACTGACCACTAAGCATTTATTTGTATTTATCATTTGAAGGTCGTTGCATGAACATAACTAAGTGCATTTTATGCATGTCTTGGTGAAGCCTATGCATTGAAAAACAGTTTCCAAAATAGAAAGGGTTCTGGACTGTTAAAAGTATATCTCATATTCTTCTTGATTATTCAATGTTCAGAGAAAAATGAAATTAAGAAATATTTTTTTCTATATTTAACTAAGATGACTAATGAGCCAGAGGCCTATATACTTGAAATGAGGTTAAAATTGATTGGTTGATTGATTAAATAAGATATTAAACTTCTGATCAGGTTTCTGGTAATTTGATGTTTGTATTATAGTACCTATAGGGACTCAAACTCCAACCCAGATGTTGTCCTCATCTCTCAGGTTCCACAAAAAATCAGTCAGGGTAGTGCATGCTACTGTGATAGGCTAAAAATTAAAAGAGAAAAAATGAGAAGTAGATGGTGGAAGGGAAAAACAAGTTCAGAAAGGAAATAACTCTTAACAGCAACTGGGATCAGTAGGAATCCAAGTTTGTGACAATTGATCAAGCACCTGTTTGTTAGTATGTGCTTTCTTCCTCATGAAATTGCTTAGTGTTTTCTACCCTTGTAGTTCTAATATGAATGTAGTAATGCTGAAGTATGCCCCGCTTGCCTGTCTCTTGTGAGTAGTTTCATTGCTTCATGTTGAGCAATGAGATTTTTCCACTGTGAAATACCCTTTGAGAATCACCATGTTTTTGATCTCTGTGGGACATGTGATCTCAAATGGTTCATATTGGTCAGCCAATAAATTATGACTTACATCAATTAGGAGGTTTTGACTGCTGCTTTTATGTAACTGTTTATTGTATTTTAAGGCAAAAAGGCTTCTGAGCTATAATGTCTTTTGAGGTTATATACTTAACATGGCAATTTGGAAAACTTTCAAAATTATATAAAATGCAGACTGACTCCTGCTCTTCCCTATCAAATTCCCTGGTAGACAGGAATGAGTTCTTCTGTAGGGTTCTAGATGTTTCAAAGGTAAGTCCAGTGATGTGGATTACTCCATGCTGTTACAAGGAGGGTGAAATCAATGTTAAATTAAGTCTTAAATTGCTGTTCAAGATATGAAAATAGATGCTGTAAGCATTCACGTGAAAATAACAATTTTATCATTGAATGTCTAATTTTAATTTAATTATCAGTCTGTCTTAGGTACAGGCTCTTCAGGAATAATTTTTTAGCGTGGGTTATATAAATCACTGCTTTCCATTGCATAATTTTCTGTTGTTCTTGTCAAACTTGCTCTGATAAACTTTTACTACTGAGATAATGATCGGTGATAAGCACTTCTTAAACAGAAAAAACAGAGAAACTCTTGTGGTGTGCTGAGCAGTTCCAACTTCCTGTGACATCAATACCTTTTGGCTAAATAATTTACTGACTGTCTAGATGTGGAATAATACCTTTTTTTTAAAAAATGGGATGCTTTTACCTAGAATATGAGTGCTTTGTAAAACCAGGTTCTCACTCTTTGAGTTCCCACAGTGGATTAGTTCATGATAGAGCATACTTTGGCCCTCCTTGCTGCCAGAGATAGCAGATGTATTGCAGAGCTCAGTATATGGAGTGAAACCACGATATAGCTTAGCAGTACTTACTCCATCCTTTGTTGTTTTAAGAACATAGAAATGACTGATGGATGTGAAACCTTTATTAGACACTCTGGTGGGTGAATGTCCAACAGCATAAGGGAGGAATATGAGTTTAAAATCTGCATTACCTTCTACAGCTGCACATCTTTGACAGAGACACATTTGGTAGACTAAGCTTTCTTTTGGGCCTAAGCTTAGGTCTTCAATCACTGTTCTGTTTAAGTATTACCATAATGCATTATGGAGAAGTAGAAGTCTAAACACTAAGTGCTGGTTCAGGATTACAACAGGAGCATGACATTACAACAATTCCTCTAAAATTATGAGCTTTGAATGATCTATCAAATAATTTATTCTCAGAAAATTATTAGTATAACATGTACCTTTCTTCAGCTCATAAAAATCCAAGGAGATCCCTTTTTTATGGCTAACGAAATAGTGAAGGACAAAACGGTGTCTGTCCTTTCAATAAAGGAAAGCAAAAGAATTCTGCAAGTCATTTTTACTGAGAAATCTAATTGTTATAAAGTAGGTCTCATGAGTTACTGTTACGAAAATTGAAGGACATTGGATCGGCTAATCAGGGTTTATACAAATGTCATTCTGACAGAATAAACCCTGAAAGTTAATTGGAAAAATATCTATTTGATAACATTATATTACTGTATTCATGGGACTTCTACTTCCTTAATTTTTTTCATCTTTTTTTTGTGTGTCTTAAAGTGCCATTTATTCATTCAGTTTCTAAAAGGTGCTGATAACATTAATGGAGGCATGTGTGTTTTATTTAGAATTGGCATATTTTACTGTTAAATTTAAGAAAAGTTAACTTTTACTGTGAAATTATGTCCTCCATTAGAGGTGAGGTATCATTACAGTACTTAAAATTCCTTCATATAAATGTTTTTGTTGATTAAAAGGAAATATGCAAAGGTACTTTGCATTCTTTGTTTTCATTTTTGTGTCTAATTGCTTCAATGAAATTAAACTTTTAAAGTACTTCTGCAGAATTCAAACTTTTCTTATTTATTTCCCTTAAAAGGCACCTAGTATTAATATAAGTAAAAAATTAAAAAGGTTGTTGAAGTTGCTAAGCGATAACAGTGCATTTATCTATTTCATAAGCATAAGCACTTAGAAGCAAGAAAACAAAGTTAAAGACAAATCATTCTGCCATGTGATAATAGAATATTTTTCTTATCAAGTATCTGGATGAATAGTTTGCAAAGAACAGTAGTCAGCTTCAGATTCCATTTTATGGTTATTATTTATATAATTTTAATACAAATATATGGAATTTTATAAGCTTACTGAATAGGATAAGTTGGGGAAAAAAACCCATATTTCAAACTCCATTTGATGTTTAGCACTATGTAACTAAAGTCTACTTGTATGATTTTTTTTATATTATTTTCAAGAATAAAAAAGATGTCTTTTGTGCTGTCAGTATAGCCTGTGATGACTAGTGGAAGAACAGCACTTTATTGTATGGCTGAATTATGTTGGTATTTTCATAAATATGCACTGAAGTAATTTGATCAGAGTATTGGTTTCATTTCTTATGTGCACAGTGAAGGATTTAAGATGTGAGTAACTTCTCAAGTCATTGCTTTTAATCATATGTGTGTTATAAATGATGTGCTATCGAAAGCTAGTGTCACTTAGCAACCATAACTGATTTTTAATTTTTTTTTGTTGTTGTTTGTTTGTTTTGGTTGATTGGGTTTTGGTTGGTTGGTTTTAATTTGTATTTTATTTCAAAATTCCATGGTATTTTATTGGATTTTATTGTTGTTTTGGGGGTGGGGATTTGGGAGTGATGTTTGAGGTTTTTCTCTCCTTGGATTATTAAAAGAAAGGTTTTCTGAAACACATAAATTATATGTCAGAGTAGATAGAAATGTCTGCTATTAGTTAGGCTTGTAATGACTAATTAGAAAAAGAGTGAATCAATATCTTTAAATTGGTGCTGAAGAGAAAAAACAAGAAAGGATTTTCTTTATCCATTATCCATCTATAAGAAATACACAATCAGCTTTTTTGATCATAAAATCATTATTGGTAAAAATGGGATAAAGTTCTAGTTTCCTTTTGTAAATTGATCTGATTTGATGTTATGACAAATGCTTACCGTGCTCTCACCTTAAAGACAAAAGACAAAGCTGATGATCTAAAGACAAAGCTGATGCAAAACTTTGTGGCTTTCTCTTCACTAGGTAAGATTAGGGTTTTTAGAAGACCTTAGGAAATAGGGAGCAGAACTCATAATTTTCTAAAGTTTCCTTGAAAATTTGAAGCTGACTCCACCTTTTTTTTTTTTTTTTAAATAAGCTTTTGATGTTGGTCTGGTTCTCCCACTCTCTTTTTCTCTTTATTGTTCTGTTGTTGTCCACATAGGTATAAGCTGTCAGTAATGTGTTCTCTAAGCTTCAAGAAATCTGTGAGCAGGTTAAACTCAGGTATTTTACTGCCACCAATAAAAGCTTTTGTATAAGGTAGATAGTGCAGTACTGGTAATGGCAGCATCTTTTGTCACTGAGACATGAACTTTTGAAAAAAATGGAAGAAGCTAATGGGATAAAGAAAATAAGAACAGATATGGTGTGTCCTGCAGGCATAATTCGAACTTCCCTAAAACAGCATTAGATTATTAACTTCTGTGTGGGCTGTAATAGATAATGCCTGGAACCACGCAGACTGTGAAGTTGCTGGCACACTTCGTGTGGCTGAGGGAGTGAGCTGAAAAGGCAGAGGAATAAGGGAGCTTGTAGCGTGAACTTGTGGCATCTCGGCAAGAACGAACATACAGTGGCAGTCACATCTCAGACATAGCTGAAACGAGGACTTTCCTAAGTTCTTGGGTAGACCACACTGTTCTGCAATTTCAGTGTTAAATGAGGAAATCTGAAAGGAAGGGCCTATTCCATGGTTGCAGCACCTTGAGGATAAGGCTTCCTCTTCCCCTTACTTTGTTTCACTCCAAGTATTTTTTCTCTAGTTCAAGCAGTTCATCTAGTCTGTCATCATGAAACAAAACTTCAGATTTTCAATTTTGGTGGATGAGTTGACTGTAAGAAAAAAGGCAAAAGCACAGATATATCAAAACTAGAGAATACTTTAGGTTGCATCAGTGAGACTTTCTCCCATATTTGAAGAGAGCTGAGTGACAATCTTGTAGATAGGGAGGACTGGAAGCTCTCACTGTTTTCATAGCTGTGTGCGTGTCTGCGAACTGAAAAACAAATGTCTTAAAACTGATTGTGTCCATATGTAAAAATATTTGAGTTCTCTTAAAACTTCCAGCAGTTTTATTCAGTAAATGAGTTTTAGTCCTTCTGGAATATTTAGTTGCTATCAAGTTCAGCTTCCAATCCTTTACAGAGTTCAAACTGGACATAAAAGTCTTGAGTCCTGAGCAGGAACTGAGCTATGCTCATATTTTGTCCATATGAAAATCAGACAAGTAAGTGACTTGTGCCATTGTCACAGGTAGGAAATTAAACTCTGCAAAATTAACTTTGTCCTTCTGTAAGAAGGAAAATAGATCTGCAGCAATTTTTCAAAGTTTCTGTAAGATGTACTAAGTTATATTGACTAAATTAATTTTAGGATATGAATAAATTCCGTGCACTTGCACAACAGATTATAATGTACTTTTTCTATTAAATATTCCAGTGATAACAGAAAATGAATAAATGTCAGGATGACAGTGATTCAGCATAAGCTGTTTGCAAGACAATAAAGAGACAATAAGTGCTTTTAAAAGGCAGGCTTCTCAGCTTCCTGATCTATTATTGTCAAGTTGGTTCCAACAAGGAAAAGTTAATAAGTATTGCCACACAAACTGCATTTTATCTTGTCAAACTGTTTAAGTTACATCACTTTGTAAAACCAACTATTATATTATCAGTTTTGTCTGCCTACTCCAAAATGAATCATTGTTCAGTTATTTTAACAGTGTTATCAACAATCTTTTTTTTTTTTTCCCCTGTCATGAGGCAGGTTCTGTGTTGCAACATGCTAATACAGTCTGTGGAGAAAAGTTGCAGATAGAATTAAGGACTCTCTATTTGTCTCCTTTCCAACACCTGTGATTTAATTAAAAAATCTGCAGGCATTCCAGAGTAGCACTTTTGTAATCTCAGGGAAGCTGAAGAACTCACTCTCCAGTTGTATCTGGAAGTAAGGGGTATATGTGTAAATCATCGTTTTTACCCATGCTTTTACCAAGAATTTTAACTGTTTCCCTGGAATACTTAGGAGACATTCTATTACTGTTAGTTTCTGCATAGAGGAGAAACCCATGTTCTTTATCATGCAATAGATATGATTTTCAGTTGTCTTTAGTGCATATAAAGGCTTTTATCAGCTACTGTAATGTATAAATTATATTACTGTTGGTGTAGTCCCAATAGCCTTTATTATAAACTCCAGAATATCTATTGTAATTTGTCAATTGCTCTACCATGTTGAAACAATTGTTTCAGGAAAATTGTTTACTGCATCATCTTAGTTAAACATCTACTTTCTGATAAATTTAGTTATTTTTAAAAAATGAATTAATCATTTTTCAAGGTACCCTATAATTGTTGCCTTTTAATAGAGATCAAGAGATTAAGCATACAACTGCTTTCCCTTGAAGAAAGCTTTTATTTAGTACTGTTTTCTATGTGTATATTTACAGAATCAATCTTGGAGTGCTAAACTTAGACCTCAGTCCAAAAGCATAGTTACATAGGTGCTTAAATGGTGTAAGTACTCTTTTAGACTTCAGTGGCAATACATAGCTGTTTAAAGCACACAATTAAGAATAATTGATATAATGTGGTATAGCGATTAAGTCTGAGTCAGAAGCTTATAAATCCTAGGAGTCTTTAATAATTAAAAAAGAAAAAAAATGTTTATTTAGCAAACACAAAAAAACCTCCTAGTAGGGAGATTGATTTCTACGTGTGCTTTGTCAGTAAGTTAAAGCTCATTTTAGGGAACCTTACAAATCAGAAGACTAATACAGTCCAAAAACATTGTCTGAATTAGTTTGGTAACTCATAGGAGAACTAAAACGAGTAAAAAAAGATACCCTCCCCCTTATGACCCCCCAGCTCTGAGCTAGTAGACTTAGGCTGGATCAGGTACTGCTGTTTTCTTCAAAAGTCTGACCTACTGCCCACAGCTTTTACATTGGTTTCTTTACTCCAATTTACAGCCTGTGCTGTGGGATTTGTGTCTCTCTTAAAAGAAGGTTTACAGCTTAGTCTTTGTGCTTTCTCTTTGGACATTCTCTGCAACTGGGTCTGTCTTTCTAAGCCACTGTGTATCCCAGTCCTTTGTATCCAGAGCTTTTCTCCAGATTTCCTTTCTTAAGATTGTTTTTGTCCACATTGCACAAGGCTTCTGTCTTGGATTTTTGCCAGGTCTTGCTGTGGCAGTAGCATCCAACTCCTGATTGGCACTGTGGCTCTGTCAAAAAGCCTGAAACAGGCCTTGAGTAAAGTTGAAAATCTGACATTCTCCCAACACTTAGTTCTAAAGAATGGTGACTCTTACTCAAATTTTCTTTTCATGTCATTTCTCAGCAAAAAGCACTTATTAGGCCATTTATCCCAACTGTTCCTTTCTGTAGTTTCAAAAAGTTAAAAACTTTGGTTTTGCACAAGACAAAGGACTCATATTGTTTAATGGTCGAGGAAATACAAAGTATGACGGTCCCAGAGGCCTAAGAAAAGCTGTGTCAGAGAAATGTACTGGTTTTCAGTTGTTGAATAGTAAGTATAAAACTTTTTTCCTGCTGTTTTCATTACTATATATTTGAGCACTGCTGAATAAGCTGTTTAGCATGTTCTGAAATGCACAGGAGTTTATGCAAGGCACTCTAAGGCAATGGATTCTTTTTCAAAACTTAATTTCTGCCACCTTACTCATAATAGGAAACCTGTATGTCTTGTTTGTAGTGCATGCAGGCTATTTGCACTTACAGAACACCCTAAGAAATTCAAATATTTACTGTCTTGGCAGTGCACCAGTCTGTCACTTGGTTTCAGCCCAGGGAGCCATTTTGTGGACTTGTGACAATTTTATCTGCTTTTTCAGTTGGCAAGAAGTCTTGCTGGGCCGCATTATGATTCCCTTGTGTGTCACCTTGTCGTCTTAGGGTATCACATAATAATGCAGCTCTTCATGTTCTTTTCCCATGACATCCACCTGAAAACTCCTTTCATCTGAAACAACCCTTCTGCAGTACAAATGGTCAGCTTACTAAGCACAAAATTTTGCATTTCCTTCACCAACTACTTTGTTTTCTATTAGTTTAAAAAAATTATTTGACTAGGAAAATATGCTGAGTAACATTCACTGGTGAAATGTTTAAAGCATTTAAACAATGGAACCGTATTTTAAGTAAACTCAGTGATTTACTTATAAATCTATTAAAACACTCTTTTTCAATAATACAAGCTGTTACAAACTGCTTACAAAAAAAATGCACATTTCTCTAAACTTTCATCTCTGATGATACACAAGACATCTCTGGATGTCTGTTGTATCTCTCTATAGGCTATAGACTATACTTCTAAACTCCTCATATGCAAAAGGGAAGGGGAAAAGTGACTGATCTACACTCACAATGGGACTGAACTGAAAGTTGCCCAGAAAGTCTGCATATTCCTATATCCAGTGTGTTGGACAATATGGTGAAGGACCGGAGAGCAGTAAGACAGCTTCAGTAATTGTCCTTAAAAGTGCTGCAGTGTTACGTGCTTCAAGGATAGATTTGGTCCACTGAGAGAAGTGTTGATGATTGTGTTTGACACATGGGAACAGTACAGTTGCTATTCCTGTACTGGCTTCTTCATGTAGAATGTGCCAATTATTCCAAATTACCTAGAGTTACAAAGGAGGCAGTGTTATGTTAGTGTAGTAGAGTACAAAGCAGGTATCCTTGCCACATGTGGCAAGGAGGTAAAGGCTCTGTAAATCCATTGACTAACCTGAGGTACTACCTGCCTGCCTGGGAGTCTGGGGAAAGGTACAAGTTAGTGGGAAGTATAGTGTGGTCTAATGTGAACTCAGGGGGTTGAAACAGTACTTTATATTCACATTCATAATAACATTAAAAAACAGGTGTAGCTTTGTAAAGCTAGGAAGAAAGGGGGCCATCTTTTTTTTTTTTTTTTCTTTTTTCCCCTAACCCCCCCCTCTTAATTCTTCTCTCTATAAAAATGTCTTCCAAGTCCTTTCTTCTGCTCTGGAACACTCTTGTAGCAATTTAGCTACCTTTTGATTTTTTTCTTCGTGTGTGTATGTGTGCTTCAGAGTGCTCTTATTGTACTCTTTGACACTGAGGATGCCTTCATTCAGGCATTGGTCTCCTGACAACATCTATGTGTTGTTGAAATCCCCTTCAGAGTTTCAGATTCTTATCTCTGAGGCTTCTTTCATCTCTGTCCCCCTTAGAACCCCCTTGCTTCCTTCACTGAGCTCTCATGAGACATCTCCTATGCCTTGGAGTCTTGTTTTATCTCAGAAGACAATCTGCACCACTCTTTTCCCCTCAGAACCCTTACTGAGTCCACATCTGTTACCCTAGTTGGTACTTTTGTCCTTTCATCTGCTTGGTGCAGCTGTATTTGGTCCCCTAAGGACATCTGCACTTTGTTCAATTATTTTTTGAGCCCAATATGTCCCCAAGACCTCTTTGGTCTCTATAGCCCCTTCTTGTCCTCTCTAATCCCTGTGATGATGTCTCTTGTTCTGTCAGAACCTTTTCTGAAGCCATCATTGTGTTCTAAAGCAGTCTTTCTGTCTTACAGTTTGTTTCACTTGGGTATCTGATACTCCAAAAATGTCTACTGTCAAATCAGATCTCTTGAGTTTTTCAAAGAAGACAAGAAATTTCATCTATTTTTATTGACACAAATCCTGGTGTGGTATTGGTTGTGTTGTGCAATTTTTGTTCTAGTTACTTCAGTGTTAATTAGGCCACTTCATTCAGTTACATTTCTTGCATCTCCATGTTTTCCCTAAAGAAAAGGGAATTTTTTGTAGAGTTGAATTTTGAAAAAATATATATTTGGGCTTGAAGTCATTAGTACGCAGATAAACATCTGACCAAGAAACACGGACAAAATGGCTTGGATGTCCATCACAGTGCACGGTTCTTTTTCATGCTGATGCCTCTGTTCATCATCGTTTCATTTACTGCTGGTTTATTTATGAAAAATAATAATGTTTTATGATGAGTTATAAGATTTTATTGGCTGCTGTATCTGTGTATCATCAGTGTAATCACACAGAACAGCTATAGAATGCACATAAACAGATGGAACATTAAAACACATATGAGATTTAGTTGTACATCGTATTAGAGAAGATTGCTAAATCAAGCAAATACCCATATGTGGCTGGAGGGCATTCTACATGGGACTGAATTTCTTTTATGTGCTGTTATCTCTGGAATCTTTTAGACAATTTTGAGTGAGATTTGTATTCATTACTTTAGCAGTTTAAAAATAGGTTCTTTTTTTGTTCGTCTCGTTTTGATAAAGGTGAATCACTCCCCATTTTCTAATAACAGCTTTCTGCTACAATCCAAGACAGAACATTTACCTTCTGTAAGGACTTTCAAAACATATTCTATTTAAATACCTTAAAATCCTATAGCTTTGGCTAAGTTTTTTCACTGGTATTAGTATAAACTCTCAACAGCCTGTCTGATCACAGGTGTTTCATTTACATTCACCTGTCTTGCTTGTAGTATCTGTGGCTATGACACAGCTGTGCACTGTAAAACATTTACGTTTTGAAGAGCAATATAGTGAAATTCAGCAGCTTTTCTTGTTCACATAAATTGCTACTAGCATACCAGCTGTATAAATAAATCATCATTTCTCCAACTAGGACAACCTGAAAGCAAATACTGAAGTCTGAGATTGCAGAAACAGAGGGTCACTAGACAAAAAAAAAAACACAAGAAACCAACCAGAAATGTAATTAAAAGAATACATCTTGGTCCACTTTTTCTGGTTAATATTAGAATCAGTGGAAAAGACAAACGCCTGTTAAATGTGCAGATCATCAAGAATTTTATGATTTTAGTGCTTAATTCGTGATTCAAAACTAAGCAACAGTAAGTGCACCATCTGGATACTTAATTTTTATTTTTTTTTTTGAGTTCTGTTACCATGCTTCCCAGAGTATATTTTTCTCATTTATGTCCCTTTGTCCATCAGTGTTAATGTTGACCAGTCATGTGGTTATTTAGGGCTTCAATATGGTGAGGAAATTACAGATGCTGTTGCTTGCATGCAGAAAATTTGTAAGGCTGTATCTCTTCTGTGCATTAAGATTTCAGTATGTGCCACTCAAGTTTTTTCAATGTCTTCCAAAAACTATTGAAAAATTGAGACTCAAACTGGGCTATGTATTGAATGCTCTGGAAATGAGCTATGGTGGTTCCGATTGTGATTCACGGCCCATTGTGTTGTGTGCACTTAGTTGAATTGCAGTGGCCTCTCTAATTTTCCAGCAGAAGAGTTTATAAATACCAAGGAGGGCCTACCATGAGTGTGATCTGTTCTGATATATTTCCCTTGGACATTGGCAGGTTAAAACTGTTCTCTATTAACAATGGAAACCATGTAAGCAGTGCAACTGCCACGTAGGACGTACGTAAAATACAGATGCTTGATCAAAAGGTGGCATCTTTACCAGTGTTGATGTCTTTTCACACTTTTATATAACAATATAAAATAGATCTGGAAGAGAAGGTTGCACTTTTGGGTGCTGCATCCAATGTTCTATGATTTACATTTATGAAATGAAAAATTCCTTTATTCTCTACATAGAGTTGTCAATACCTTTTTACTAGTGTAGTGTCTACTAATTCAGGGAGTTATGTGCCTGAGAATTACAGAAAAAATAATAGAAAGGTCTGACAATTTGTGTAACATTAGTTGTTAGGAAAGGAGCTTGCTCTGTCATTTCAGACCCATTAATTACTTTGGGTCCTAGCTTCTAGGCATTTAGATTGTTGTTGGCTCTGAAACATTATGAGAATAGGAAAATTCTGTCTACTGACTGTAATTTTCTTGGTTTCAACTAAGCAAATTTTGTTAAACATTTGAGCTAACTTTTATTGTGTGGAAAGGTCACATATGACTAATGATGGAATGACAGGACTGATTATATCACAGTTGAAAAATATGATGAAAATAGGGAATTATTCAAGCCCATTAGCATTTTACTGCTACCTACAGAAGCTGAAAAAGAATTTTAGCCACAAGCATAATTTTTTCATGAGAGATTAAACCTGTATTCCCATGGCCTCTGTCTGATTTTTGTTAATATTTTCATCCTGAAGGAAGGAAATTCAATAACTTTTTCAAGATACATTTTTGCCAAACATATGAAAGTATTTAGAATATAGTGTTGTGGGCTTTTTTTTTTTTTGTGGGTGTTTTTTTTTGTGGTTTTTGTGTTGTTGTTTTATTTTTTTTCTTAAGGGTATTTACCATTTCTTGCAGGAGTAAATGTGCAAGACGAGTGAATGGTGTTTAAACCTGTGTGGGGAAGCTAGCTGTTCCAATTAAAACTATGTGTCTTTGTGTTTAGTCCAATCCATTTGACAGCTAGCCTGAGTCTTCCACTGCTTTGAGTGATTTTACCAGTTCCAGAAGTAACCTCTTTGCTTTGAATGTGAAAAGACCTGTCAAAATCTTTCAAAGTAGTGCTGTTAGAATCACCAGCCATGCCTTATACAGGCTTAACCTTAAGTGAGGAAATTACAAGTTTCTGTGTACTAATGAAACAACAATTAGAAGCAGGGATAGAGGTTGTCAGCAGAGGTGGTAATAGTTTGCTAGTGTGACAGACAACTGGTGATATGCTTTGATATATATTACATGATACATGTTTTTGGTTTGGTTTTTTTTTGGTTTTGGTTTTTGTTTACATGCTCTTGTGTTCCTCTTTACCTCTTTGGAATATGCCTGGCTAGCTAGGTGGACTTACATACATTCAGGATTCAAAACTATCCCACCCAGTTCCTCCTGGGCATCTACAAAACAGCCAAGTGGAACAGTGCAGCAGTACATGCTTGGGGAGAATGACAAAGGTTGCTGACTCAGGCATGTGATAGGAAAGGAAGCCTTCCATCACTTCTACTTCTCAGCTATACTCAGAGTATTCAGTATCAACCCAGGGATAGCTCCACCCACCTAATTGCCTTTATAATTCATATACATTGTTTTAGTTGCATATATATTTATTTTGAAAATTCTATACTTAAATATTAATGTGTCTAATTATTGAGTCTAGTTTGACTAGCAAATCAAATTTTTCAGTGATGTTATGATTATGTCATTATTTCTACTTAACCTTGCACTTAACACCTATTAGCAATCCTAACTAGTAGTTAAAAATTTTAAATTGATGGGCATATTATCTTTGATTTTGTTTTCATTACCAACTTTTGTGTGTAGCTTTCCTGTGAAATAAATCATTCTTACCCCTTGACATACCTACAGTTTCTTTATTCATACCATGCAAAATTTGCAGACTTAAATTTTCTTTGCTCACATTTCTGCAGAAACAGAAATCCAAATACAGGCAAAAGAAAGCAAGCAACTTGGCAAGTGGAGGTACACAAGAGTTTGAAATTATTCCTAGCACACAACTACTGTAATCAAAACTGTCCTTTACTGTTAAGCATATTCAGAATCCCTCAGGGATATATTTTATGTTAGCAATAGGAGTTATCTTGAAATGCCTGTAGCAATTTAATTGTTCTTGCATCTGTATTAGATACTGTCAATTTCTCATGTCACTGTTCATCTACATATGCAAACAAAAACCTTGTAATGTAAATACAGCATAAGGCCAAGAATATAGGCAGTGTAGACTACAGAAACATCAGGATTTTGTTAATGGAATAAATATCCTAAAATTTGTGCTGGTTCTTCATCGGACAGGTCTAATGCCAGCTGACTTTGGGGCAACTGCTGGCAAAGTGCTGTACTGGAAATTTAAGATAGTGATAGCAAAATATGTAGATCAGGGTTTCTTAAACAGTGGCATTCTATTTGTATGTAGAGTGACAGGACATTTTATCAGTAATTTCTTTCATATTTCTGAGTGGCTTTCTCATTTTTGGTGTTCTGATCTCTGAGAACAGTGCTGTGGTACTGAGAAGAGGCCATGCAGAATGCAGATGCATTGATACAAGGTGACATGAGACAGGACTGCACTTCTGAATAAATCATAGTAAAATAACTCTATGGACCTTTGTAAAAGTGATTTTAGTAGCCTAGTTTAAATGAAATGCCAACCATTTGGAATGTCTTCATGAAGTAACTGATGTGTTCAGTTGGCTACATACTTAAAGGAATAGTGGAGTAAGTTTGATTTGCTGCTTTCTATTAGGTGTCTTGGAATCATCTGTTGTTTAAAGACAAACTTAAATACTAAGAGGTAGTCTAGGGCATATACTGGATTCATGAAATAAGCAGAGTTTAATAAATTGAAAAGTTCTGTGAATAGATAGAAATGATGGAGTTATTGGAATCATACAGTAAAGCTATTCAGTTAGGAAAAAAAGGTCCTAACTAGCATGCTGTTGCCTTTAACATTTGTTGTATTGCATTGAAATTGTTCCTCAAAAAATCGTAAAACATATTAATGCTTAGAAATGACCACACACAGAATTTTTTTGTTTGAGATGCTGTTTATAGACTGAGAAAAAAGAAAACAGTTACTTAGGTGAGGTGACAGCTATATTTTAAATATTGCTGTTCCTGGTTTGGTGGGGTTTTTTTTAAATTTGTCATGTTCCTTTGTTACTTAGGAGAAACTAGAAGTGAATACTAATTAGGGGCACAATGAATATTTGATGTATACTACTCTTTTCCTTTTAAGCCAGCTTCATGGGTTTTCTTCCAGATGTGATAAGTTTCTCACAATGTCTTATATTGTTCATTATGACTACATGAATAACTATTTTTTGACAGTACCTACCCAAAAACCAGGCTAACATATACTGTCATAAAATTTTGAAAGGTAGTGAAAAAGAGGATAACAATTTTCACTAATGGTGTGGTAGCTAAATTTTATGCTAATGTTTCCATTGCGAAAATCTTTTTAGTTTTATTCGGCTAATGTTTTTAAGATGTAACTCCTTCTACATGCTCCTAGCCTAGGAGTACTTAAAAATCTGTTTAGCAGTATTGGATGATTTGTTTGCTTTTTTTTTTTTTTCAATAAAGCAACAACAATAATTAGAAGCTTTAGTGTAGTATGCACTTAATGAATGTTTAATGATCTGTGAAATAATATTCTGCTTGGGAAAAAAATGGAATTTATAGGATTACTTATTTTTACACATTACCACAGACGTGGACTTTTTTGTACACTCTGAGTGTTGCATGACGTGTAGCATGACATGTGGCAAGGAATATGCTAGGTATACTGAAATGCAAACATGGACTGCTGGTCTTCTTGATCTCTTCAACCTGAACATGGTTAGAAAAATGGAGGAATATTGGCACAAGTTGGAAATGACATGAAAATGTTTTTTCAGGATTTGGGGCTTCCAGTTTCAGTAATTAGGAACAAGGCTTCTTACCCTGCTTTTCTTGCTCTGACTTGAGATACATACCTAAAGCAAGATCCATAGGTCATATTCAGGTGGCTTCACTCTGTGTCTTCTTTGGGAATAAAAGAAGACACATTACTTCAGGTGAAGGATGAGCAATGCCTCTCCCTATCCAGTTGTACAGAACTATGAAAGACTGAGGAAGAAAAGGTGTTTTTTTGGACTATGCTGCATCCAAGTGTCATTTGCTTCATACTTCTTATAGCAGACTTGCTTATTTCCTTACCATTAGGAATTCATGATGTCTTTACACCTGAATATCTCTAAATGATCCTTTTCCTTGTAAGGCAAGCTTTCTCCTTACAGATTGGCAGGTGGGGGGATGTGTTTTGATTGTTTATTTTATTTAGTAGCATATGTTGGCAATACTATATTTTATGTGACCTTAAGTTATGTGCAAGTTCTCAGTGTGAATGAGTGGATGAGTGGGGTTTTTACTATAAAAGTTATTAATAGCAGAAATTTCTAGATGAGCTATTTTTATGAGGTCAATAAGTTCTTGACCCTGTCAGTCTTTCCTTGGTAAGGCTATTGTTCAACTAAAATAGCTTTTCAAATAAACTGAAGTTGTGATAGCATTCTTCCGTTTTTCTTAATATGAAATAATATGCATTGAGCATTATTTTGATCAGAGATAAAAAATGGAATATAATTGGAAGTAATTTTAAAACTTAAAATAAAACTTAAGTCATTAGTTTAAAATCATTAAGTTATTAAAAAAAATTATGTCATCTAGTATTGCCTGAAGCAGTAGTTATTGCTTGTTTTTAAACTATCTGAAAACCAGGTACCTTCTAAGTGAAGCATCTGTAGATAAGTAGTTTCTAATACATAAATTCTCAAGAACTTTTGTATAGACAAGTGATTCTGTGGGGAAATCTGAGTACAGAGAAACCTTGCTTCGTCTCCTATGGGTCTCTGTTCTATTACAGCCCCTGACGATGAAGCTGGATTGTTTGGTAGGATCTGATAGTCATTTTTTTTTTCATTACTGTTCACTGGGTTCCCGTTACCCCCCTCAGTGACACTGAGGGCTTGTGTACGACAGGTTTTGAAAGGTCTAACCCATAAATTGCCCATACTTGCACAACAACAGCACATGCAAAGTAAAATGTTTTTAAACTGCCTTTAAAACAGGAGCAGTCTTATGAGAAACTGCAATTAAAGTGCTAAATCAGTCCTAGTGATGATAAAGAATTCAGGATAGAATCACCTCTTCAGGACAAATTTGCAACCTTTTTCTTTTACTGAGCAGTGTTTTTGTGGTAACTATTGATGATGCTCTGTTGCTGCACTGTAACATACTTTTCACCTAAACAGCTTCTCGGTAATTTATCAACTATGGCACTGCTTAATATGCCACAATGCTGTGATTTGTTGACATGTGCAGCTTTGGAGCAGTCACTGCTCTGGGCACAACTGCTTACTGTCCCATACCTCTTCAGATCCCTGTCCCGTAATTTGAAATGCAACCTTGCTCCTGTGGAAGGAAGATACTGCTTTTGTAAGTTACTGGTAGACTTATGCACTATTCCTTTTCTAGATGAATCAGTCATACACTTCATAGAATTCCTGAATACTTAAGAGAAGACAAAAATTCTTATTCCTCTACTTCTTTGAACAGACTGTTAAATAATAGAACTGTAGATAAGGTTGAATTGCTGAAGTGTTTAGGGCCACTTGTTTTATTTAACTATCAGGGTTGCTGGTTAGTCCAATAGGAACATTATTTCTCCCTGTTACATATAAATAATCAAATAATATATGCTTTGGATTGTTAAGTCAAATAGTACCTGAGTGCTGGGGGTCAGAAGCTTGTTCAGCTTTTCTGCTCATAAAATCTCACTTCTCTATAAACTGTTGTTAGGAGTAAATTTTCACAAGGTTGATTCACTCAAGACCCTTACTTTTCAAGTGCATATGGAGGTCCAGAAGAAACAATTGTTACAATTCTTCAAAATATAAAATACCTGAAGTACAAGGTACAGAAACCTTCCATCTTCATCTTGAAAATCTTTATATGCAGTGTTCCTAGTAACAAGGGGACTTTAAAAACAGAAATTAATGTGGCTGTTCTTAATAGCACAGGCATTTCTTTCTATTAAATTACATTCTGTATAATATAATTTTCCAGTCAACAGTCAAGCTCATAACTTTCATGAATTTATGCATAAATCACAGTATTGATTAGAAAACTATTGCACAAAATCTCATTCTTTATCCAGTTTTAAATTAAAATCTAAGTACAGAATAAAGAGGAGAAAAATTAAGGTGAGTTTATACACTGTACCCATCAGAATAAAAGAGAAACTAGTAAGTTAACAAATAGGAAAATTAATTCAAGTACGAAACAATTTTACTGATTTGAGAAAGTATGGGACATTCAAACTAGCCTTTATTTCTGACTAAAATTAGGACTGTTACCAATATTTTATGAAAAGTTAACTTTGGTCACTTCTGTAAGAGGAATAAGTCTTTGAGAATTTGTGAAAACTTACAGAAAAAAAAATTCCTGATTCTTCAATAATAGCAAGTCTTACCCTCTTTGTCTTTTTTTTGTTTCCGGGCATTGAAAGCTGTTCTTTCCTGAAAAATTACATATTTCACTAACTGTTGTGGCTACAACTACTTATTTTAAAATTGATAAACATTATATATGTTTACTGACATAGTTCATCTGTGTAGATATATGAATATGGACAGATAGAGATATTTATGTACTACTTTGGTCTGTGTTTTCACTTTAGGTCAAGGAGCATGCAGAATTAGTAGGTAACTATCAAAAAACTATTAGCTTGAATTTGTATGTCATATCACCTGAGTATCTCAATTATGATATTTAAGCAAAATAAATTCACCTGAACATACAAAACCTCATGACTGTGGCTTCAAACCATCATCTGAGTGCTGGCCTTCCTGCTAACTCTTGAGATTTGCTACAAACCCAAAACAACCGCTGAATAGGTGTTAATCTAATTACATCACAAATAGCCAATTAAAGCATAATGAAACACAATTCAGCCCTGTGTTCAAAATGCAATATTCACAGTGCTAAAATCAGCCCCAGTAGCCAGAATGAAAGCATTTCAAAGTCTTATCCCCTCCTCTTTCTGCTTTGTGTCTTCTGTTCTTACTGTTACATTCACAGCAACACTTTAATTTTGCAGCAGTGTTCTGAAAACACTTGTTAGAGCTTTTAAGGTACTTCATAAGTACATGGGAAGAAAGTTCATTGAATTTAACAGTTTATAATCAGGTAATGGTAACCTTCAAAATAACTGGAGTGCCACACCTGGAATACATAGATCAGCTCTGTCTGTCTCTTCATCCATATCATTGTATTTTCAAGGGGGGGTTGATGACAGTGATAGCTGTCTTGTGGAATTAATAGGAAGCATGTTCTTAAGTATATTGTTTCATTGATATTGAAGTCTTATTACAGACTGTGTGATATAAGAAGAAAAGATTGATTACAAACAACTTTGTAATTTGCTAATTTAGAAAATATTCCCTTTTGAGTTTTAATAGTGACCTCTTAAAGTAGGGGGTTTGAACATACAGCATTATGTAGGAATAATTTTAATTTCTGCTTGCAGTGAACATGAAATGAGTACATAGTTTTCATGAAAATGTAGTTTACATGAAATGGATACTAGAAGAGTAATGGAAAATTAAATTTTTCTGTATTGGAAAGAAACTGTGGACGTAACTAGCAAATCTTGATTTGTGATTTCCTTCCTTCATTTTTTAATTTTAGATTAATCTGTTTTTATTGTTATGTATATCCAAAGCTTTATAATTTTGGTTTTCACTTAACTGTGATAGAGGTGTTAAGTTTTACCACCAATGTGTGAGTGGTTTGTTTTCTCTTGGACTTTTTATCCTAGTTTCTTTATAAAATATCTCTCCTTTCTCATCTTTCTTACTACTTTCAGTGTTAGCTGTCTCTTTTGTTTGATAATGTTTGTCTACTATTTAGCTCTGTTTGTTTTTCTTCTGTTTAGGTTTCCTGTCTATTCAACTGCTTTTGATTGCCCCCCCACCCTCCCCTCTCCCTGCATCAGCAGTGCCTTCCTGCTTGTTCTGAACTCCATGGCTATTCACACTATTGAATAATAACCTGTTGTAGTTTGCTTTGAGATGCCAACTTCTCTTCAGGACTATGGTATCTTCCCTGCAATGCATTTTCAGATTACAAACCACATTACAAATAGTGGTTTGGTATTAATGAGAACTGGATCATTTCTTTTTGACTGGTATTGATGAAATGAGAATTTAGTGAAAAAATCCCCTTTTATAATCGTCTTACTGTAGTCAATACTGTGCTTTCTGCTTCGATATTTCTGTAGCCAAAATCTACAAGGTGATGAAAATTAGTACAACAGGGGAGATCCATCATGTTCTGTAGTAATGGAAACACTGTAATCCTTTAGAGGAAGGTTTGGTTGTGTCATATTTATTCACTTACAGAATGGTGAAAAATCAAACTCTCCCTTTGTCATCACATACTTGTTAATGATATGCAGGTGCCATCTTTGTTACAAAAAAACTGAGCATAATATTTCCATCTGAAAGTAATTAGAGATAATGGTTAACTGGCAATTATTATAGAGTAATATAGTTGTCTTTCCTATCCCAGGGCTGATTTTAAAATCTTGATTTTTATATTTAGTGCATATCTCTGAGCACAGAAATCCATCTTGATAGTTTAGTGTTCATCTTATTTATTTAACATATTGTGTGTAATACACTCATTGAACTGCAGTCCTCAGTAGTGAATTCATGTAAATTCCAACTTAATTTGTTCCTTTGCTTATGCTCGCAAACCTTTTTATATTTCTCCATAGAGGAGAAGAATCAGTATCAACTTTACCGATCTCGTCTCTCAGAAACTCTCTTTATGCTGATTATGTCCTTGAGATTTTAAAATGTGATGTATTTATTTGTAATAAGCAGGTGTATATTCTATGCTGATCATCCTCTTTCTTTGGTTGTCCTTATCAGTATCTGTGGGTTGTTCCCATGAGACAGGAAGGATTTAGGCTGATTAAAGCACCTGATACAGTAGTACTTGCTTAGCACTTAAAGAAAAAAAATCCCAATCACTTCGATGTTGAGTAGATTCTCTACTTATCTCTATTAATATAATTGAAAATAGAAAAAGGTAAAGCTACAGGCATTTATTTTTAGGATGGGGGGAAAAAAAACAAACAACTTGAGATTATCAGGTATGCAAATCTGAAAGTTTCTTCAGAATAGTGAAGTAATGTTCATTTCCAGAAATTAAAACAATGCTGTGGAGGAACATAATGCATAAGTTTTCCTGACTGACCAGAAGTCTGTTTGGTCATCAAACTTCAAAGGAACAGTTGCAAGATTATAACTTCCTTATCCTTGGCACTATTTTTTCTCTCTGAGGAGAGAGTCAATATGTCTCCCACCCATCACCCCACTGCTCTACAGTGACCCCATGACAATCATGTTACAAACTGAGGATGGTATTGTGAGGAATTATTAGCTAGGGTTCATTCCTCTAGCCCCTTGAACATACGGGATTTTATTTGTGTGAGGGTAACTCTTCTAGCTGGTCTCGGTCCAGTTCTCAGTGGACAGGTGTCTACAGTCTGTAAATAGCAATGACAGTAATTCATAAGCCATAAAAATAGTCTCAGTAAGAAGATTAGTATAGTAAAGATAAATAATAATTGTATAATAAAAATAATATAAGACTTACATAATGAAGACAGTGGATGTATTGATCAGTTCATAGAAACTGAGATGCATACAATTGTGCCTAGTTGGTTTTAACCAGATTTTTTTAATATATATATATTGTTTTCATTTGGGTTTTTACCATGACACTGCAATAATTTTCAGTTAGTTTTTTAAATGGCATCTGCTTTGCATTTTTAGAATTTAAGAATGACACGTTGCATCATGTATGAAACGAAGATTCGTGTTTTTATAGCACATGTGAAAAGTATCTTTTAAAAGTATGTTTTTCCTTGAAATAAAATTTATATTCTTATTCCCCCACATACAACAATAGTAAAATGCACCATAAACTATTTATAGGATCACTTGTTTACTGCCTTTAACGTATTGATGAAGGAAAAAGCACGAGCATAATAATTTAAAAGATTTTGAGCATATACTTCTTTCCACTTAAATAAGCCTGCATGCAAATTAGCACTGCACACTTGAAAATTTTGAGCATGATGTTCTGCTCTGCCCCTATATAATTAAAAACCAGCCTCTGTCATCACAGACATCTGCTATCTAGTCCACTCAGCTCCAGAGAACAACAGGACATGAAACAGCTATAGTAAAAGACCCAGAGAGGAAATAGAGGGAAAGATGAAGAATATAGATAGGCAGGATAAGGAAGATCCAGGGTGTTTTTGGTGCCCTGGCCCTGTGTAGTAGGTGTTTGGCTTGAACTACACCAGTTTCATCTGAATATGTAGGTTTGTATGTTCTGATGTTTATTTTGGCCTAAAAAAATGTGATTCTGCATAGTGTTCATAAATAGTTGCTGGATTTGTACATTGCTTTGTGCATCGTTTTATTCTGCAGCTGCATATGTTCAGAAGTACATCTCACTTTGAGACAGATGTCCTTAACAAGCAGAAATAATTTGTTCTTTTTAAAGACTAACTCAAATTTGCCTGTAAAATATTTTTGATTATTACCATTATTGTCTAGCAATTTGGATTTAATTGTTCTTTGGTTTCCTTACTTCAAAAACTGAAATAATACATAACTTAAATGTTTTTATTAAAATCAGCAAGGCTTTTAGCATGTGTGAAACAGGTGTATGATTAAACATTTAGAAGGTAAGTGAAATATTTTAATGAAAAAAAGTATCTCAGAACTTGTTTTGGAAGGTCTGAAATAATCAGCTTTCCAGATAAAAGGCCTAATTCTAAAATTCTTTCTTTATTTTCTAAAAGTGGAATTGTTCCCAAAATGCACTGACTAGATTCATGTACACCATGTACTTCCAAGAAATTTGAGCAATTTAAGCAATGCTTGGAGCAATGAAAGAATTATAGAGCAGTTGTGTGACAGGTTCATAGAACATGACTGATCTTAAGCACTGAGTTATTTGTCCATGTCAAGATTTGAAGGTTGCCAAGCATACCTGGAAGTGGAATTTTAGGTGCCAGAAGATATAAGAGACACACCTGAAGTAATTTAGGTAACTCTAAGGCTTAAGTGACAGCTGAACAAGGGCTTGCAATTTGGGTTTAAGAGTTTACATTCCTTTGTTAATCCTTTAAGTGCTGAAATCCCATTTTTACATTTAGCAGAGTATCAAGATAAGGGCTTCTAAAATGCCTAGTTCTTAAATTTATCCATTAACTTTAAAATCAGTAAAGCAATGATGACTGCCTCTCATTTTACTGTTTGAGTGATTTGTGCTTGAGCTAGAAACATTCGGTTTCTTGCTCTAGTAGGAAAAATAATTTGCTTCATTTTTATGGCCTTTTTTTTTCCTCCACTAAATTGTATTCAACTTGTGGAAGCAGAATTCTTGATAATATAGAAATTTATATTCAGCATGTATGTGTGACTATAATTCCAAGAGGAGTTTTTTTTATTTTGACTTCTACTGATTACTTTTGATCTGGTACAACTCTTAGAAAACACTGAAAATAATTGCATATGGCAACATTGACTTTTATAGGATTACACTCATAAACCTAAATATAAACTGCCTGTTAAGTGATATAGTATAATGTGCATATTCTGAGATGAGGTGACTGTATCAGTCTAGCCACAGCAGCACAGACTGTAGCAATATAAATTAGCTTATGAATTTCATGTTGCCCTGATCAGTTTATCGTTACTGCCTGAAGTAAATAATTGAAAATATTATTTCAATTAAAGCTCTCTGTGTCCTTTAGTCTCACTGCTAGTATCTAGCAGAGACTAACCTGAATTTATTTAAAATTGTTTTTTAAAGTACACTCCTTAAAAATACTTTGGGGTGGGGTGGGTGATGTTCAATCCTGTGCTGCCTCTGTGGAATTCTCACTCCTCTGTGAGTCTTGTGGGTCAACAGCAGCACTTTCATTAGTTATCGCATAACCATCACCCAGGCCCTGGTGATTGTTCATGGTTTTGGTGACACATGCAGTTACTGTAACTGGAAAAGCAAATGCTGCCTTGACAGCAAGGAGAAAGTATGTTTGCTGTTGCTACCACTCAAAAGTAATCGTATAGCTAAATCAATGGCAGTGAAAATTACAATGCAAAGTATTCTGAAAAAAAAAAAGGGACATTAACTGCAGTCTATTTGGATCAGTAATTGTGTGGAAATGCCAGCTTTTGACTCAAAAAGGTACTCCCAGACTGTGAATGCTGTTTGATTTATATCAGTGTAACTCTAATGTTGGAGTCAATGGCATTACAGAAACATAAAACAAGTATAACATGCGTACACACTTTGGTTTATTCCCAGTTGTACCATTAGTCAAACAGGAGCATGAGTTGCACCAATGAAAACAGAATTATTCTCTGTAGCTGGACCTTCTGGTGTTGTAATGAGCAGCACTGACTGTTGACTGCCACAGCTGAAATTTCTACAGTTGTATCACAATGCTCAAGATAAGAATTAACATGCTTCCAAATTTTAGGTATTAAGAAAGTATGATCAGAAAAAATAAACATGTAAAATTGAAGGTACTAGAAAAGTATAATTTTGAAAGTAAGCTACATTGCATGTGAAGGAATAAATATTAAACTGTTAAGGTATCTGTTTGAAATGGCAGCTCTTTAGAGTTCATAGGCTTTTAAGCTTTAAGTGTTTACAGTGAGGGTCAAAGCACAGAAAATTGTAAGGGGACGGTGATTTGAATATTATCTACACGAGTGATTATAGGAGGCTTAGCAACATCACCTAAATGGGAGGAGTGAGGGACAAAAGTAAGAAATGCATGCACACATAGCAGTTACATGGAAAAAAATAATTATCCAAATGTTTAAGTAATTACTGCGATTTAGTCTGTAGTTTCTGCAGCTAAAGCCACCTGAAACAGTGGTTTTTCTCACTCTGGTCATCGTCAGTATTTCTCATCCTGACAGACAGTATGACTTTGCTGCTTGTCGTGTATACCAGGACTCTATGGTAAAGAAGGAATTCCAGACTGAATTGTGCTAAGTGATTTTGGGCTCTCATTATATTTAGATCTCTACATCCCTTTTCAAATCTTGGAATTAAACATATTTTATTTAGAGAAGTGATGGGAATTTCAGTTTTCTTCTAGGTTAATTATTTTTTCAATTGTAAAAGCTTTTGTTTGTTCATCTGTGTGGACTGACAGGGTACATAAAGTTGTATATTTTAGGAAGTTCCACCACCACCACAACAACAACAAAAAAAAGTGTGGGGAATAAAACACTAAGAAGAAACTGTGCTACTAATTCATTTGAATGCACATGTAACTGGATTTTTGTGCTTAGGTGCAGCTTTGTTCTCACTGAAAGCAGTGGCAATATTGAACTAATAATTAGCTTTTAGTCCATGCCATATGTGCTATTGAATGCTCTGTGATAAAGACTGTAGGCTCCACTACCTGTTTTTACCGTAACTTATGAAGCATTTCCATTGACTATTGAGGGCACTGTTGGGTAACATTCATTGTCCCAGCTTAGCTGAAGCAAGTATAATGATTTACTTGAGCAAATACAACAAGAGTAGTTTCATCATCTCTGTAGAAGCAGCTGATTAATTTCTGTTCTAGGTATTGCCAGTCCTGTATTTATCCTAAGTTTATATTTTCAGAGTCATTTCATATAAACAACTTATGTTCTTGACCTTTCATACTTTCTGTTTGCATTTGTTGAAGAGTTTAAAATTACATTTCAATCCTGAAGTTTGCACTTCAGTTTTGGAAGCTATTCAAACACATTACAGTACAACTACAATTAAAGTTATAACCTTGGATTCCATAAAATGCAGCAAAAGACATTAATTTAATCTCAGCCTACCAGCAAAGCTTTTCCTTAGGTTGAGCTCATTCCCAGAAGGGCTTAATTCTGCCAGTTATGAAGAGCGGCTTTTTGAAACTGGAGTGAAACTTTTGTGTTCATTCAGTTATATCCAGTACTGCCAACTGGTGGTCATGACTTGAAAACCTTAAGCTAATGGAATTTATGTAAGCAATTTAAAACAGAAAAACTAAATAGAATAAGAACAGGAAAATGGAATAATCTGCGGGGATAGGTGGCTCTCTTAGTATTTGTCTTGACCAATATGAACAGGGAAAGAGAACCGATCTGTATTAAGATTTCCTTCAACTTTTTTATCCTCCTGTACCTATCAGACTTATTCAGGAAGATAAATGAACTCATTTATGTCACAAATGGCCATAAAGTCATGAACAGTCACAGCACTTGTCCACAGAAATCATGGAGGATTTTCTAATTCATTATTCCCTTAAACAATGCTGTAAGAAATAGGCAATATTCAGGATACGGTCAAAGTATATCTAATATGCCTGTTCAATGCAGGAAAAAAAATGCCTACACATTTTCCCTTTAAATGTACTCTATCATAGGTTTCAAAAGGTTGGACCAATATGAGTTTTGTCTAAAGCTACTATTATCTTCTAAAAGGCAGTATTAAGGTTCTTATTAATCTACCATGGAGAGGAGGAAGGCAGAAAAAAAGGTTCAACAAAAGTTCTGGACTGCGGAAGGTACTTAAGCTTCTAAGGTCATTTCAGTAAGATGTTATCATTCCGTATATATCCTCTGTTTCACACGTGCAAAATAAATTTTAGGTATTCTTTCGTTCTTTTCAGGTAGCTTAGATCTCTGAATATTTTGTACATCTTCTGAATGGTGAAAACTGCCAAAATGTTAGATCTCAACATTTATTTCAAAATATTATCACACTCAATTTCATGTGATACGGGGTTTTTACAGTATTTTTGTCCTTTAAAAAACAACCAGGAATATTTGATTTGTAAAATATAGCTTACCTTCAGGTGTTTACAGTATTTTATGGTTATTTTAATAACAGCTTTGAAAGTCATCTTTAACACACTTGTGAATTTACCTGGTAAAATACTTGAAAACAGTTAGCATTTTCTCTTTGAAATTTCTAGTTGTTCCAAAATAAATGGACCAAATTTAAGAGTTAGAAATTCTGTAAATTCTTTTGTAAATGTAATTTAAGCCAAATTCTTTACTTGCTGTAGCTTTATCAGGAATATAGATAATCCTACACTTCTGGTTTAAAAACCTCACCATCTGTAATAACTGAGAATTTGTCCTAAAGATCTGCAGAAGCAGTTCATCGGCCTGGTAGAAAGAAACCATTTTTGCCCCATCCTCAGGACAGAGCTTCTCTTGACAGGCCTCACTGTAAATGCAATAAAGAATATCAGTTTGCCAAAGTAACTTTCTTCTTGCCTTTCCATCTTTTGGGATCTCTGAGAGTGTGAAGACTGTGAAATTGTGGGGGGAATTCATCCAGTTTAAGCACTTGATTATCTTGAGGACTCTCTTTTCTTGGCCTTTAGTTTTTTAGACTGGAACCTGATTCTTTCTATGTGTTATATTGCTTCTTACTCATCCAAATTGTCTACTAAGCTTTTTCTTCTGGTTTATATTTTGATCTTTGCCGAAGACCTAAATGTTTAATGTCTGTAAGAATTAAGTGGGATTTTAGCCTGTTTACAAGAATGCAATAAAGAATGACATAGACAAAATGTTTTTTCCATCTTCTTTGCAAGTGGATCAAGAGTAATTTATACTGCAAAGAGGCAAAAATGCCTGGAGCTTTCCACATCAGCTGCACAAGAGTTAAACCGATTTCAGGTTTATAAGAGAGGATGGAAAACCAGAAAATTAATTGTAAATATTAATCATAATTGGCAACTGACTTCTTTGTAAGTAAACATAGAACTAAATTCTAATTTACTGCAGCACCAGTGTTGGCTAAGTTCTTCATCTGATGGTTTGATTGGGGGTTAATGCAAGCTGGTATGTGAAAGGTAGAAATACTGTAATAAACCATTTATCCAGAGATACAGCTCACAGAGCTGCCATTTTTTGAGCAAGTCCAAAAGAAGACAATTGAAGCAGTTTTTCACTGTTTAGGTTTCTGATCTGTACCAATGCTCTCTTTTAGTAGACAGGTGGTTAATTAACCAGATTCTGATGTTTCTAGCCAGGAAAATTGCACACATATTAGTAGATCCACCTGCACTATCCATCAGTGCATCCACCAGCATCAGTGGAGAAAGTGATTCAGTTTCACAAAGAACTTTTTTTGGAGAGTCTCCCCGAAGCTAAAAGTCAATTTTTCTTTGGTATATTTAAAACTAAACACACCGTGTGTGACTCCTAGAGCCTGAGGAAGGTATTTGTCTGGATTGCACTGAAACCAAAAGGTATTGTCTTTCGAATTCACAGAAACTTTAAGTTCAACCTAAATTTATTTGTGGCTACTTCATTATTTCACATCTCTGATATTACAGTGTGTTTGATTATATACCTTCAGAAAAAAGCTGCAGAGGTCTAAATGAATGAAAAAGCTGAATAAACACTGATTATGCTACCTAGTTTTAAGTGCCCTTAAAAACTGTACATTCTGTGATGCAATAAAATTCAATTTTATGCAAAAGTTGCATGTTAGAAGAATTCCAGCCTGTTATAGTCTAATAGTTCTCAGACAAAGTGCATTGCTCTCTGATACTGTAATGTATAGATTTATTATTTTTTCTAGAAACTACTGTTCAGTTTAGAACACAGACGTTCTTCAGTCTTGAGTAGCAAATGCTGATATGTATCAAAAACATTCTTTACATCAGTGCTGGGTAGTTTGCTTCTCTTCACTTTTTTTTCTGTAAGTACCTTGAAGGCAGACATGTTCTGCTAGGGGCAGAATTAGGCTAATATCACAAATATTTTTTTTGCTAGTTCAAGTCTTTCAAACTTGTTTTGTGAAGGCAGTACAGGTTTAGTGAAACAATGGGAAATTTATTTGTGAACGGAGTGATGATAAACTTCTGATCTGGAGGTCTTGGTTTTCATGTACTTTCAACCTGCTCCTCTTGGCAGCTGCTAATTTGCATGCTCTTTCCAAAGTTTGCTTTGCTCCACTTAGTGCCTTAGGCAGTTCCTTGGAGTGAAGGATTTTTTCTGGGAGTTATAGAGGCAGAATTATATCCTGGTTTATTATCTGTCCTTTCAGATATGCCCTCCTTGTCAAATATTTCAAAATACATGTGCTACTATTTGAAATACTTTTCTGTGCCTTCATCATTAACTGAGGGAAATTGCTGGTATTAAAAAAGTGGATGGAGGAGGCTGAGAGAAAATTGTTTACACTGGAAGCTCACATTTACTAAACTGAAAAAAAAAATGTAACAAAACACCAGTCCTCTGGAAATTTTAACATCTGTCTCTTCCATATGTATAATATCCATAAATGTTGACATTCTCTGCAAGCGTACTAACACACTGTGTAACCATATAATGGATAATTTCTTGGCAATCTATTTGTTTTGTTGTCTTATTATGTCTATTATACCTCTGCAATGTCACTTAGTCGCTATCTTGTGTGTGGTAAATATATCACACATAGTTAATAATATCATTGTTGCTCCTGTTCCTAGGAGTGGATCTGCATTGACAATAAGATTGAAACTTCTTTAAAACTCTTTATTACTAAGCCTGGAAAATGTTTTATACTCATCTGGTCATGGTGCACTTGTCTGAACAGAAGCATCTTCCAAGTATTGGCCTGTATTACCTGTGTTGCAGCTACTACTAGAAAAGGGCATGGTCTTCTACAGGTCATGTCATGTCCATCAGCTGTGTGCAGACATCTTTGATACCCTAGGGCAATATCCTGTACTTATATTGGGGCAGCTGAATTGAGTTCCTCAGTATCAGGTTTTATCTCACCAAAACAATATGCCTGTTTGAGATATTTTCTGACTTTCAAATGACTGAAAACATCCTTTTGTTGCCCAGCTCAGTAACTGAGTAACCCAGAAAATTCATGACAGAGCAGAATACATTGGGATGACACTCATTTGGGCATAAAATGACTATATATATAACGATGTACATATACTATGTACATACTATATCTAAACAAATAACCAGTGACTCTCACCTGTGCAGTGTGGTTTTAATTTCTTAAGGGTAACTCTTACTATCTAGTATAGAAACATAGTTTCAGAACTGAGGCATGAGTTAATGGAATTGACTGTGCTGTTTAATTCAGACAAACTTTGGACCCTACACACCTGCTGACATTTCAGATTTTCATCCCTTCAACTAAGTTTATATTAGGGAGTCTTAAAATCTCTGTGCTGTGTTTTGCTTTGATACTATCTGACAGCAACTAGGTGCATACATGTCAACTTCAGAGGAGTTTTCTACAATTCATTAATGTCTTTGTTTCTACAAGATAAAAGCAAAACTGTTGATGGTGTTCCATTACTGTTTTTTGAGGGGGAAGCTTCTTTTTGGCATTAAAGTACTTTCTCACTTGAATCACTTGCTTGCTTTCTTTTTTTTTTTCTCTTTTTTTTTTTTTTTTAAATTAGTGTGATGTGATTTGAATATTTTTTTTCCCCTCCTTTGATAAAATAAAGTAATATTTTACTGTCTCTTGTGATAGGTCTGTCTCCTTTATGATAGGTTGCTGTTCATTTAGCCTAAAAACATTTTCCCTAAACAAAAACAATCAATTTTGTACACTGCATCTAATGCCAGTTTAAGGTTATCTTGTCCCTGGTAAAGGTAGTATAGATCTTAGAGTGGCTCATTTCTGTAGGGCATTCCAATGTCATGTAATTTAAGATTCTTTTGATTAACCTATTGATTTGGGAGGCTAGAGGGTAAATTGTTTTTCTTTTTATTGTCTTTTTCCATGAGCTTGCTTTCTCTTCATGGGTAAAAGAAGAAATAAGTTTCCAGTGCAATTTTTTCAGTGCCTATTAACACTTTAATGGTTTTTTGCTCATTAGAAACAGTAGTTAATTTATATTATTTAGATAATAAACACTTAGTCAGTCCATATAAAAACATCTAATGAATTCACTAGAAATGTTCTTCATAAATACTGAGAATATGGAAGTATTGTTATACCAGATGTATTTAATGATCTTTTGTTTAAAAAAATAGATTTTCCTCAGAAAGAACGAAGTGTTGCAGGCTTAGGTATTTGTTAACATGTTAAAGGAAAACCTCTGCTGAAAAGAACCTGTCTTATTTTTATTTGAAGATTTTATATTTTTCTTTTTGCATTTACAAACAGAAATTTTTGTTACACAATTTCAGTATCTAAATTGGAAATGCCAACACTTTTCATTTTAATTTATTTGAAGTAAAAAGTTTCTTTTTCAGAATTTAATTTAAAAATGTAAACTCAAACATTTTTTTATTCCTTAATTTAAAATTATTCTAGTCCTTTGTCTGTGTCATGCTCTCACTAAAAAATCCTTTATTTTTCATCAAGCATATTTTCATGTGAAACATTGTGGTCAGCACTGTGAATCACCTCTTTCTCTGAAAATTTATGTGAAAAATAAGTTGTGATGAGTCATGTTCTGCAACTGTGCAAGGTGGAAATTTAGCTGCTTTGCAGTTTTCCGTAAGTGGAGTTGTCCTACTTTGAAAAGTGACTTTACCAGCTGCTATTAACATCTGCAGTACTTAAAGGTCGTTCTGTTTGTCTATAAAGAGGAAATAGTTTTTTACTTGTAAAGAAGCTCCATAATTCACGTGCTTAATCATAAAATGGTATGTGTGTTGCTAAATTTTAATCTTGGTTTACAATATGCCTGTGTTGACTAGGAAGAGATTAGCAAATATACATGTTTAGAACAAAGTATAGACTGCCGTGCTCACTCTTCGAATGCTTCGAATGGGAACTTTATTCAACTAAAACATGAGATTGTCACAGAAGCAGTTGGAGTCACAATATATTTGTTCATGGACAACCCAAAGGAAGGTAACTACAGTTAAAATGGCTGCTTTTTTTCCATTTCAGTGCTGGTTACAGCTGATACCTCACTGAGTATCTTTGAATCTGCTGAAGGAGAAGTCAGGGAGACTTACACAGGTGGACTTGACAGCCTGTCTAGCTCCAACGCTTCATGATTTCCATGGAATATGCATTTGTAGGTAGCATTGCTGAAAATGAAGCAAGTACTTCAAAGGCTGGAGGAAACCTCTTGTTGAGTTGAGACTATTCAAAATCTTGTGTAAGTTTGCTACAGAATCTGCTATATTAAAATTCAGTTTGTAGAACTGAGACTCTTAGAAAGTCTATGAAAATATGCAATGATATCTCTATTTTAAACACCATTTTCACAGTTTCTGGAAATTTTAAGTCTGCTGTAGAGTAGATAAATTGCATTAATTTAATAATTACATGAATCTTTGAGCTAGACAACATTTTATTCTTAATTGTTTAGTGTGAAAATGATTTCCAGGTTATTTGCCCCTTGTATAAATTATAATTCAGAATACATGCAGAGTATTTCCCATCCAGAATACAACTATAGCTGTGTATATATCCAGAATTATTAGGAAAAAGGAGGATCAATATTTCTCAAAGTTTATAAAATTTTACCTGATTATCAGATAACAATAATTCAGTATCAGTAACCATATATGACTAAGGCATAAATGAATACAGAAAACAAAGTAATTAAACAGAAATAAAATTAAAAGGGTTGGTTGTTATTAAAAAGTAGAAAAGAAGCATGAAATAATTTGTCTAAGGGAGGTGGTAGCAGGTGTAGGAATGGGCAGCAGTCATTTGTCAACATAAGAGAACCATAATGGTAACATCAAGAAGAAAATTATGCTAATAAAGTCATGCCTCGTGGTATGGTTATTACTTGCCCGTGATACATGAATGATAATGAGAATTACATCACTTCTTGAATTTCTAAATTGCTTTACAACCTGATTGTGTATACATTACGTTCTGCTTCACAGTTGGCAAATTTTCAGCACTTTCCAAAGAGTTTATATTGTAACTTGTACATTCTTTGCCTTAATTATACATCCAGATGTGTCTTATGGTTCCATAAAATTCATGAACGTTTTCCCTGAGGCTTGTCCCTGTTTGTTCAATTACAGGGTCTAGGGGTTTCAGAAAAACCAGACCACCTTTCTACATATGTGGAAAACTGCCTTTCTCAATTATACTGTTTCTGTGCTTGTGAGCCCAGCACTGGATCTAGGCTTCACCTTCTTATTTTATTTAGAAAAAGCATGTTCTGCTGCAGTTTAACTCTAGAAACTGCCCATCTAACATTAACTTATTTTGCCAAATAACCATTTTCTTATATTTGGATCGCAACAGAAGTAGTTATAAGAGATATAAAGAGATAAAGATATAAAGAGAGATATAAGAGGTATGTTTCAGAAATATGAATTTCACAGGCTTATGATTCTAAAGGAGTGCACATTATTTAATGAAGACCCTAATATATAAATTCCACACAGCAGTTTATCTGAATTGGATCTAGTGAGATACAATATTCTTTTGGACATGAGCTGAACAATAACACTTTGAAAACTGACAGATCCTGAATAACCTGATTAATACTGGTAGTCACAAACCCTCAGATTTGTTTTATGACCAATTCATTCCAATTAGCCTATTTTAATAAAATTCTATTAAATTTTCTTTAAAATCTCATTTTAATTGCTTCCATAACACTTAGATACATAACTGGTGTAAGTTCAAGTAAGACAATTCTAATGTTTCACTGTAAATTTAAAGTAGATGGTATTAATTTCTGTACTATCACATGACATTCCTGATAAATCCAACATGAGAGAGTAGAGCTCATTGTTCTTCACTTACCCAGGCTGATTCTGGGATTGTAACTATCCCTTTGGGTTGTTCCATTTACATAGTTCTACATAACTATGAAGTACTGGTTTTCTTTGTTGGTACTGACTCCGAAATACAATACAATTTCTAACTGAATCAATGTCCGTTTTCTGGATTTCTGGGTTTGTGTCTCGGAGATCCTTGATTTTCCTCTTCTGTTGCTTCAGTAGCTTCAGAATTCCTGATTATCTATCTGATGGTCAATTTCAGTATGTCTTCATGAAGCAAAACTCCTTCACAGCTACTAAAAAATATAATGGAGGACCGATCAAGAATGTTGACTGGTTTTGCTTAAATTCTGGAGAATCTCACAATGGAAAGTGCAGAACATCTAGACTACCAACAAAGCAAGGAGTGCTATAAAGAAGGTAAGTCTTTTAGTCTGTTGGGAAATTAAGCTACTTGGATGAGTTACATTTACCCTTCTAAAATTTATAAGAGCAAGATAGCAAAGAATTATTAATGACCTATCATCTCTTAGAGTTTTTGCACCGTACAAGGGAGATTAGTTAGGTGCTAGTACTTCCTTTCCCTTTGTGTCATTTACAAACTAAATGATCTGTAATCTAAAAGGCATGGAAAGCTTTCTCTTGGCGAGAGCAATGTGGTGTTCTGAAATACTGACAAAACATATATTTTAATTAAAAACCCTTCATACTTCATCTAATCAGTTACATAGTTCCTATTGAATAGTTTATCTAAATGTGTTTAGCATACACAAAGTATTTACTAAACCAAAAGGATTAAAAATGTCTTTATATAGCTGGGAAATAATAGAAAATAATAAAGAGATGACCGGGTAGACTTCTTCCCCATGTGCATTTGCACAGGTCCTTTTAGCCTCCAAATTTGATTGTAAGTATATTTGAGCTTGGGGAAAGTCATGAATTTGAAACGGTGAGTTGGTGATGTATTTGAGAAAATACCTACCTACAATGGAGGAATATACTCAGTTACAATGAAAAAAGCATCCTAATTTTGATTCTACTTTTGCTTATGTTTTTCAAAGTATAACATATTCTTGCTAGAACATGCTGCAGATCATTCAGTACCATCTTTGTAAGGTTTCTGTCCTGATGCATAAATTCAAAGAAATATTTTGAGTAATTAGATTAACTTAGGAATTTTAGATAAAATGAAGGCTTGTCTGTGCAAGAAGTGTACAAAGCTAACTGTAAATTTAATAATATTCACTGCATGCTCCTTTCTCCTCTCTAGCAAATATTTTTAGTTTTTATGAGGAGTGCATTCTTTTGCCACAGCTGTATAAATGGATGAATTTAGTCAGTGTATTATTAAGTCATAGCCTGACTTGTTATGTGCTATCTTCTGTGGACAAGTCCTGACTTTTTTATTTTCTTTCAAACTCTCTTCAGTTTCTGGTGCTTAAAAAGAGAAGTCAAACTGCTGAACTTTATTACTAAACATTTTGCAATAAGCAGAATTCCTTACTAACCTGATTTATTAAGTTTTAACTGTTCACTTATGTACAGTTAAGCTGCTTCCATAAAACACAAATGTAAAAGTTTTCTTCTTTCGAGTCACCCTCATGTTAACTGTCATGCAAAACTGTATTCAGAAAAAGTTTCAAGTTTCACCATAGTGTTGAAACAACTTGCCTGTTACTATAGTGCATGTGAAGATGAGTTTTGAAAACATACCATTTTCCAATTTCTTTTAAATTATGAATAGCAAATTTATGTCATTACAGCTTTATAAATCCACAATATTCTGTTAATTATGCTTTAGGGATCTCTTAAGTATTTTGTAACCCTTTCTGTAGTAAAATATATTTGTTTTTATCGCAGTACATTACTTAGTAATGCACAAATCTCACTTAAGATGTATCTGCTTGCATTTTTTTAAATGGTTGTCTGTCTACTTAAAGGATGACATCAGTAATATGCATCTGTCTCTGTGTCAGCAGTGAGGATGATAACTTCATGTCATGCTTCTCAAAGTTGCCATCATTAAATGGGTGATAGCTCTCTTTATATGTCTTTTCAGTAACTGGAAGTCACGAATCAAAACATGCCCATCCATATACATGAGAGGAGGAGAAGCAGGAGTTGGGGAGAGGAAGTTTGGCTTTTTGGTTTTAGGGTTGATAGCTGAGTTCATAGTAAGATTTTGATTAAGAAAAATGTAACTGTAACTGAAGCCATGATGTGATGGTTTTTGTTGTTTGTTTTTTTTAATGGACCCCCATGAACAAGTGAAATCACAATCAATATATCCACATATAAGCTACTTCTACGAATGACAGGTGGTTTTGTTTTTTCATACAAATTAATCCCTTTTCCTGGCGAAGAACATTTTTGCAGACTGAGCTCTTCTCTGAATGTCCTATCTGATTGTAATTAGCACCTAATTTGGTATCTTCTAAGAGAAATACAGTGTTGTTTTGGAGCACATTCACAATTTTTCTCCTGTTTTGCTCTAAGATAGGAAACTATTACAGTGTGAGTACCAGAAACTCAGCTCTTGATGATGGGTTTGCAAAATGTATTAAGACTAATGTTCCTCTTTGTTCACCTGCTGTTAAATCACATTAGATACCTCAAAAAGAGGTGTTGAATAATGACTCTGACCAGCTGTGTTTAGTTTCTGACTGCGATAGCTTTATTTTCAGACTAATGTAAGAAATCTGTATGGTAATTTATTACATAAAATAAAACTTGAATCTGCTAATAGATTTCTGACACAAACATGCTTGACTGACTACTAAGCCATGGTGTACATCACTGCAAAAAATGGATTGATGACACTATGGATGTTTTCACAGTAGTGTTGATGTTTAGGATGACACAGGTTTAAAGCTCTCAGCTTTTTAAGCAATGTTGTAAAAAGGGAAAGAATATAATAAAAGATGGCAGGGTGAGAGAGGAAGGTAAGATTTGGGATTAGGACAGAGAACATAAAAGGACAGGTCTTTAGTCACTTCGCTGTTTTCTAGAATAGGGGTGACAGCTAGGCAGGATCCATTATGTTTCTGTAAGAAAAGTCACCATTTCCTTTATTTCCTGAACTGTTCCGGCATAGTTATGGGTGTACAAGCTGTTTGGATTTGAGTCATTTATGAGAAAAAACATTTACAAGTCTAGTTTTATATTGTGAGAGAGAATAGCTCTAGACAAGAGCATGAGTGATTAGTAACACAAAATTGTAAGCTGTCTGATTGGTGAGAAGCTGCTTTTGACCTTGATGGAAGTGGCTATGTTTTTTTTGTGAGTCTGGTCAGCTGACTCAAAGTAAAGAGAGTCTTTTGGTGCCTCAATCACTAGCATAGTAAAGAGGAGGTTTTTAAATAGAAGGGATCAAATCTTCTGTGCAGAGGTACTTATAGTTTGAAAAGAATCTGTAAATGTGACTGTATTCAAACTTCAGGTATGTAATAAGATCCACAAAGATTGGAGCATTTGTTTTATTATTATTGCTTTGTTTAGCCACAGGTGAATTTCAGTTACATCTTAGTCTATTTCTATTGACCTCAAATTGTTGTGTACTGGTTTATTATTTTTATCATGTTGCAGAAGTATAAACTTTCTTTTTTTCCCAGCCTTTTTGACACCAACATTAACAGCCTCTGATCCAAGTTTTCCAGCTCCTGTATAGAATCATGCAGCATCACAGTGCTTAATCAGCAAATACCCCTTTTCAACCTGTTTGCAGAAACATTCTTTGAACTCAGGCCCATGCTGTCCAGGGAATGCAGAAAACCTTTCTGCAGTTGGTTTGGGGGTTTTTATTCAGCTTTCTACTCTTTGCAAAAGTAAAACTCTATCAATTTTCTAGTTTTAGATGAGAGTGGAAATTAGTGATAGAGGAAATATTCCATTATAAAGAAAGACTTCTGATCTAGACCCCAGATTTGGAGGGGTGATATTTTGCCCTATATAGGGTCAACAGTGGGATTGCTATTTAAGCATTCCTTGAATAAAATGGTATGAAAAGTTTGCATAAGCATATTCTTTTCTTCCACAATGTTTTGTATTCATTTTGTGAAATTTAAGTAAAATAAAATAATTATGCTAAATCTCAGGGTTTTTTTTTCTGTTTTGCTTGCAAAATTGAGGGAACTGAATTTGTTTATCCCTAAGATGATAAATAGCAAAAGGAAAATTTCTATTTCATAGATATTTCTGCAACACTTACCTCTATTGTAAGTAATCTGTGCTCAGATTCTGCTTGTGGAAGGAAAGAATCGATTTAATTGGATAAGGCAAAAAAGATCTAGGTTAAAAAGGTGGAAAACTTTCTAATGATTATGATATTGAAACACTGAAATATATAGCACAGAAGAGTAGCAGAGATTTCATTTCTGCAACTTCTGAAGACGTATCAGATTAATAGAATGAAATGTCTGAATTGTGTAGGTAGGAGAAATGTGGTATTTTCTGAAAGTGCAGCCATTTCGAAAGAAGTTAAAATGACAAAATGTGGTCTATTTAACATTTTTTGACACAACAACAACAACAACAAAAAAAATTAAAATTGCCTTCCTGATAAAATTGTTTTGAGGCAGCCTTATGGCAAAATGAGGAAGTTCAGAAAAAAGTCTGGAGGTGTTCAGTTGGAGGACGGTCAGAGAATATTTGTGACTGTCTATTCAAAGTGTAGTCTGCCATAAGATGCTGAAGTTTTTAAGTGTTTGTTAGAAGGGAGATTCACTTAAGCATAGCTATCCTCAGAAAAAAAATGAAACAATTATTTCGAATTTACATGATGCTGCCTGTCCTATAATTTTTATCAAAATGTTTCCTTTCATGTAGTATGACAGATGACTTTAAATTCTAATTCCAAAAATGCTATTTAAAATTAATTATATGCCTCGATTGGAATGTATGTCAGGTGCCATATTTAATTTCTACCACATTAAAATTATATGTGGTCATAAATAATTAAAATAACCAGTAGAAAAGCATTGGCTTTGAAGGTTAAAAATAGACTATTTTCTGCAAAAAGTTTTTTATGCTTCACTTTGAAATTATATTGTAATGTAAGTAAAACATAAAATGTAATCCACTTTTTTCCCCTTAAAATTCATAATAGAAAATATGCAAAATACATTTAGATCATGTTTAGACAAATTTACTTTTTAGTTCTGTGGTATAGCACTATCCCGTTAATTGCGATGAAATGAAAGCTCGTGCCTGTTCTCAAAGCCCTTGCATTGCAGCTTCAATTTGTGCAAATCATGTTAAATTTAAAAAGACATTATTGTAATTTAAATTTTAGTTATTCTTTTCCTTAGTAGCTGCTTAAATCTCTGGAGTTAAGTAACTGCAAAATCTTGCAATGAAGATTGTTTTAGTGAATTTCCTCCCCCTCTGTTGTCATAGTATTTGAAAACTGCTGTTAATAGGAAGAAATTCTATTCTTTTTTGCCCTACGTGAAGTGTTTATATTTTTTCCCTAAAGTTCTATTCAATATTAGATTTTTTAAAGGTATTACCATATAAAGTTGCAGCTTTTTATCTTCACATAATGTTTGATTAATAGACTGTAACTGGAGATTTAAGGAAGGAGAATATAACAGGTTGTCAGTGATATGGCTCATTGAGCCAAGGAAATACAAAGCATTTCACGGTAAAAGACCACATCTAGTGACTTCTATTTTTAAAAACAAACCAAACAAAACCCCCAAACAGCACCACCAAAAATATATAGAAATGGAAGTGTGTGTGTGCTCGCTCTCGCGGTCTCTCTCTCTCCATTCTGAACAAATCACCTGATGTTTACTTTGACTGAGTTCATCAGAGTCTTCCAACTCTTTGCATTTGAAATTTTAAAGAAATACCATCTTTGTACACACAGTTGGCCAGGGTTTGTTGCCTGTTCCTCTTATTGTGTCCATTATGATTTTTTCTTCAGGAGGGTGAACCTTTCCCAATTTTTTTATTTTTTTTTTTAACTCTTTTCATACTAAAATGTACCTTAAAGATTTCTTGCAAAGTTCTGGAAATTAGTCTGCCTGTTAATGACATATAGTGAAAATGTTCACAGTTCTGCACATGGTGGATGTTACAGTAAATTATGAAAAGAGATTAGTTATGGGAACAAAGAGCATCTCTGATACTCACAAAAGCCTAGCTTATTCTTGTTTGATTAAGGGCTTGGAAGGAGCAGTGTCTTATTTGAAAGAGGAATGTATGCAATATGCCTTATATTATGGTGAAATGCTTGTTGTTTCACTAGTACCAGTATATTCTAGTCAATATTGAGTAATCTGAAGGATAAGAACACTGACATTGATCGATAGTTACTTTCCGAAACAAATCTTGATCTGTAATAATCTTTTTACTAAATACTAAATACACTGTCTGTAGTTTTGGCATGTATTGCTTGACTCAAAACTTGTTTGACTCAAGCAATACTGATGTAAATGATGAAGTAAATCAAAATCCTGACAGTCAGTGGAACTAAATGAATTTGTATTAGCTGAGACTTTGCTTTTTTGCTATGCGATACACCATATAAAACATCTTCTTGTCTAATGTGTTCACAAGAGCTGAAAAAGTAATTCTTATAATTTGCTGTAGTACTCAGCAGCATATGCGTATTTTTAATCAGCAATTTTGAAGGGAAGATTCCTGATTTTAGATTTTACTGCCTTTATTTTCATCTGTCTTGGAAACTTGGGATACTTGTCACCTCAACAAAATGAAATTTTCTCTTAGTAGCTTTCTGTCTCTACAGTGTGTCTTTGACTCTTGTAGCTTATTCAAAATGATTTAAGGTGTTCCAGTCTTCCAATCCTAGAGTCAGGTAACAGTGGTGTCACAAGTAATTGTTCTGCTGATACACTAAATTTCCTTTTATGTTTGTAAAGGCCCTAGGAACTTTGCTACTTAGGAAAAGTGTTACCTAAAGAGCAGCTTATTCTGGTAGATGGGATGACAGGAGGTTCAGATTCTGAAAGAAAAAAAGTCATTCTTGAACTATTGAAAGAGCAATGCAATAGGCCAATACAGATAGAGACTCTATACCCCCGTGGTTGATTTTGACATGCTTTTTTGATTTCAAATGCAGGAAGTTCAAACAGTGATTTATTTTGCAGGTCTTCCTAGCTCAGAAAGCGTGTGGGTTGAACAGCGTATGTGCTGTTTTGGCATTGTGCAGGGAGATGATCCACTCTGAAGTGCACAGTTCAAAATCCCCAGCATATCTCCAGTCTTCTTGCAGTACAGAATCACCTTACTGATACTTACACAGTACTTGTGGGCGGGGGGAAGGGAGACAGGGATTCTCCATGAAAAGGATCAGTTTGGCTTTGGAATACATAAATATACTCTTCCGTGTGATTATTTTTTTTTTAATAAGAAATCATAACAGCGGGCAATTGAACTTTTGAAAATTGCTTATGATGAATCTGAGAGAAGGCCAAAAAGTAAAAGGAGCAGCACATTCACTTTGTTGCTTCCCTTCCATTACATTCTCACATATCCAGTATTTTTATATTTTCCCCAAAATGCTCAAAGTAAAACTGAAATCTTCTACATTACCCTTCAAGGAGCAGCTATTTTTTTTTTTAACAAGACTCAATATTTCTTATCATTTATTATTAATTTCAGTGATCATAACTTTTCAAGGTAGCTATGGAGAAATAATTTCAGAGGTTGAAACTACTTAGATCACATCAGAGGAGATGAGTAAACAGTTATTAGCCTTTCTTCCTCTTATCCAGAGAGCAACCATGACTGTTTTTCATTGTGTGAACCAAAATGTAATTTCTTCCTATCAAAATAAATTTTACTTCATTTTCTTTACAGTGTTGTGATCTAGATTCACTTTTATAATAGGAAGATAATTTTCAATACTGCTCAGCTCTAGTCTTATGAACACCAAAATGTAAAACATTGTCATATATTCTATATTACTATAGCTCTCGATATTTAAAATGCTTTAGATAAAGGGGAGAGGTATAAGCACATAATCTAAATGAATTCCAAAATGCTTCTCATCTGTCTTTAAAAATTGCTAAAGTGTTCAGCTGTAAAGATTCAGGGTTTGCTTTAAAGCTGACTGAAAGATGGTGAGCAGTTTCTCATTGACAATGTATTTGAGAGGGAGGATGGGAGGAAAACTACTTTAATCAGCCTCATTTTTTTTATTTTTTTTTTAATTTAAGAAGGGAACCACTTGTATAGTTTCAGGTAATGATAAATTTCATACCTACTGCCATCAAAGCTCAGAGTCTTTGGTTCCATGCTTTTGAAATTTTTTCTAATAACAGCATCAAAATATTTAGATTGTTGGAAAATTTAAATTTTGACTACATTTTCCATATAAATTAGTTTACCTTGTCAACTGAGATGATGCCAGAAGCTTTTGATAAGACAATTCACAGTGACCATCCAAAAAAGAGGGACTTCCCTTTCTCTTCCTTTTTGAATTTGATTTCCAGCCTTGAAAATAAAAACTGATGCTTTTTTTTTTTAGTACAAAAGGTACAATTTGCACAACATAATGTGGTGAAGAGCAAGTATTTTATCCTCAGTGCACTGACTTGTATTTGGGATTCTTCACAGAACTTCAGTCTTCTAGCATATCCTGGCTTGAATTGGCCTGTTCTTTTGCCTGTGCCTAGAATTAAAGATTTGATGCTTATTAAGAACATAAGACCATAAAGTGTTATGAAATTTTACTGCAGCTACAGTAATGTTTGCTTTTTTCATAAAGTAGCATTTGGCAGAATAGTGCAGCATGAATCATACCTGATGCACCAGAGCAAGATCATGATTTATTTATATGTTTTTTTCTTTATGCGTCAATGAATTTCAAACCTTTTCACTTTGTTGCTCAACATTATTTTTACTACTCTACAATATTGACAACAGATGTTCTTTTATTTATCAATAGAAAGCAGAAAAACACAACCCATCTACAAAAATAGCCTAGGTTTTCTATCCGTCCTTCCATGGCAATGAACTCTTGCTTTACACAAAGTGACTGAACTTACATTTAGTATTTGCTGGCATCTTTGTCTCAGATCTTCTCTCACAGTTTATGATGGAAGGTGAGCAACTAATGTGCCTTGCATAATGGTTTGGCATGAAAGTATACAGTAATAATAATAATGCTTACTTTTTAGCTTCAAAAGATAAGTCTAAAATATATCTAGATTATGAATATTCTGTTTTAATGGAATGATAAACCACCATAAATACTTTGAACACAGGAGAAAAAAAATTTCTATTACTAGTTCATTGATTTTTTTGGAGTAGAGTTTGCATTTACAAAGGAGTTCCACTACCTAAAATATTGATTATTTTTCAATTACTTTAATGTGGATTTCTTCATTTACTATTTTTGTATATTATACCCATGCACTCTGAGAGTTCTCATATTCCTAAATAACAGATACCTTCTGCTTGCTATTCTAATTATAGGCTCTTGTTCACAATAAGTAACATCAGGAGTGCTAAGATTTCCTTGTCTGCTCTGATAAGATATTGATAGTCTTTTTTTCTGCAAATGAGGGATTGTCTCAATTCCAAGCTATTTGTCACACCATATCCCACTGCATTGTTCGTGGCAGAGAGATGTCAATGAGATAAACTGAAGAACCTTAGTAAAGAAGTTCTCATGTATTTTCTGAATTGAGGTTGAAGTGACTTAGCAACAATAGTAGAAATTCAGTAAAATTCAGTAGAGGAATTTTAACAGTTCAAATCAGCTGAAGATCTAGACCTAAGGTAATAAGGTTTGATAGGGTGATAATTAGTATATCAACAGTAGTAATAATTTTCAACCTGCAACAAAGATGTTCCTTTTGAGGACACTAAGACGACTCTTTGCTTTGAGACACGAGATACTGGTTAGTTAAGGTCTGACATGACAAGATTAAGGAGCAAGGTTAAACCCCATTTTAAGATTAAAGTAAGGCCTCTAAAATCGATAGCATTTAAGAAATCTGGGACCTGCCTTCTTTGAGTCTTTAAGAAATTATAAGGTTCAGGGAGTGGTTCATGGAGGGGGAGTTATGGGTGTTTTCCCCCTCTGATCTTTAAAGGAAATGATATGAACTTCATATGAGAAACTTCCAGAAATGGAAGTGACTCACCTTTGCTAAAGCTAAAATTCAGACTTGTGCATCAAGCCAGCATAAGATGGTATATTGTTAGCATCAATTATCTTCTACCTAAACAGTAGCTGCTTAATGTGCCTGAGGCATCATCATTACAATGAGTTTGCACATCACTGAATTCCATACTCTGAGGTAGAAAATAGTAACTTCTAATTGTATTGTATATAGGAACTCTCAGAGGAACATTGTTTCTTAAGGCCATGAGTTGTAGGTATTTCTTGACTTGTGGGCTATTCTTGCAATTGTTAGCACCTTGAGATTTCCTTTTAAGTGAGATTTGGTTCAACTTTTGGTGAAAACCTGAACATTGTGTTACATTTTTTCCCCCTCTATTTATGCTTAAGTCTGAAACAATCACCTAGCTACTGACTATCAGCTCTCTTGTTTCATATGCAATCTGCTTCCTTAAAAGACAACAGGAATATGATCATTCATAGATATTTTGTCTTACGAATTTCTAAAATGTAAATTGTTACAATAGCTGATTTTTACTGCAAAAAGGCAGCCTCACATAATAAAATACAGTATGTAGCAGAAAAAGATTATTTTGTTCACAAAAAGATTTTTTTGTGTAAGTCCATATGTTTTTCATATTATTACCTTACATCAGTCTTGTAACATTCACAAGTTTTAGATGTAACTTGTTATTTTAAGATTTTAATTACTTATCTGGTGATTAGGGAGACCCAAGCATACATATTAATCTGTGATTATTTGGTAGAAAGCAATCAATTTCTTGCTATGATGAGACTAGAAACTCTCATCTTCCATTTATCTCCTTTATGACTGAAGAGAAGCTCAGAAGAGTTCCTGAATTTTTTTGTTTTTACAAAATGTGATAATGATAGGGGAAAAAAAAATGAGATCACCAGGAGAGTTACCTGGTTATTAATGAAACACATGAAAACTTAGAAATTCCAAATCTGTAAGGTAAAGGAAAATGAAGTGATTTCAGTAATTGGATAACACTGCCCAAGTATGATTATTTGAATGCAAAACTTAATCCTTCCATGTATCCTTATCTAACCTCTTACTAAGAACCTATCTTATTAGCTGAACCTATTGTGTCTGGTTAAGGAAATACTTATCACCCAAACCCCCGTGGCTGAGTGATTTGAGGGGAAAAACAGCTTTCATTTTTATCCAGGAGGAAATGAGAGAGAATTTTTCTATCTCACATCTTAGAGCAATAATACCTCTGAATAGTGTTTTGCTCACGTTATGTGAAAAGTCTCCAGGCTTTTACTTCCAAGATTTTTTGCAGTTCTGGGCATAAGCTGATACTGAACTACATGATGAGGTACAGTCAATATTTTTTTCCTTTCTTTGATCATGGCCAAAGAAGCTACCCTACATAAGAATTGTTATTAAAGACCTAGGAGGCAAACACCACAATCTCTATAGGTTTAATGCCTTGATGGAAGAACGATATTTGAGGCTGAAGCAAATGGTTCATTAACTAGAAACTGAAATTTTTCTCATTAGCTATATGCCTATATTTAGCGAAATATCTTTTCACTTGATTTAAAGAAAGTATGTGTGTGTTCACATATATACACATCAGACCCCCTCTCCACTGTATTATCTAAATCTTGGGAGAACGCTTAATTAAAAAAAAAGCTTAAAAAAAACAAGCTCTTGGAGGTTTCTTCAGGACATCAAAAGCTTTTTTTACTGTGTTGGGGTTTTTTGTGTGTTTTTTTTTTGTGGTGTTTTGGTGTGGGATTTTTTTTTTTTTATTTTGGAAACAAGAAGTCTTAACAGAACAACTAGTTACAGAAAACACAGACCATTTAAAATGATTGCTATCTTTCCTGCAGCTCATGTATGTTTTTCAGACATTGTCTGCTCCTGTTACAGAGCCCTTTAGTGGAAGAAACTGCATTACACTAGCTGAAAAAACATGATGGTAGGTAGGATCAGCCAGGATGCTTTATAACACCCCTGAAGACCATATTGCTGTTTTCATATCTTCCCATTCAATTTTATCCTTCTTTGTTATTTTAATATATTCTTCAGCGTCTTATTTGGGCATTTGTTTTAATTAGTCAAAGTTCTATAAATCCAGTTAAACAAGAACATATATTTTTTTAATTTAAATATTTTTTGTACATAATTATTTTTATAACACCTGATATTTTATATACCCTTGGTTTTGTTCTTTTTTATTTTTTTCCCCTCATGAGCAATCTAAAAAAATCATATAAACATTGTTTATTTACTTGACTATGTTCTGACTTTGCCTCCATTGTGTTTCTAATTCAGAATGCTGTCAGATATTAACTGTGAAATATAGATACATTTTTTACACTTTTTTCTTGCTTATCAGAATATAGAGGACCAAGCCTTGTATGTTAGTAGTTATATTGCTAAAATGATGAATTTTATATTATGTCACCATTATGTGAGATCACCGGAACATATGATAACTTGATTGTTGTAAGTCTGGATGTTTTGAGGTATCTTTGATATCCACTTGCAAGGCATCAGATAGCCTCTTTAAACCTGTTACAGTATGACTGAGTTCTAGAATATCTGAAGTTTCTGAAGTATATAATCAAATGAAAGATCAAGTTATGTAAAACTTACTAACTTCTGAAGAAAAAATCGTTCCTAGTTTCTAGGCTAAAATGGATTAACGTTGTAGCATTATTTCTTGTAGCCTGAGGATAGTATTTTCCTCCTTTTTTTTTTTTTTTTTTTCAGAGTTATAAAGTATTAGTTACAGATGAGATTTCCAGGTTCAAATCTCTGTATTTCACTTTTCTTTATCTAGATACTTAAACATCTACCCTCCAAGGAAATGCATCTGAAATATACTCAGCAATATAGCTCACTACAGAAGTCTTTGAAAGTTAAAATGAAAAGTCATGATAGTGTAACCTTCTATTTGTTGGGAAATGCATATGTAAGTAGCTTTTTGTAATTGTTCATGAAGCTTTTAGACAGATATCCCCTCAGGTACCTGTGTTTCAGTAGAGTGTGTGATGATATTGTTTATTCAGGTTACATATTAGCATTCTTTACACTTCACTACTTCTTTAGACTTCTGGGACTTTGTATAATTGATTCTGTAAACTTATTTTGCTTGTCTGTAAACTTATTTCACTTGCCTACAGTGTGAAATGATTCTCTATAATATATTGTCACTTCTCACTATGGAACAAAGTTTTACAAAGGCACTTTCCTGAAGCTTACCAAAATTTACTTCTCACCATTGCAGTGTATGGCAAGTCATGTTGAAATTCAGAGTCTAATGCCAGTTTTGTAAGCTGACATGCCAATAGTGATGTCCAAAATCATTTTATTGATGAACATTCCCTGTTTCACTAATTTGAAAAGTCCAGTGAATTTCTCAGTGGTTTCACCTTGCACTAAGATTTCAAAATAATTAACTTTATAATAGCATGTAAGAAGAAAATATTTTATTAGTCAACAGAGACTCTTCATCTCTATAACGTTGATGCTACCAAGTGCCACCTTTCTACTTGTCCTCTGATCCACTTCGATTTACAAGTTCTGGAATAATTTTTCATTTCAAGGAGTAAGTCTGAGATTTTTCCAAAGAGTAGTTTGAACTACTTAAAATTCTCAACTGCTGGAAAGGAGTCCACAGTTGATAGGCTGGGTTTTAAGGACTACCTATCCCACATGGTAATGCACCAGAATAAAAAAGATGCAAGTCTGCAAGTTTCCCTACAATCAGAAAATTTTACCTTTGAGCATTGTATTTTGAATAAAACTAAATGTGGCAGCAACTGACATGATTATCATGAGGTAATTGGACCCAAGGGATTAGAAGCATTTGACTACAGGTTGTACTTGCAAGAACCCAGAATGTAAATTACAATAATTACTTCACAATAAAACTCTGTATAACTGCATCTTATTTCCCAAGTACTCTGAGGTTAGCAAAATGCTTTTGGATACCTTCAGCAATTTCATTTCCTTTGTACCTTAAGGTTATTTCTATTAACATCAGTTTGATGAAAGAGTGAAATGAACAAGTGCAAATGCACCTGAATTCTCCTCTACAGCTTCATTGCTGTTTTGTAAAGAAACTTTAGGCCCCGTATCATATAATAATTCTTAGATTTTTTTCAAACTAAGTGTTGCAGTCTTGTGTCTTGCAAAAGTATTCGGTGGTTACGATCTGTGAAGTCATATTACACTGAGATTTTGAAACAAGCCGAAGTGTTTTCATAGTATACATACTTCTGACAAAGCCAAAGAGGGTAGGAGGAATCTGTGAGGCAGTTGTAAAGACTTCTGCCTCTTACCCTGAGCTTTGCATGTCCTGAATATTTTACTGCAGTTAATACTACTATTGTCATACCTATGTAGTCTCAACTGCTGACAATGCCACTTTCTGCCCTAGAAACTCCTTACATCATTTAGGCTGACAAATGCATACTAGCCTCACAAGGGGAAGGGAGAAACCTCTAGGGTCATAAAAAATCAAAAGGGTGATTTGTAGCTTATGTGAGAAGCAACTAATTCTAGCTCTGCTTACATGACCTGGTATAAGAAAAGGACACATTGAAGTTTTGCTTATATTCTCTCACTTCCATGTATCAGAACTTTCCTAGTAGTGAGTTAAGGAGAAAGTGTTCTTAACTTGTTCCTGTTTGGGTATTTGTATTCTACTCATAATTCATAAGAACTGTGTATGTTCTCTGCATCTTCAGGGCCTAAAATTCTCATAACTTGAAGGCATCATTAAAAGAAGTAGTGGATCTGTCTTTTGCCTTTCTGGTACTTCTCTCACAGAACTGAAGTTATCCATTGGATAACAGTAGTGCTATAGCCGAGCCAAATCTCTGTATTCATAATAAAATATCCAATGACTCTATCAACTCCTGTAGTACAAAACACTAATGTTAATGTGAATTATTTTACTTATGAAGTAATATGAGAAACTAGATGCCAGTAGTGGTACATGGCTGTCTGTTTCTGGAGTATGTCTAACTCTGTGCTAAGCATAACAAAACTTTCATTAGGAAAAATTCCTGCATATTTTCTTTATGCAGTTGACCTTGAAAAGAAAGTGGTTCAGTGCAGATTACTAATTTCATTACATTTAAGTCATTAGTGGAGCTAAATATGCTATAACTGATGGTGGGGAGGGGGAAGGAACAAAAATCTTTCTTTGTTGTGTTTCTCTTCTGGTACTTCTCTTCTGGTTCTTCATCCTGTTAATCTACTTAATAGGATGTTGTTCAACTCTTGATGATGGCAGTAATAGCTGTGAGTGAATGCACTTCTCTGCCTTAAGCATTTGTTACAAATTATATACTTTTTTGACTGCACTTTATGACTAAAGGAGCAGCTGAACCTAAAGCTTTTAAGAAGAACTGAAAAGTAAAATTTCTTTTCTGCTCTCTCCTAAGGTCTGCACATATGATTTTTTTTTTTTCTCCAAATTTGAGACACAATCTCTTTTTCCTTTCTGAAAACATAGGTTGAATCTGATTTACCCCCTAAAAAACCTACATATGTGTAAGAGAACAACGGAACAGCCTTTGCTAGCACAGTAACGACCTAAGTTGTGCAGTCATTAATTATTTCCATCACAAAAATATGTGATGTCATTAGAACAAAAGCAGACTGTCTTTATAACTCCAGGAAATCAAACGTCAGCCACCCAAAACTAATAGCCTGTCATTACATTTCTGTTTACCAGAGACCAAAATTTTGCTCTTGCTGATTTGAAAAGGTTCCCTGGAGTAAATGCTTCTATAACATACATAAATCATATCCTCCACCAAGTAACCTAATGATGCTTCATTAGGCTTCCACATAATATTTTGCCTGACAAGGGATGAAAACTGTCTGGTAATTATCAAGGAACTGAATAAGAGGGACAAATAAATAGTATGCAATGAGATTTTTCATTAACTTTTTCTGAAAAACAAAGAAAACAAAGCACACCTGATGGGGTCTGATTTTACTAACATCCCATTCCAAAAGTGTATTCTGTAGCTTTCGGTAGGAGTAGGATTGGAAAGTTTTTTGGGGTTGTTTTTTTGTTTGGTTTGATTTGTTTCTTTCTGTGCTTGTTTTTGAGTTTTGTGTGTTTGTGCTGTTTTTTTAATTTGGTGCTTGTTTGTTTTTCTTGTCATTCTTATTTTCTGTTCTCATAGATAGGCTTCATAAAATGTTTGGGGTTTATCATTGGGAGTAGATCACTGTTTTTCTTTTATGCTTCTTGAAAATCTCAAGAAATTTGATCAAAATCAATTTTATTTGTGCTGCATCTGCAGTATTGTTTCCCTGAAAACACTTTTTCTTATCTTTTGTCTAGATGGTTGTGCAGTGTCTTTCCTTTAAAGAAATGTATCAAAAGGCATTAATTGTTTCTATACTGTATTTTTATAAATCAAAACACCAAATGTTAAATACTTTTAAAACAAACAGAGCTTTGAGAATGTTACTAACTTCTACATATACACCTCACCCAGAGTATTGCATCCAGTTCTGGGGTCTCCAGTTCAAGAGAGACAAAGTCTGCTCGAGAGAGTGCAACAGAGGGCTACGAGGGTGATTAAGAGATTGGAACACATGCCTTACAAAGAAAGGGTTAGAGACCTGGGGCGCTTTAGTTTGGAGAAAAGAAGTCTGAGAGGGGATCTAATTAATGTCTATAAATACATAATGGCTGGGTGTGAAGAAGGCAGGGACAACCTCTTTTCACTCATGCCTTGTGATAGGATGAGTGGCAATGGATTCAAGCTTGAGTACAGGAAATTCCACTTCAACATAAGGAAGAACTTCTTTAAGGGTTACAGAGCACTGGAACAGACAGCCCAGACAGGTTGTGGAGTCTCCTTCTCTGGAGACTTTCAAGACCTGTCTGGATGCATTTCTGTGTTATCTGCTCTAGTTCTGCCCTGATCTGGCAGAGGGATTGGACTTCATGATCTTTTCAGGTCCCTTCCAAGCCCTAACATTCTGTGATTCTGTGTAACTACTAAACTGTATTAATTACATTACATGCATAGTGACAAACTGAGGTGCAAGTGCTGCTGTAACAGAACAAACAAAATTTTGGATGGCAAAAGACTATGATTTTTCAAGTTGTGTCACAGAAATATGGTTGCCAGTCTTGCCATTTCTGCTCTAGCATTATTTGAAGTTATTTTGGGATTAAAGCCCTGCTAAAAGCACATTATGCAACTTGCATTATCATGCTAAATCTTTCTGTCCTATCTATAAAATATATAGTCCAGGCAGTAGAATCAGGTCAGCTATCACAACATGAAGCATTTTCTACACTGTGCCTCACTGAGGTGATTTGAGAATGTTACTATTTCTACATATACACTTCTGTGTTTCTATGTGTACCTCAATGCTAACTGGTTTTATGAAATCAGAATCATCCGAATACTCTATTAGCCTATAATGACAGCCATTCATGGTTTATTACCCTCTAATCTGCTAGTCCTCATTTTTCAGTTACAAAATTAATGAAATCGCTGACATTTAAATGTCTTTTCATCCATACTTCAGATAATTACCTGTATATGCTTTAATGATTTCCCAACACACTTCATACAATTAAAGACATAAGCAATTTGTCTTTCATCTAACACCTTTTGAGGAAGCATACATCTTAGGGCTCTTTGTGTCAAAATATTATTTTGGTTGCATTGTCCTCTGTAATTCAGAAAGTTTCCTAATCTCATATCCTTAGAATATCTGAGACTAGTCTGACTATTTTTAAAAACAAATACCTTAAATTTGTGGAAGTTTTCCTCTGAATGGTGGTTTTCATTGAAACTGCTAATCTCTATTAACATAGTAGCCCATCTCTTCAAGCTTAGAATGAAAATTTTAGATACCTGTTGAGAGAAAGTTACTTGATGGATTTTAGATACTTCCATTTAGACTCTAGCATTAAATAGTATCTGTATAAATTTTTTGAGGACTGTAACTTCAGATATGCCAGAAAACATATATATATATTTCTGTCTGTCTCTCTGATCCTTCTTGGCTGACAAATTACTTTTATCTGTTTATCATTTTCTCTATCAGGTATCATGGGTTTTTTCATTGCATAGCTTATCCTTTTGCTTTTTTTTCTTGGTTGTTACTTGCCCACATATTCTGTCATGGATGAGTGGCCATGCTGCAGAAATTTTCAGCATAGATAACTACATGGATAAAATATACACAAAGTTAGAATGAAGTTTAACTCACTGGTACTGTTTGTTCTTGCCCAATATAATAGATGCTGTTCTAGTCTGTAGTTCAGTGCTTGGTAATAGCATTTCTCTAATATTGCAATTTGGTTTATCTTTTAGGGAGATAGCAGATATAGTGTGGAAGAGATGTTAAATCAGAGATTCATTTATTTCATAGCATTTCTATTTATAACAGACCAGTGTGGCTAGGTAGGTAGAGCTCATTATTTTGCTTCCATTGTGAAAGTATTCTTTTTCTACAGTTTAAGACTAATGGTTGATTATCACAGATGTTACAGGTTGAAGATCATTCTTTTCTGGTGAGTGTCGTGTGCTAAATGTTGTTCTACTACTGCAAATAGAAACTAGGATTTGTTATTTTACAATTTTCATTACACTTTCTTTCAATTGTATAAGTATTGTGTATATTCACTTTTTTATCTTTTAATTTCAAGTTCAAAGCTCATTAAACCTATGTCAATTCTATTAAATTTCATAACAGGACTAATGGTAACCAGGCTGTGATATTTAGTAGTGAGAACTGTCTGTTTTCTGTCATAAATCAATAGTTAGCATCCATTCATTTCACACTGTCCATCAAAGCATCCCTGCATGATTGTAATGATTTTCCCTATGAATTTTAAGTAGTAAGCTGAAGACTTTGCATTCAAAATATCTTTGTTAGTCCCTCGAGCCATTATGCTTCCTTATACAAAATAAATTTTAGCACACAATCACAGCAAAATAGATTTTTTTTTTTTTACCCTCATTTCACTCTCAGTTGGCTCATGTAACAATTTATGCTAACATTTCTAAAGTGCTTTGAACTTATGAAATATTTTACAAGTGCATTCCAAAAGGTTTCAAATAACCATTTTATACTGAGGGGCTGTTTCATATCCTGTTATATTGAAGAAAAGGTTTTTGTGATTCCTCGGTTCCTTTGAAACACTTGCTTTCTCAATTGGCAATTTTCTGTGCCCAAAGGCCATGAATGTGGGGTCTCTGAATATTCAGAAGTTTCAGAAATTTTCAGTAAAGGGTCATTTTGAGTTTCATGGGAATAGATAAATCAGTATTTTTTTTGTTGTCAAGTTTTAAACCTGTGGCTGAAATCTGTGCTGTTACATGAAGATTACTCCTGTTAGCTTAGTAGTTCAAAGATATCTAATTATTTTTTTACAGGAGATGCAGTCCCACTTGCACTAAAGACCTCTCCAGGAATGACTTTTCTTATTGTTAGGGTCATAAATTGCATTTAGTACATTTTCCATTTTGAAAATTAGTCTATGAGAGTGATGTGTATGAAACTGGCTGGACAGTCACTCTCGAAGAGTGATGCTGAATGAAATTAAATCCACTTGGTGGCTTGTCACAAGTGGTGTTCCCCAGGGCTAAGTACTGTGGCCATTTATCTTCAATACCTTTACCAATGATCTGGACAAGGGCACTGAGTGTACCCTCCGCAAGTTTGCAGATGACACCAATTTTGGTAGGAGCATTGATCCGTGCAGGCTGGATCACACTGGCTGAGGCCAGTGGTATGACGTTCAACAAGGCCAAGGACCAGGTTCTGCACTTTGGGCACAACAACTCTATGCAATAATACAGTCTTGTGGAAAAGGACCTTGGGGTTTTGGTCAGCAGCTGGCTGAATATATGCCAGCAGTGTACCCAGGTGACCAAGAAGTCCAACAACATCCTGGTTTGTATCAAAAAATAGTGCAGCCAGCAGGACTAGGGAAGTGATAATCCCCCTGTACTGAGAACTGATGAAGCCACACCTTGAATATTGTGTTTAGTTTTGAGCTCTGCATTACAGGTAGCACATTGAGGTGCTGGAATGTGTCCAAAGAAGGTCAACAAAGCTGACGAGTCTAGAGTAAAAGTCTGATGAGGAGCGTCTGAGAGAGCCAGGGTTGTTTAACCTGGAGAAAAGAAGGCTTTAGGGACACCTTATTCTTTGCAACTACCTGAAAGAAGGTTGTAGTGAGGTGATGGTTGGTGTCTTTTCCCCAGTAACAAGAGAGAGGATGAGAGGAAATGTCCTGAAGTAGTACCAGGGGAGGTTTAGGTTTGATATTAGCAAAAATTTCTTTGCTGAGTTTTAAAGCCGGGGAACAGACTGCCCAGGGAAGTCGTGGAGTCTCCATCCCTTGAGGGTTTTAAAACACCCGTAGATGTGATGCTTAGGGACATGGTTTAGTGGTTGACTTGGCAGTATTAGATTTCTAGTTGGACTCAATGAACTTAAAGGTCTTCTCCAATCTAACAGATTCTGTGGTACTCTGAGTAAACATCACACCGTAGCAAATAAGATGGCTTTCACACATGGAACAGGAAAGTGCAGAAGACATTGAAGGATTCCCCATAATTAATTTTTTTCCTTTAATTTGGGAATAAGATGGCCCATATAATGCATCACAGGTGGAGCTATAGCATTTCCTAGCCTAAACATGTAATGAACCATTAGTATACTGCATTGTCTGGACTTTTTCTTTATACTTCAAAATGAAAATGGAGATGAAAAAGCAGAGATGAAGCATACATTTTCCCTATTCCTTAGTTGTTGAAAATAGAAAAGATCACAGCTGAAAGCTAAACTGCAGGGTTGATCCCTTTGAAAGAAAGGCTATTTTCATTTCTTCTGTCCTAAAGAAGCTTAGGTATATAGGAAAACAATATGGTACCATCTGCAGCACAAAGTGTTTTGAGTGGCAAGCTGTTAAGAGAAGATGTCGTTTTCTGTGTTGATGTAACTACGTCATTGTTCAGGTTCAGAGTCACAAGTAATGTAAGCATAATGGATTTTTCATAATTAAATCCTCACTTATTTCCAAAGTGAATTTCCTAGACATTTGTATGGTAAAGTTTATTTCTGAGTTTCTATCTAAACCCTTAAACAGAGAATTATTCAGCTTTCTGTTTCCTTTAAGTTTGCCATCTTAAATTAGCCCTTTATGTCAGAAATTAATGTAGATGTACCATACATATCAAATTAGGTATCACCAGGAGTCACAATCAAAATTCCAAGGTAGAAATCCTCACTTTTCCAGATTGAATCAAACTGGATTTTAGGCTTTCTTCTGGTTCTGTTCTTGCCATTGTAAGTTTTGGTGACATGAGAAGAAAATTTAAGTATGTGTTCTAAAAACACTTATTTATCAAGATTTCAAATATTTTATTTTCCTTAATTGTTGCATATGACACTGACTTGGGTATTTCCAGTGCATTGATGATAACTTCTTAATGCAAATGGTGATAAAAACCTTTCTTTGGAAGTTGA
>VWZY01008954.1:116014-139831 GCA_013399075.1 Chloroceryle aenea
GTACTCTAGGTGGCCCTGCTCTAGCAGGGGGGGTGGGACTAGATGATCTTTCGAGGTCCCTTCCAACCCCTAGGATTCTGTGATTCTGTGATTCTGTATTAGATAGGGTTTTCTGAAATAATATAGAATAAGAACCTTTCTTTGGAAGTTGAGGCTATCTGAATGGAACTGGTACTTATGAATGGTCTTGCTGTTTCAGAGAATTTTTCTTAGATAGAGCTATAGGAATATGCACTGTAAACGTAACATGTAAATTAAGACAACTCTTTTTGGTATATATCTAGGACTACTTTTTGGTAAACATCTAACACTACAAAATATAAATGCTAGCGACCATTGCTATGTCCTTAAGACAGTTAGACTGACTTCTAGAAGCTGTCTGTTTTAATCTTTATCAATCCATAAAACAAGAGTGGCAACCCTGAACTGTAATCACCTGTGATAGGCTAGAAAATAAACATCAAAACTTTCATCACTGAAGGAAGTTTTGAGGTAAGTCTTGGAACACTGTGCAAGGCATCATATGATACTATTTCAAGAAGACCTGGTTTCTGAGGAAAATTTTTCAAAATGGTGTACAGCCACAGAGGTAGTTAAAGTCAGTAGAGGTGATAAATGCTAAACCAAGGGCCACTGCTCTCATTATAGTTCCTTTGTACTATGCAGAAAAGCCTGGTTTTCTACGGGATAATTTTCTCTTGTCTGTTTGGAGGAACGTCTCTTGGAAAGAGATGGAATCACAGAGTACTGCAGAGATGTCGGGGAGCTTTGAACTGAAAAATGCTGTCATGTTATGGACTCTGTCCTTAAGCAATGCAAGGCCCTGTGTGGGAGGGCAAAAGGCTTTTTTAAAATTGACTGTGCTCATTGTGGCCTCAGGAAACTATGATCCACCTTTTATGGAGGAAGTACAAAATCAGAGTATCCTGAATAAAGTGTTTACAGACAAATTAATAGTTTGCAAGAATTAGAGTGTAAATCCATGATGCCATAAATACTAATGGCAGTGCTTATCACTTAACTTGGCTATTAGGTCTAATTAACTTGATGTAGACTGTTTGGTAATGATAAGTTCATGATATGATCCTTGGAATTAGAACATAAAAACATTGCACTCCTGTTGATAAAATGACAGAATTATGTTCAATTACCTATTGGGAGATACATTCATTATGAAATCCTTCTATCTATAAAACACAAACTCAAATGTAACAGAAATAAATTACTTAGAAATTAGAAATAAATTATTCCATTAATAAAAACTTCACACCCTTACTATAGCAAGGCTGCTGTGTATACAGACGAGTTAGAACTTTGGGTTGCTTTGTTTTCTAATGTAACAGATGTGCTGCTTCATTCTAACATACTTAGAACAAATCCAGAAAACACTTGATTTTAATACGAATGTTTATCTAGTGTCGATGCTCTTGCAATTTTAAGAGTAGACTACTGAAAAATGTTCCCACATATCTTTTTCAAAATCAGTAGACATCAACTTCATATCAAGTATTAAAAATAACCATAAAAAAACCACACACAAAACTAAAAAAAAGAAAGAAAAAAACCCCACCAAATCAAAAAACAAACAAACAACATTCTTAGAAAATGCAATACTCAGAAGAATATGGATTCACCTGTGTTAAATGCAATCCCTCAGGCATGATTCTGCTGTTGATTGCATTATTTATATATGTTTTAACTGAGAGCTGGTGACAACTGGAATCAAATGCCTATCCTTGATAAATTAACCCAGCGGTTAGAAGTATTTGAATATAGTACCTCCCTCTCTGGCTTTTCTTGCTTAGGAGCTTGTCTTTTCCTTCCTCGCACAGCTTCAGAGATTAGAAAGGATGCTGTCCTTTTTTTTATGAATTGAAAGATCTGACTAAATTTATGTTTTAAACATGGCTTCTTGCTTCATATGCACAGATGCGGATTACTTTAAGGCAAAGAGAGTAGAAATATGATGTACACTACCAACAATGAACCACGTGAAGAATTTGTTTTGACTACTGATTCTTTTAAGAACTAATAGGAGCTTTACAGTATTTTTCTGTTTAATATTATATGCTTCAATCTATAGGCAAGGTTTGATCCTGCAAATATTCACACTTATAAACATGATGAAGATTTCAGTGTCTGTGTGGCAGGTTTCACTTGAGCTCCAGCTGTTTCCTGAATGAGTATCCTGAATGAGTTTCCTGAACTGTATCCAGCTGTTTCCTGAATGAGAGATCTTACTTGTTAACACTACAAATGAACAATTATGCTATTAATTATTGAAGGACACAGAACAATGTGAAACTTGCAGAAAAAAATGTTTCATACTTTTGGTATTGTGAGGTCATACCTATCAAGCTGATTACAAAGTAGATGTAGTTGTTGGGTTTGTTGTTTGGGTTTTGTTTTGTTTTGTTTTTTTAACTGTTTGGGGAACCTACAATGAAGATAGTTTAGCAATAGAGTAAATATGTTGCCTGGTAGTAATAAATTTACAAGATAAATTTTAAAAACTGTGAGTGTAGAGGCAAAGATGTAAGTATCTTATGACTTTGAAGTCTGCATACAGTTTACCTTCTCAGTGATAAAATGTTCATTGTAAACATTAGAAACTCTTATGGAAATCACACTTCACGAAATTATTGCTACCTTGCAGCTGGGGTCTAAAGTTTAAAATCCACTCAGCTTTCCTGTTAGTCAACTGCACTTGATAAAATTTACAGTAGTAAATTAAAATTATTTATTCATGAAATTGCAGTTGTCTATTGCTGTATAAAGATGGGGTTGTGTTCCATCGATTTCCATACCATCTTTAAGTAATCTTGTTCTATATTACAAGTGTAACTAAAATACTCTTACTAGAGGAAATACATTTAATTCAGAAAATATTACAGAAAAAAAGACAGCAACTAAACCAACAAACAAATTGGAACAACCAAACAGTACAAGTAACAGCGTAAGGTAGATTGTAGAAAGTTACACTTTAAAATATAATCATATTACACCCCTTTTTATATTTTTTGTGCTAGTTAAGAACTGTCAGAAGGACATCAGAAGAGCTGTTTGAATGCCTAATCTAAGTAGAGCTGAACCTCTAAAAAGGAAAGACATTAAATGGTTTTAATAGCATCCCTTATCTTTAAATTCTTAATCCATCAGTTTTATTGGCTGGTTGGACCTAATCTTTCAAACTTTCAATGTAGGACTGATTTTTCTTATTGGGAAGATTCCATAATAGAAGAATAGATAGATCAGTTGATCCAAATTACACCCACTTATGCGTGTAGAATTCCAATTATGTTAATAGAACTGCTCAAATAAAGGCTGCTTATTGGGTACCCAGGAACAGCAGCCTGTATTTTGTGGGGAGATTTAAAATCTCACTTTGTCAGTATTGCTTAATATGTAAAAAAAGTTATGCAAAACTCAATGCTCAGAGAAAGGGCATACATTTAGCTTTTATATTCCCATTATGCCAGGAGCTTTGACAACTCATAAGCAAAAATGCTATTTTCTGTGTTCTTTGAATATAAAAGCATGCAGTAGACTTGAAAAAGTCATCTCTAGAGTTATGAGACCCATTGGTTGGATTGTTTGTGAAAGAGTTCCTGAAAGGCAAAAAAAAATCCTCTGTTTCTCTTGAAACTTGGTGTCTTCGTCAGCTCTAGGAAGTCTAAGAGTTTCTTTCATTTTGAACTGGTGATTCAGTCATTTTTCCATACTCCAGATTTCCGAGTTTGTATTGTTAATTGTCTTCCATACCAGTTCCATTAATTACTTCAGTAGAATGAATGCTAAAAGATAATACGTAAAGACTTACTGGGCCTTTAATTGTGGATTCAACATCACTTCAATACATCAAAATACTGTCTACATACCTTCTGTCAATTTCCTATTCCTTTCTATAGCTGCAGCCATAGGTAGCGTGTTGGACTGTCACATCCCTGTTATCATCGTGATCACAAATGTTTGTCTGGAAGTAAGATACAGGAATGATCCTGCATGCTGCAGCACAATTTGTTTCCCTAAAATCAAGACAGTTACATGGATTTACAGGTTCTCCTGCAAGCTCTAGAGTCTAAGCCTGTGATTTTATGATTTTCAAAGTGAGTATGTCTGTTTTGTTACCCAAGTGTTACATTCCTATCAGTAAATTAAAATAAAAATAATAAAATACAGTCTTTTCAACACAGTGATATAATTATTATTACATTTAAGCTTATGATGAACTGACTTCTAGAAGGGAAAACTAGAGCAAAAGCTGTGTAATTTGTGGATTTAGGCTGTCAGTCTGCATTTCTGAGTAAATGAGTTGTTTCTGTTATAAAAGTTTGTCACAGATAGAGTTATTTCAAGGACATTCTGGTTTTCCTTCAGGATTTTTTCATGCTATCCATCAGTTAACAAGAGCTCTGGAGAATAGCAGTTCGCAGCAATGATGTTCTTCACTAAGGTTATGTTTTCAATTATATTTGCAATGGTTGTTTTGAACTGGTATTGTATTTGAGATGAGAGCTGTCCATTCAAGTGATACCAGACTTTGGACTCCTTCACTAGTATCTCCTTATATTCTCATGTCTCGTGATTTTGTGCTACAAGTAATCTAAGATTCTACAAGTAAACTGGATTCTTAAAAGCAATTTACAAAGTGTTATGATGCTCTGTTTTCTAGCTTTAACAAGTTCACTGTTCTAAACTGTCTCCCATCCAGAATGGTGATATTTGTTTTTTGGTTTTCTTCTTTTTTTAACACACTCATTCACTAGAAGAGGTATCTCAAGCTGGATAGATGTACTGGTGGGACGGGCTGCTATGCTGCAGTTTTGACGTTTAGATTAGAAGATGAAGTGCTTCTTATGAAAGGCAGTACTGCTTTATAAAACAGGAGATCTTGTGGAGTAAAAGAGCTGGCAATCTCCACCAGGGTCTGCTGGTGATGTGTTGTGTGACCCTTACCTTCCTAGCTTTCAGTCTATCTCCTCATTTTATCTTTTCTGGAATTCGTATGCTTTCTATGATAGTGGCTTATGTGCAAAACATCAGCTCTGAGTATTCTAGGCAGTACTGAAACCATTGCTGGTTTGTACTCAGGAATATTTATAATGTGAAGAACAGGATAAGCCCCTGACTGGAAAAAGGGTGTTCTTCATGCCTCGTATGCTCAGATCATGAACTTTTGACAAAAGAATTCTTTTAAACTGCTCTAGGTCAATGTACGTTGTAGCTGATTGTCCTGGTTTGAGTGAGAACAGAACTAATTATGTTCAGTGATTTTACTTTTCACCTCAGTTCTTCTAACTAACTGCACTTTTCTGAAATTAGCAACGTGTTTTTGCAAGCAGTGTCTGCTGCTGGTAGTGATAACACCTGATGTTTAGAATTAGTACCAAGGATTGGTGTGCAGACCAAGGCTGTTGTTGGATCTTGTGAACCATGTTGTGGGGTGCAGAAAGTAAAAGGCTGCACTTACAGGGAGGAGCGGACAGGACAGGTGACCCCAAACTGACGAACAGGGTATTCCATCCCATATATGTCATATTCAGTATAAAACTGAGGGATCATGAGCATCAAGTCCTTTCTCGTCTCTTTCACCTTCTTCCTTGTTCTTTCAATGGCCAGAATCTGAGGAGGACTTCTGTCCATTCTGCCTTTGATCCTGATCTGTGTGTTCCTGAATCCAGTACCAGAATCCAGCTCCTGAACACAGCTCCTGTCTGCTGCTGGGCCCACGCTGGGACTTTCTTAGTTCCTGCTCCACAACATCAGTGGTGATGGTCATAATTGCCATCGGGGGGGGTTGGGTTCAATACCAGTTCTGTATATACTTGTATATATTACATTTTTATTATTATTTTCATTATAGCTGTTGTAGTTTCCTTTTCTAATCAAAAAGTCTCTCTCCCTTATTCCCTTTCTCTTCCCCTTGGGGAAGGGAGAGGGGTTGAGAGCATCTGTTATAGGTCTGTTATACCGTAAACTGTGATGGTGATAACAGCATACATATTAGTTTTTAATATACTTTCCAGTGCTTCTGGTAGGGAAAGATGTTATATGGCAATTCAGTCACCCTCAGTTTATAGAAAGAAAGGTTTTCAGCACAACTTAGGAATTACTATGTACTTTACCTGAAATAATAATCATATAGGTACAATATATTCTCTTTCTGCTTAGCAATGCTAATAGACACTTCTCTGGAGTGTACACTTGTATGTTCATTTTGAAAAGCTATCAGTGTTCTAATGTACAAAAGTATTTCAGTTTCTTTCACTTGCTGCAATTTGAACATGTTCGCAGGTTGTTAAGCTCTCTCCTATTTAGAAGCTGAAGTCTTAGTGGTGTCTTTTCCTTGCAGATACAGCCAGCACTTTACTAGGCGAGTAAATTTGCTACATTATAGTGTTGGGGTTTTTTTCTTGTCAGCAGCTTTTTTTTTATAGGTGACACTTTTATTCAGAGCTCTGTTTACATTCAACCATCTTTTAAAATAAAATCACATAGCTAAATTGTCAGGGAATCAAGTCCACCAAGTTGAGATAAAGTATCATGAAGCAGTGGCATATTTTCCCTCTAATGTCTGGTGTGGGTTTCCAATCCTGCATTACATAATAAGGTAAATTACAGAAATGGTAGCTAAGCATTGCACCATCATCTGGGAAAAAAAAATAAAAAAATAAACCTTGTAGACTATAGCACTTCTCAAGAAAGAATCCCCAAATATTATTTATGTGTCGGAATATTTAAGTTGGCTCAGCTGGGAGAGAGTGGACCTACCCCAGCCGGGGACAATAATATTGCTTCATTTCTAGAGTTTCTAGTTATATGCGCTATTCAAATTAATTACATGGAAATATAACTGATGTTGATCGAGGGGCAATGTTAAATTAGTAAAGAGTGAATTTAGATTGGATGTTAGGAAGAAGTTCTTTACCATAAGAGTGGTGGAGCACTGGAACAGGTTGCACAGGAAGGTGGTTGAAGCACCATCCTTGGAGACATTCAAGGTGAGACTTGACAAGGCTCTGAGCAACCTGCTCTAGTTGAAGATGTCCCTGCTCACAGCAGGGGGGTTGGACTAGATGACCTCTAGAGGTCCCTTCCAACCCAGACATTTCTATGGTTCTATGATTATTTTACAGATTTTGCATTAACTAAATCAAATTACATTAGAAAAATAAAATATTCAAAAGAATACTTTATTGAGCACAGTTTTTACATAATTCAGTAGTCATTGTGAATGTTCCATGGAAATGATCTGGAAAGTAAACAGAAAAATTATCTGCACTGCTGTAAACAATTAACACTGTGCCTTCTTGATGTGCTAAGCATATTGCAAAGCTATTAGATGTTGAGAATCTTTTTATGTAAATGTATTGGTTTGACAGAAATTTTGTTTGGGTTTCTTCTTCGAAGTGAAAAGAAATAGGGTTCATATAACAAAAAAGGTTTGATTTCTAAAGTGCTGCTTTTGCAACTATCTGATATAATAGGAAATGAGAAAGGGGGGTTAGCTTCTAATGTCCTATAAAGGTGCTGCTGCAACATTTGCATTTGTTTTCCAAGTCAAAATTTTGTAATTTTGTTTGGTAATAAAATTGAGAAATAGCTTCTCAAGTCTCCTGGTGCAGGAGACAGTTGGGAAAAAGTCAGCTGGAGTCTCCTTTGGCCTGTGCCTCAAAGTTTTTCCAGTATGAGATCCAGTTCTGAAATTCTAATCAAGCTCATCATCTTCATTAGCTTGGTTCATTATTGATATTCTTCAGTTTTGGGGAACTTGTAAAATAATAAGCAGACATTATTACACTGATGACTCATGAGCACAACCTGATGAAGACCAGATTGATCTGTAGGGCATGAATAAGGTCTTTCTTTGCTAAATGAGGAGTACTGCAACTGGAAGGAGGACCTTTGTTATTCAGCTTTGAATTTAAAAACTTCCCAAAACCAAAGTCTATGACAGCAGGCAGTTTTAGCTCATTTTTTAAAAGTCACAAATTGGGTAAAAGAAGTCCTGATATTCTTCAACAGAGTGATAGAAAATGAAGATTTTTATACAACTATGCATCTGTGGAAGATAAGCAGTGTAGAGGAAGTGTCTTTCTGATGGAATCTGCCTCTAATAGTTGGCAATTAAGAATGCTACATCATTTAGATATAACCTTTCCACATCCTGTCTGGACATGCTCTCTAATCTTAAAACACATTAGTCATTATATGTAGTAGGTCAGAGGATAATGTTAAACTTTAAACCAGTTTCTTCTCTGATCTTTCTAAACCTTTAATGCCTTCTTTCAGACAGAAATGCAGTTGCTAAAAGGATTTTGTCAGCCATTCAGAGTCAGAATTTGCAGCAACAGAATAGACAGTATCTTTTCACACATTTTGCTTATAATTCTAAAAGAAAAAGTATCTATTGCCATTATTTTTCCAATCTAGATGGATTATTATACCTGATGAGAAAGTGAAAGTGGTATATTGTGACCTAATTAGAACTACTTGATTTTGCTACCAGGAATTGCATATTTCTTAGCATCAGCTTCTTAGTGATAGTGTTTCATTAGCAACTTTCATCTGTGGTCTTGAAGACATTGAATTATTTAATAATAGTGGTAAATTTAATTAGTTAAACCTTATATTATACCTCTGTGAAAGAACCAAAACACTTTTAATCTTAGTTAGGGAGAAAAAGTGTCACAGAGACATTAATGCATCTCATAAAGCATGTGTAATAAACTCAGATATGGACAATTCATATGACTGATCTGATTTCAAGGATGTTGCATGTATGAAATCTAACCTGGCCAACTGAGTTAAAAGCAAGTTAGGGAAGGCCATTCTAAATTATTTGCCCACAGCCACTCAATGACCCAGATGAGTTAACTCTCAATCTCTTGCTTTAATGAAATAGCATGCTTCACTCTTGTGTGGAAAACACATTTTTCATTACCATTAAGACCTTCCTGCCACATTGTATCTGATACTACCAGAAAAAATACAGTAGTAATTCATATACATTGAAGAGAATCCAGTAACGTTTGGATAGAAAAATCAGTCTACTGTGCTTCAAAATAGGGGATAAATATATAATTTTTTTTTTTAAGTGCAAGTATGGTTTTTCAACACCAGAAAAGACATTGATGAAAAAGAATTGGCAAGATACAAGAAAAAGAACCAGGTTTTTCCTAGTCTTTCTCAGTTAAAATATAAGTGAATTTGGCAAAGCTTGCTTCAGAAAAATCTTCATTAGAGTAAAATCACTGCCACTGAAGCCAATGAATAAAAATTCTCATTCTTTCCCCAGAGGTAATGAAAGAAGTCTCTATCTTGGATCAATGTGCCCTCTATTTTATCTGCTGATTTTGACCAGTGTAAGAAGGCTATGAAAAATAAAGAACTGAACTGTAGTCATCAAGAGGTCTGATAATGCTCATCAGAGGAAAACTGAGTCTCTCTAATGGCAAAATGTGCAGTGAAATGTTCTTCCAGTTGTTTGGTGTATTTTTACCTTAATTTTGTAAAAGAAAGGGATGACAAATGGTTGTATGTATAAGATCTTGAACATATAGCAGATGACACAGAAGTTTGGTTTATACTGTTGGTAGTATAACTCCAGGGCACCTCTATCCTGTTAATTATTTTGCCTGGCTTAGAGGAGAAACTTACTGCATCTTGTGAGACGCTTTTCAATAATACATAATGAATTAACTAGAAGAAAGTTAACAAAACAGTATGTATCAGCACAGAAAGCTATTCCATTAAGCACTAACTGCATGAATTGCAACCCCCTTTCTTTTAGAGATAAGAATAGATTCATTAAAGGAATTTTAAATATTTTATCCCCTTTAATGTACTCACATAGACAAGACTTTGCAATACAGTCTCAGGCATAATTCCTAAATGGGCTCTATCCTTCATAAAATCTCTCATCAATCTGTCTAAAAAAGATGTGTGACCATCTGCTCAATACAAGCATTGTCAAATCTGTGATGAGATTGTTTATATGTAATAAAAAAAAAGTAGCCTAAACTATGTAGTTAAAAACATTAATGACATAAAATAATAATTTCTGAAGGTAACAGAAACCCTGCCTTGTTTTCTACGGAAAAATAAGCTTCTTGGGTTTTGATGCAATGAGTACATCTCATAATTAAAATCAGTGGCCATGGAGTGCATTCATTACTTCTGAAATAGAGGGAAATTCTCCTCCCGCATGTGACATGCTGGACCTCATCAACAAAGTTCTGAATTTACTCCAAAGGTGTATCCAATGAGACATTCTCTTTGGAGTGACTAGATTACAGGTGCTACTTGATAACTGAAAATTATATTTTCTTTGATAGACTTTGTTACAGTGGTATCTCGTAGAATGAATCACTCCTAACCTACAGAAAAAAAAGCAGTGTTGTCCTGCTTTCTAATGGAACTTGTGACTGAGATGGCTGGAAGGGCTAAATGTCTTGTATTGTTCAGTTCATCTAGACAGACTAGCAGTGGAGGTTGCCTCATGTGTAGTACTTTATACTTATTCCCAAATGTCTTTGAGGATTCATAAGATATGAATCTCACTTGACTCTCAATATTATTAATCTATTTTGTCAGCATTGTTTTGGGGTTAAAATAGTGCTCAAAGCAGTTGTTAGACCTAAATTTTGGAACACCAGAAATATGTGGCCTTCAAAGCAAAGAAATTAAATTCCAGTATTCTTCATTTCTTGCTCCTCCTCAATAAGCAGGGCTACATTTTCATGGCCAGTAGCACACCTGCATATCATCTGTTCTGCCTGCTGACATTCACTCTATAACCAATTAACAAAATGCTTGATTTTCCCATCTACAATACCTGTATCCTTCAGGACACTTCAGTGTTAAAATGCACTCTGTGCTTTCTCCTAGTTGAAGCTGCTAAATCACTATGAAACTGGACAAAGGAAAATGATGGAAAGGAAGGTAAGCATCATATGTCATAAAAGTGGACCAAAAAATTAAGTATTCAGTTTCCAAGAAGTGTGAAACCAAGCTTCATTCTGACTCCCAGGTAGCTGAAATGGAAATGCAACTGCAGCTCTTCTCTCCTTCTTTACCATCTTCCTTATTCATTAAGGGAAGATTGCAGTTCATCACTTGGCTGTGTTAAGACCTAAACTAGATAACTGCACAATCTAATGGTCCTCTTGTACTTGCTAGACATAAAAATATAAGAATATTAATTTGAATTGAATCCCTGTAAGCTGTCAAATGAAAATAAAACCAAGGTCAACAGCTGCTGAGAAGTTGTAGGAGCAATCCAGTGTTAACAACCTGTTTGTAGTAAATAACAAAGCAGCCCCTATCTCTTATGTGTGTGCTATTTCAGTCAACTCTACTAATACAGTTGGTTACATGTTCTACCCAGTAAACAGTTGCTGCTTTGTGACAGATGCACGAGAATGCTATTGAGAGAGAACTTTTGGAAGCCCTTAAAGGGTCCTGGCTTTTCACTTTGGTACAGTGATATAATTTCAAGGCTTTTGATCATGGTATAATAGAAAATTTTGAAGAATTCAGACAGCTCAGGCAGAGTGGAGAAGTTTCCCGTGGTATATGTGTGACAATAGTAGATGGCAGACATTGCAACAAAATGCTTACTTCAGCCTTTGATCAAATAATTTCTTTTCTCCATTTGTCAGTTGTGGGAACTTCTGGGATTTCAGCAATTACAATCATGATGCTTTAAGAGTTGAGTTATTTAAACTTTACACTAAGGCAAATGTGAATTGCTTCTTTATACTATATTCTGTAATGTCACTTTTTTTCTGAAAGCTTGAAATGAATCTATTAGGAATCTTGATTAGAGTGTAAGGGTGTTGTGTATACAGGCAAAAACTATCTCTTTTTACATATCCGTTTAGAATTTCAATAACATTTGATGATATACAGCTGTCATATGAGCTGAAGTGATTATCCAGGATAGCTTCCGAGTATATTTCAAACTTCCCATTCTATAATATTATTCTACCTCAAAGACATAACTCACATTTTCTTTTCTCAGAAGTATTAAACCACAAATTGTGGTTTTAAGATGATTTGAACAAGCAATTAAAACTCTCCTGTAACAGTAACCTGTCATCTATATTTTCTAATGTCTCCAATCTCTATGGAGTTTTATGTTGCAACAAATTTCTCTCATTTACATTGGATATCTTCTCTATTTTTGCCAAGATTAGTAATATTGAATTTTGGAAGAAGCTGTCCCATTTCTTATGCACTACCTATAGCAAAGATTCTCTTTCCACAGCATCACAGGAGATGTATAGTTCTTCCTGCTTCTATTTCAAATGCAGCACACAGGAGAACAGTGGCTATTTTGCCTTTATGGTATTATCACTGCACCTATAATAAGTCTGCACTTATTGACTTACTTGATAAATACACTTTATGAAGTACTTACTTAAGTATACCGAATTTTATTTTTCATTCATACTGATTTTTTTTTTATCATACTTTTATGATTTTTTGGTTTAATTACTAATTGCTTAGGTGAATTTTAGTTGTGCTACTTCTGCTTATTATAGTTTTACATTTTCTGCAGTTGCAGATGTAATTCTTTGAGCAATGATATATGGTTTACTGTCTGTCTTATTAGAAAATCTAACTAGCTCACTACACTAGCCTGCTACAGTAACTTCCTAGCTCCATTTTTTTTTAGGTGTTATAAATTGAACTTGCACACTCTGCTCAATTCTTCAAAACTGAGAATAAATACCTGTGCAGTTCTTCTGGGATACACATGTATAAACCCTTAGTAGATGTGGTGGACTCAAGCACTGTCAGCAAAGATACAATTTCCAAACGATATAGATGCCAAAACCAGATAAAACTCCAGTTTGGAGAGTGGGATGGGATAGCCCCCTTTGAAGGTCCATAACTTAACTACTGCATGCTTTCTCGTGGAAAGAGCAAAAGATATTTCTTATATGTCAAGACACCTGCCAAAGCTATGATAGCACCCTCAAATTTTAAGACATCTTTTCAAGCTGTGATAGCATTTTAATGTCTTTAAAATTGCTCTGATCATCTTTTTTAAATATAGACAAAACACATGTTTCTCTAACTATGTAGTGGATTGGTTCAATAAATGGAAACCTATACCCATTGAGAGTATCTGCCAGAAATACTGTCGTGAAAATATACCCACGAAATCTAATTCCCAAGCAGCAACATTAATACTGGGATTGCCTTTAGATTGGTCACTATAAACAAATCAAATTCCAAATAACAACAAAAAATTCCAAATTTTCAATTAAAGCTGCATATGATATGTTGCTAAAGCAGGTCATTTGTAAAATCTAAACACAAGCAACAGGTAGAAAAGAAAAAAAGTATTGGTGTCTCTAACTCAGAGTTTCTGCTAAATCTGTGACCTTTGAAGTCTTCAATTACTAGAACCTGAATTTTCACCTCTGAATTTCTTTACTGAGCTTACTTAAGAACTTATAGCAATCCCTCAGCTAAAGGTCACAGTGTTGTGTGGTGTTATCTGGGGTTTTATTATTTCCTCGTAAACTATGACATTTATAAAATGTCAGCAACTGAGGAAATCAGGCCCATATGAATGTGGAAGAATGGAAAAAAACCCCAACCTGCTTACTTTGGCAATTCCATCAGTGGTGGTTCAGAGTTATAAATGTAATCACAACAAATAATACAGCATTCTCTGTTGTTTATTGGTATTAGTAATTGTCATCCTGCATAGACATGCATGTTAATACCCTTAGGAATACAAATGAAGTTATATCAGACTTTTTTTAGAGTGATTGTGTCACACTTGGTGACTACAGAAATCTCTTTCTTGTCAGAACTAACCATAACTTTGATTCCTTAATTTTTCTGTTCCTAATTCTAAACTAATTCACAGTGGGGCAACTCATTTTTGTACCAGAGTTCAGAGAAAAGTAGATTTTTCTCGTAGTCAGATAACCCAAAGATTATCTGGGGGAAAATGAAAGGCAGTCATAATGACCGTGAGATAACAGAAGGTAGTATATTAGACAACAAAAAAAGGGAGAGCAGAGGAGCAAGAGTGAGCAGCATCCCTGGATAAGGCAAACTGCTTTTTCTTACTTCCCGTTGTCGTCTCCTTTTTCTTGCTGCTGTGTCACCCTGCTGCCCTTTCAGGCTTGATTGCCCATTGACCCTCCATCTGAAATGACAAATTATGTTTCTGTAAAGTGGAAGAAAATGCTGGTGTTTTCTAATCGCTATGCACAGGTGTTCAGTGATGACACGCTGTGATACCAGTGACATATTGGGCATTTGAGGCCAAATCCACCTGTATAAAGCAAAGGAAATCAGCTGTCTTCAATTTTGTTTGGTTGGTTTAATTTATAATGAGATTGGGATCAGCTCAGTCAGCTAAACTGTAATGGTTTTTCCAACTTTGCTATGGCTAATTTGCAATAATCCTTGATTCTGAGTCCTCTAACACCTGATAAATACTTGCTGAAATCAGATACAGTATGCAGAGGTAAAGAACATCTCTATTTTTCCTCTTAATTTTTAAAATCAGTGTTTAATCACTGCAGGGAGTCACTTTGGGAAAGGAATAGCAGTTGTTATATCCATACTCCTCAGCTTTAGATTCTAGATACATGTACTGACTGCATACCTGCGGCAAGGCAGGAGGATGAAAGATTTTGGTTAGGAACCAGAGAGAGGGGTCAGTTAAGGAGAAACCCTTGACAAGAAGTCCAGTTGGCATGGGAGCTTCTGGTAGACTGGGGAACAGATCTTCAGTGTGACCGTGGCCCAGTTCTCATAAATATGAGAGTTAAATGATCAAGGGATTATTAGTCATAGTTTTAACCAAAAAAGCCTAGGAGTGCAATACATTTTCAAACAAGACTTCTGCTTAATCCACTGTATTCTTTTGTCACCTAGAATTGGAGTAACCTCACTGTAATAACTAGAAACAAATCAGACCATAGGCTTATCCTCTTGTAAGGGTTTTGCTGAGTGATTGCTACTCAAATTCCAAGAATTGCTGCTGGTGTTAAGACTTGCTCCTTCTTTCCCTTTTTTCTTACATTTTGGTTGTAGTATTTTTTTTTAACATTACAGGATTTTGAAAGTGTCATAAAATAATGCAGATGTTCTTGAGTTGCTTCTCATACAAGCATATTTATTGGCATGGAGTGTATGTGATTTAAGTTGATAGCATGCTAGTAGCAGTGCTGGTTTTACCTTCAATAGGTAAAATAGGCTTTTAAATAAATTTCCTGTCATTATGAAGTCCCCTAGAAATAAAGGGTTAGAAAAATAAAAACTTCATGGCCTCACAAAGAAAGAAATTAATTAATATCAGTTCTGTGCCTCTAGCTGTACAGCTCCTTCATTCTGGGAAAGAAGTTGGTATACCTGCCATCTGTCAGCACTTTTTCATCTGTGTCCAGTTCTTGCTCCTGCTGCTTCACCCGTGAGCTGAATACTCAAACACAGTCTTCTAGTGTTGCATGACTATATCCTGCTGCAACAGCAGGAGTTTATTGAAATCTATTTGTCCAGCTTCTTAAAAAAAAATGAAAATAATTTTTAGAAGCTCCCACACTTTGTCAGGTTTCACTGAAATAATTCACCCTTTCTTTGATTCACCTCAAAGCTGCTGAAATCTAATAGAAAAAAATATCCCAGATAAACACAATGTCATAGAAAGACCTAGAAATTACAATAAAATTAGATTGAAGTAATAACAATAAACTCTTCAGGAGTATAAGCTATTTTATGGGCAGAGGCATTTTTCTCAAGATAAGGAACTTGTCCTATGTAGTGTGAAGAAGATAAAAGTCAATGTAAAGAAACCTGAAGACTTAATGCAGATTCAATTGTGTGACTTAATGATTGTCAGAATGTAAGGCACAAAGTCATATACTTGTATAAAGATCTTTTGACTGAAGAGAATGAGCTAACCTGAGGGGAGGAAAAAAATTTAAAAAATCTTTTAAAAAAGATCTACTGAGTCTTTTGTATGTTTATAAGCATTTGAGTTTTTTTTGAGATCTTAAATAATCTAACTATTTGTAAATGGGTATATTCTAGAAATTGCAGGGAAATACAGCAGAAAGAGGCCTTCAGTGATCATCAGGGGAATTCCTGTGCCCTAAACCAAGCTAACACTCCTGGCTGAAGTTTGTCTGATTTGTTCTTAAAACGCCTCAGTGATGGCAGCTTCAAAAGATTCTTGTGCAAATCTTGCTTAATGCTTCATGTGTTCTCCCTTTTATTGTACTCTGATAGAAAAAGCCCTAAGATACCTTCTAATTCTGTGGGGTTTGTTTTCTTATTAGTTTTTCTGCTGGCTTCCATACCCCTAGTTAAGATTTTGGCATGAGAGAAAAATCAAATACTGCTCAGCTGAATGGCTGCATTAGGATGCAGCTAAGATGATGACGCATAGCATTTTTATAAGCTAAGATGCAGTTTTACAATGAAAATATGACTTTGGAAAAGGTAGTAATAGTTGGCAGTCACCTGAACACTTTCAGTTAGACTCACTTTCTTCCATAACATTAGAAGCATGATATGATGTAAGAAAAGGAAAACTCAAGTTTGGCTTTAGAGATTGTGCAAAAAATAAGGGGGCATATATGAAATGTTTTCTGAATTAGTTCTCACTGTTCTATTCTGAGCCTTCTGCACAGTCCTGCACTACCCAACCCCCTACCCCAGTAACAATTTAGGAATATTTCTTGGTTGATTTTCATTAAGCAAGGATGCAAACTTTCCTCTACCTCTTTGCTTCTTGTTTTCCAGGTTGGGAATGAAATCATCCTGTCTGCCTTACATCTACCAAGTACTGTCATCACAAGCTCAAAAGAGATACAGAGGCAGACAGTCCTGGTCAAGGTAGTCATGGACATGAATTCTCTTTCTCTCCTGTCCCATAATTCTTTGTAGCTTACCCCAAACCTGTGCCGCTGCTCTTGGGCATATTCTCTGTGACCACAGACTTTATAAAACTATTTGCAACCTCTTCCTTGCCTGTTATACCATTTATTATTGTAGTATCAATGTAATTATGTTTTTGGTATTATTGATATATTTGTTTTGTTGTTATATAACCTATATTATATTAATTCTTATTATTAAGTATTATATCAGTATTTTGACATTAATGTATATCATGCATATTATCTCAAATTTCTTTTCCAAACTTCTCTGGTAAAGACAAAGAGAGTGCTTTTTTGTGATAGAGAAATCCCTCATTATTTCTTAGCTATAACCCCATGCTGACCTCCTGCAAACTTAAGCCTCTAAAGAACAAATAACAGCATAACACTGACCACTGTGTCCACAACAGGGGAAAAGTAAATATCCGGGACAAAACTTCAAACCCTATTGTGAATTCTGCTAAAATAATTTCAGAACTGCGATCCTTCTGCCCTTAGATGTTCAGAGAGGGATGATACATAGTGCTGATAAGAGACTTATTCCATTAAGCTGTAGTGATTCTAGCTTTCATGCATCATTTGACAGAGAAAATGAGCATTTGCAGAAGTAATAGCTAATGTAAAGTATATTAGGTTACAATGCACCAAGACAGGTAGGAAATAAATTTGGTATTATGTTATAGATGGGCTTGTACATTTTATTGTGTGTCTACAAGAGAGATCTTTTGGGGTTATTTTTTCCATATTAAATTTAAAAACTGCTAAGACTGCTGTTTCTGGAGCAGGCTGTATCCTCTTATCAGAGGTCAGGATTTCAATTTTAAATATACTCATACAAGTCATAAAGTTTAAATTGAAATTGGACGAAGAGAAGAAAAGCTGTAAGCAGAAGCATCAGGAAAATAAAATGGTAGTTGACTCAAATAATACTTTTACTAGTTCTATATCTTCAGACATACACACATACACAACACTAATGCTTAAGTAATGCTCGTGTGACATTTTTTCAGGGCTATTTCAAGAGTTTGTTGAGCTAGTTCTCACACTGCTCGCTCAAGTTTGCTCTGAAGAGTGATTTTTTTCACCATACATTTCTGCTTGTGAGAGGACAGGGAGTGAAGCATTGCAAACATCAAGACAGTGCATGCAATTTTAATTAATGCCTTTGATATCCAAGAAAAGATTAGCAGTAGCATTATAATGTTTTGCACAGTGAGCTGTGAAAGGGACTTGCAGTGACGAAATACATTACATTGTATTAAAATATGCAAGCTTTTTGGACACATCCTAAGCACTGAGGTGATAGATATTTCAGTCCTTCTGGATTTTAATGCATCCATAACTTGATGGCACTTGTAAGCAATAACCTGAATTGTCTATCAGAAGAACCATTTACTATTATTTCAAAAAAGGGGAATAAATAACTTCTCGAAAGAAAGAAAGTGACTATGGTAAGTTCTATATTGAAGGAAAGCATAAGCACTATTTTAAGTTGTGAGCTTTGCACAGCTGTGCATAAGAAGTTGGTTTTCATTTTAGCAATATGATTGTCTTCCACACTTCAGGGACAAAATACGAAGAAAAAGAGGGACAAAGCCAGCATTCCTTTATACCATGCCCTTAGAGGAAATTTAGCTTAACAGGATTTCACGAATTGACCCCAGTTACATTTACCAGTGCTGACAGTTTCCTGGAAACCTTATCAGCTTTCAAAATGTGTTTCACCCGTCCCAATAGATGATCAAAACCTTCTAAATTTATCTCTTTTTTTCCCACTCTTTTGTGTAGTGTTTTGGTAGCTGCTGTGTGAAACCCAGGTTCATTTCACTGCTCAGTTTGTTTTGGAGGGAAAAGTTCTTCTCTACATCTATAGAGATGGCACCAAAACAGACAAATTAAGGTACTCTCCTAAATGCACAGGCAAAGTGAATAACCAGCTTGTAAAAATCATATGCTTCTTTCATCAAAATTTAGACTTAGAAACTTTCAATTGATTCCTATTTTTCCATATATAAAACAATAGAATACTTTATTACTTCCATAAGATTTTATTTTTATCAATCTTAACCATAAAGAATATATGTGTTTAAATTAAAATGATACTGTACACTTTTCAAAGATCTAGGTCCTTTGTTTAGAATGACCTGCTTATCTTTCATCTTACCACATGCAGGTGTTGTTTCAGATCTTAATTCTCTACCCCCTTTCCTACTACCACCATACGTTGTATTTCAGATAGGAATGCAAAGTCTGAAAATATGTCTCTGCTTCCAAACCACAAAAAAAAATTTGCAAGTGGTCACAGAATTCTAGTGTTGGTGTCTTTTGTTCATGCTTCTGTTTTTAGAATACCTCATCATATGATGTTAGCAGAGAATGGTGTGGGATTTTATTTCCCTTGGAAATTTTTAATCATGAGTGAAATACACAACAAAATACTACTCTGCAAACTGGTAAATCCCACATGCAGTATTAACAAATTTTGCTTTCCACTGTTTTTACTGCTGAGTGTAGCTTCTCTTTTGCTGCCACATATATGCTACTTATGAGAAAAAGAACTATGCTTTTCCAAGCTATGTTTTATTTATATATGGTAGACTTGTAATATTATTCTGAAGTGCAAACCTGAATTCTAAATCCAAGTGGTATAACAGCTATAGGTGTGGTAGCAAATGGAAGAACATTAGAACTCAGTGAAAAACATTGTGCCTATGTAAATGCTTCTTTCTGTACTTGTATTGATTCCCATTAAATAATTCAACTCCACTTTTTTTCAGCTACTCCATTATTTGTTACAGCAAGAAACAGGGAGAATATAAATGAAAAATGCAAATAATCCCAAAAGTAAGAGGTTATCACCTACTTTGTATACTAGCTTTAGAACATTACAGATGTTGCTGCTTTCCTAGTTCAGCTGTAGAAATCAAATATGTTGTAAGAAATTATTTTCATAAATTCCAAATTTGTTAATTTCCTAGTAGCCATCATAATCTTATCTTTAAAACATTACAGTGTGATCCAGAACTGTGATAAAAAAATGGGTATTTTTTTAGAGTATTTGACAAGGAAATACCAGTTTAACTTTCTGTTTGGAAGACCAGTAGTTTTAGTAGTTGTTATCTGATCACTTGTTTTTTCTATTTATTGTCTTCAGGATAAAGGATTTTGGTTTAGGAGTCTGTGCTTCTATTTATCTTAATTTCACAGGTTCTTTCTGGTTTTGTGGCACTAAAGTGTATTTGCTTCAGAAGCGTAGAACCCAAGATAATTGGAGAGTATAAGAACAAAATACATGATTCAAAAAGGCTATATCATTCAAAAGTCAAATCTGACTTCTAGATACCAGAGAGATTTTTGAAGTAATATGTCTAGTGTTTGAGATAAATGTGTGTTAAACCCTCTTTGTTCACTAACAATGTGAATTGTCCTTTGTAAGCAAGTTCACATAATTCTCATTATGTGAATTCCACTCTAGCCAAGAGGATCCCATGGTGCAGGCAGTGTACTAGGAACACAGTTCCACTGCAGATACTATGGCCTAACAGGTATATTATCCTTCATTTCAAAATCCAGTCTCAGAGGTGATCAGAGATGAAAAATATCTTATTATTTTAGGTATGCTGTACTGTGTACCGTGTCTTAATAAAGGTTCGATCTATTTACCATTATATCCGCACAGATGAGAACGCTGCGCTTTCTTTAAGCTTTGTAGAAGTGATTTTGAAAATGTGGTTTTCCTCAGTAAGGAAGTAAATCTTAATATGAAACAAAAATAATTATTACATGATTTTGACATGATCAGCTCAGTCATCATAACCCATTGTTTAATAAAGACATAAATATTTCTTGGCTCAATTTATGAATAAATTTATTGTGAACTGACTAACCTTATTGGTAAATATTCTAAACATCAAGAACAGAACAAGAAAGCAATTTTAAAGTACTACAAAATTATGTATTGAAAAGACTACACAATACATTCTAAATCCTCTCAGAATTCATTTTCCTACAACGCTATTTTTTTAAAGATTGCTAACATAAAAGTGATGTTTGTTTAGGTGCTAGATTAAAATTACTTTTTTTCTTAAGAAACATAGAAAATGTCTTATTTTATTACAATGGAGTGTTTTAACCCTGATCTGTGCTAGGGTATAATGATTTGGCTGTCACAGCCAATCAGAATGTAAATTTAGATGGTGGAAACCAGACAGTTTTCCAATAAAGCCTGAATGGAAACTACCAGCTAGTTTTATGAAGACTTATAAAACATGGTTTTTATGAGGACTTTGTCTCATGAGATGGGGATTGGCCAGTGAAGAAAGTGAAAATACTTATACTCCATTGCAAGGCCTTCCTCTTGTTATTAGTGACATTACACTACCATCTAGAGGCCCATCTGAAATTACTAGACATATAGAAATGTTCATCTTGGAACTAGGTATATATAACCACCAGTACAACTTCTAGAGCTTTTCAACCAGGCTTTTCATACAAGTGAGAAATGTTCACTATTCTGTGCAACCTCAACATTGGCACAAGTGCCAGAAAAGCAATTCCTGTTTATAGCTATCATTCAGTCCATTATGCTGACCTGGGTTTCAGTGCATATTTGAACTTGAGGTTTTTAGCCTGATGGAGAATTTAAGAAATCTTAGTGTGAAATCTTGTTTCCCCGTAAAATGTAAAGTTAAAATAAAAGAAAATATTCCTTCCCAGAATTTCTCAAATTAGCTTAGAGGGTATTTTGGCTTTAAGAATCATTGTAAGAAGGTGCTGCTTTGAAGTAGCCTTTGTGTAACAAAATCTTGCCTTTTTAGGTGCATTTTACTGGAAGTTCTTAAGGCTTGACAGTGCAACTGCTTCAGTAGCCTATGACAGCTTGCTGAATATCTTCAAAAGGAATCCTTCTTGACTGTCAGGGCTTGGAGTAAATTCCTGGGGATCTAGCAGAAAGCTGAAGAGTTTGACAGGGCGTAGATAGATATTCTTACTTGGGAAAATAAATGTGCTTTTAAAATTTTATTTAACACTGCAAATCATGATGTTCATCTTTTTTCATCTTCTCATTATTTTAGAAGTGAAATATGATATAGTATTTTTGAAACAATTATGCTAGAGGACACCCTTGCATTTGGATTTGCAGATGTCTTTGGCTAAGTTAGATGATGAGCAGTAAGTAGATCACTATGCTGGTATTTCTTTGGAGGTGTCTAAAAACAACTATTTAATCTGTGTGCAATTCATGACATAGTTTCCTAGGAAGGATATAATTATTTATATAGGAAAACTTTTCTTAACAAGTCCTAAGGGAAGGCAACCTTATTCCACATTTAAGGGGGCTTATCTGTAAAGGTTTAGAAGAGAACCATAAACCTGAAAATTTAGGTTGTAAAACTGTGCCTGGATCAGATGGCTCCTGCTCAGCAATCCTGGGAGCCCCACTTCTGTAGAGACCAACATAACCTTGATCTCCTTGAAATACAATGTGGTTTTAGATAGTGAAAGATTTTTACCAAGTACAACAGAACATGGAAGGATAAAGGAAAATGAAGGAGAAATTCAGATGTATACAATTAGAACTGCAAGTCTAACTTCTGTCTTCCCCTATAGCAATTGAAAAATCCATTAGTGTCTGTGTTTTAACTGGGAATATTTCTCAAGGGCTGTGGCAGTGCCTCTGGACATGCTCACAGCAGTAACTGTCTGGGAAAAGCTGACAGCTTCTGTCCATCTCACCTCTAAACTCACCTCTAGGTCAGAATATTCAAATGAGTTAACATTCTGATTTCATGTTTTGAAGGTCTGGTGAGTGTGCATTGCTCATGCCTGATGCATAATAGAGTGACATTAAAAAATATGGTAGCAACCATATGAGATGAAGGTAGCACTGTATCCAGGAGAAGAGAGAGTTGATTTGGTGTCTTTCCCAGCTGGAAGGATTTCCGGATTATTTCTCTTTTGTTTTTGGCTCTCTGTGGTAAATCCATGTAGGAAAGAGCATGAGACTCACACTGTTATATTAGTGAAGAAGTCCTTTGAATTACAGCCAGTGACTGCTGAACAGAAATGCTGAAGGCTTTCCGTATGCATGTGCTGCTATAGCTACAGAACAAGGAGCACCTGTTCTAGAAAATAATGAAGCTTAATAAATGTCATTTTTATCCAAATTATATTATACAAGTTCATGATTAACCATGAGAAGAGGGGGGAAAAAAGACTTGAATGTTCTGCAGCTTTTACAGGAATCCACATAAGGCATTAGGAGACACTGATGTTTATAAACTGCACTGTTGTTTATAAACTGCACACACATAAATACCCATAATTAAATTTATCTTAATTTTTGTTCTAATTGATATAAGTAACTCATTGTCAGAAACTTTAATTATAAAATATAAAATAGCCAAACATCTCTAACATAAATTAGTATTCTAATTTACCCTAATTCCTATATAAAAATGTACATGTACTAAAGTTAATAATAGCTTTGGTTCTTGTGCCTATAATAAATTTAGTTTAAGAATCCAGGCACAAATGCCACAGACAAGAGAAATATAAATTCATAAAATAAAATTGTAACCTTATGTGTTGTTTCTAACCTGTGTCTAAGCTACTTTTTCTGCATATTTTCCTGAAATGTTTAAGAAAACAATTGCATATAAAATGTCTGTCTAATTCATCCACCTCTAAGCGGAGGATCGATGGAGCAAGTACCTTCTGCAAATGGCTCCCATTAGGCTACTGCTAGCATCAACAGTTTTAAAATTTAGTATCTTTCTGCTGATTCCAGATTTTGAAATTAATTCCTTATACTCCCATTCCCCTATCTTCATGTCTTGTTATATATGCTAGTATATACAGGTAACAGTTGAGGTAGTTATGTGTAGTGAGATAATAT